>NBIV01000083.1:0-263226 GCA_003194525.1 Gracilariopsis chorda
GTAACGGATTGTTGTTCGCATCCGAAATGTCGGGGACCGCGTCAGAGCGGATATGCGACCGCACAAGCGGGGGTAACAATGATTCCACAACAAAGTTGGGGCCTGCACCTGTATCCAGGACGGTGAGAAACCTCACCATAAACTGGGGGTCAAGGCCAAGGTCGGCATAGACCTTATAATTGCGCTTGGCCAATACCAAGACTCTACCGGGAATCCGGGGATTTTTACTCCGTATGCACGGGCGACACAACACACCGAGGTGCGCAGAGTCTGCGTCAGCGGTGTCTTTCCTCGAGAGGACTTTCACCGGGGAGCGAGGCGAGGACGCCTCAGGCGCCAACAGCCTCGTTCTTGAGGACGCCTCTCCCAAAGGGGAGACTCCCTCAGTTAGTTTTCCGCCTTCGGCGGTGGGTTGGTTTCCTCGACAACGAGTGCTTCATCCCGTTGACGGGGGCTTCTATCCGCATAAGCGGGGGTTGCAACGGATGGTTGCGTGATCTCCCGAATCGGGGTGTATGAAGCTTGCCGCGCACGCGGGGTCTGTGGTAGGGCGTGAGAAAAGTCCATTTTAGCAAGGAGGTAGGAAGCCGTCGGGACGGAACGTTTCTCCTCTGGAGTGAGGGCCTCATAATTTGCCACCACCTTGGCCATATCCTTCAGTGAACAAATACACTGAGGAGAGGTATGGTCATGGGCATAACACAGGTGGCAAATGAGAGCCAGCACCACGACACGCGGATTATTATTCCGAGTATCGGAGAAGCGAACCGCAGGGCGGGTGTCAGTCCATCCAGGCCGTTGATAACGGGATTGACCGTTTGAAAACGGGAGTCTTTGGGGTTGAACCCGACTGTTACCACCGTATAGAACGGGATCTTCTGTTCCCGTATCATGGGTTATCTCCGTCGTTGACGGTAACTCACTGGTGGGTATCGACACACCATCCCCCTGCACTAAATGCACGGTATCAAATCCCTGTCCAGGGTTCCCATCCGCGGTGAGCGGGAGAGAGGAAGCTTCGCTTTCCAGCAACAACGCCTTGGCGGATTTAGACCGATTGTTCGGAGTTCTTGCACGAAGTGCATCCCCTTCCGCTCGAGCGTGTTGGACCAGCTCGAGGTAGGTGATCCTCCGCTTGTCCTCCCGATAACGGGTAACTAAACTCCAGATTGCCGGGTCAAGACCATCAATTAACATGGTACTGCGCTCCCCAGCGGGGTATACGTTACCACATCTGTGGAAAGCCTTGTTAAGGCGCACCGAGTAATCGGTCTCGGTCTCTCCAGCACGCTGGCGTGTATCTCGCAAAGCGAGGATAGCCTGCTGAATAGCGGTGTTGGTGGCGTATGAGCGCAGAAGATACTGCACAGCCTCCGGCCAGCAAGTAACTCCTCCCTCGGAGGCGCGAGAAGATCCTCTGACAGAGGTGTATTGGTCCTCCGCCACTCCCCGTAAGAAATAAGGTAAAGCCAAATAGGCTTGTCCCTCATTCATACCGAGGATATCGGCCTCCGCTACAAAGCGGGATAGGAAATCCAGTACTAGGACTGGGTCCTCTCCAGTAAAATACTGGTTGCGGAGCGAGAGCTGCATTCGCTTAATGCATTCTCGCACCTTTCCCGTACCACGGGGCGTGCGTCCAAGTGACGAGTCTTCGAGCCGGTAGTACCGGTATGATAAAAGCTTCCGGTAATCCGGGTTTGTCGGTTTCAATTCCCGGAGACCGGGGTGTCTTCTCCCCTTCTGGCGGGTTCGGACCACACCTTCAGTGGCCGATGACCGCTTCGAGCGGGAGGAGTAGCCTCGCTTCTCGTCCTCCGAGTCGGAGTCCGAGGAGCTCGAGCTAACCGAATGGTTTCGGGATGATTCCGACGATGTCGAAGAATCGGAGTCCGAATATTTCCGGTGGTGTTTCCGTCGATGACGGCGTTTCTTCTTCCCAGCAAGCTGGTCGTTGTGCGATGCCTCGTTCACCGGATCACCCGGGGATGGTTTGTCCATGAGGACGAACTGCTCCAGCGTCTCCAGGCGGGCACCAATCCAATCAAATCGGGCTTCAACTCCTTCGATGAAGGCGGCGGGTTGTTCCAAACTCTCCAACACGGAGTTGACGTCAGACCGTAAAATACGGAGTTCCTCGGCGACCTCCTTTACGGGGGTTGCCGAGACAACCTCTTGGAAGGATTTTAGTTCCCCTACAAGGGTGTCATGGGCGGTCCACAGAGCGCGGACCTGGGATTCCAGGGAGGTCCCCTGGGGGGTGTTATCCCCCGTTCCACGGGGACTTGAAGCCGCGACAGCGGGGGCAGGCCGGGGTGCCTGGGGCACTGCGGCAACAGCCGGAGTCGATGCTGCATTCCCCTGCGGGGGTGATAACGAGGGCAAAAGGAGGTTCCGGGGTTCCTGGTCGGGGGTATCATTCCGCGATGAAGCGGCGCCAGCACGGCTGGAACTTGTCCGTATGGGGATACGGGGTACGAACCGAACTTCGGAAGTGTCCGCGTTGTCGCGGGAGCGACTACGCGTAACCACTGGCTCCGCGTCGGAGGGATTTCTCGACATGAGAAAATACCGTTACGACAGGAAACGATCACGGAACTTCCGGTGAATAAAAACAAACCTCGTAAGAGGGAAAACCAAAAACCGATTCTAGGTAGAGAGACCACTTTGTGGTGCAATGCCCCAAAGGGGAAAAACACCCAAAGACGTTCGGGATCTTCCTCTCACGAGGTGAACCCAGTTGGGTAGAGCCCTCCCAGAGGTGTCACGGCGAAGCCGGTTTGTAAGACCAGGGACACCTGTCGCGACTCGCGCAGGAAGGTGAAGGCGAAGAATCGGTATCCGCGTGAGCGGGGTGTGATCCTCAGTAGAGGTATGTTCCACGTAAGTGGGGGTGTGTGAGCGGATGCGCACACGAGGGCCGCGGATAGCGGGAGGTGCTACCCTAAAAAGGGGAAAAAGGAAGGGCGAAGTGAGTCGCGAGAGCGACGGGGACGAACGGCGATGCCGGTAACAATATCCCTATACAGGGCGAAACACCAATGCAATTGGAACAATTATACTCCCAGTGATGGGTCCCTTTAGATGTGCAAGGGGGTTACATGTCCCGTGGTTTACGGCGTTTCCCTCCAAGGAGGAGTAGAGCACGCGCGCAAGCGGCAACAACTAGAGCCAATTCCCCAGGTTGGGGTCCCTTGTTGGGGAAGGTTTACTGGTGCAACGGCAGTGCGCCGTCGCACTAAGTACTAGCTTCCCAGAAATGGGTGTGAAAATAATAAATAACATTAACTAAAATACTCCACATTTCGTGGCAACATCCACTACTGTGGCCAACCGCCAATTGACCCAAAACCGTGTCCCACGTGTCCATACCCACCATAGTGGGGCGTAGTTCATATACACAATACACAACCGATAATATCGGGAAAACGACCAAGTACCTAGAATCCCTCCCTGAGGGCGTTGCACTACATGCTCCCCTCCAAAGAGGAGTAGAGAACACGCCAAGGCGGTGAGGTCTAGAGCCAATTACCCAGGTTGGGGTCCCTTGTTACGGAAAGTTTACTGGTGCGACGGCAACACGCCGGCGCACTAAGTACTAACCATCCCAAAAATGGGTGTAAAAATAATACATAGAATTAACTAAATTACTCCACTTTGGTGGTTCATGCCCACTACTGGGGCCAACCACCAATTGACTCGTCCGTGTCCCACTTGTGAAATCCACTATTAGTGGTCGAAGCTCATGCAATGACTTCATTACCGAAACATTCAGGAAATCAACCAAGTACCAAGAATCCCTCTCTAAAGGCATTGCACTTCAAAGTCTCCAGACCTAAATATTATAGAAAACGTTTGGAGACTAATAGCTAGGAAGGTGTACGCCAACGGAAAGCAGTTTGACAATGTTGAGGATTTGAAGGAGTCCATTGTCACTGTTTGGCGCAGTTTCACGGCACATTAGAGGCAAAAGCTCTTTCAATCCATTCCCAAACGTCTCTCGGCAGTGACGGACAAACGTGGCAGTGCTACAAAGTACTGAACGAATAAGGACTTAAGGTTTTATTATGTGTGTCATATTCTGTTTCGCGTGCCTAAAGATGTTTGGCGGCATGATTTGCACCTGTGGTCCGAATGATACGGAACTGGTGCAAACGGTTCTATAGGTTTTTATGTTTGACACCCTTGTTTTCTGTGTGCAAAAATCATTTGTGTCATGCTTGCAGACGCAGAACCCTTTTTTTGTCAGTTGGCTGCGTGTGCTTAAACGAGTTGGTCGCACTGTATGCTGCGCCATGGAATGGTCACGGGCTCGTCAGCTTTCTGATGTAAGTTCGAAATCCTTTACGTGTACATGTGTACATACTTTACAGGTATTTTGAGTCTACAAAGAAAAAAATTATAACTGACATCTTACGGGGTAACCCTTAACCCTTGGTAAGACTGATCGCTTCCCTTACTCCTGCCAGACCAATTACGTGGACAACAACTCATCCAAACCGCGATGCATCACTTCTTCCTCCCGGTTGTGAATAGACTGACTGTAGCCGCTCATTGGAACAAGCCACAGGGTCCACACACTAGCCTTATGGAGATAGTATAAATAAACTGAACGTTCTCACTCCCCCAAGGAGAATGAAAAAGGAAAAGCGACAAATGCTACATGGTAGCATCGCTGCGGGCATACGACAGGCCTGAGAGCGATTATATAATATAATTTATCGATAACAGTATCGTTAAGCAGACAGCGGCCACTGCCGCAACCGCACACGCAAAAAAACATTACCGTTCAGGGACGCTGCAGCAATCTCTGTGTATGTGCACCCAACCTATGAGCAAAGAGAAGCTCGTCGCACTTTTCCCGAAACGTCTGGATTCTTTAGCAGGTCTCTAGGCGAGCCTTGCGCGATCTGCGTTCACATCTGCAACTCAAGCTGACATCTAGTTGAACCATCCCCGTGACTGCCGCCTTTCGAACAGCTTCACCTCCCCCCCTGCGGGTTCCTTTTTTGGCTGCCACTCCGCGCCACGCGGCTGCCACCTTTGGACAGGCTTCATCTCTCTCGCCCTACACCTTCCGCCTTCAGCCGCAGCATCCCCTTGACGCGGCTGAAGCCTTTGGACCGGCTTCTCCCCCCCCTGTGGCTTCCGCCTTTGGCCGTTGCCCCCCGCCACGCCACTGCCGCTTTTGGACAGGCTTTGCCTTCCCCCGCTCCCTGCAGCTACCGCCTTTGGCTGCCGCCTCCTCTTCTCCCATGGCTTCCGCCATTGAACCCTCCCTGCGGCTGCCACTTTTGGATAGGCCTTCCATCCCCCCTGCGGCTTCCGCCTTTGGCCGCCACCTCCCCGCCCCCCCGCGGCTTCCGCCATTCAACCCTTCCCCCGGCTGCCACTTTTGGATTGGCCTTCTCCCCCCCTCCTTCGCAGCTTTTGCCTTTGGCCCTCCACCCCTCCCCTGTCAACGCTGTTTTTATCCATCGCTGTCTTCTAAATCCTGAACACAAGGCCTCGCCCGTCAATACCCAACCAGGGACTTTGACTGTAAAACGAGATACCCAAGTCCCGAGCAGGGCCTCCGCGGCCATTACCCACTGAGTGGAAGTTGGCAATTGGTCTCTCAAAGAAGTCCGCAAGCTGAGTACCGTAAGGGGACTTGAACTAATCTGGCGGCGAGTAAGCGCAGTAGATAACCGGCACAGCTGGGGTGTGGCTGCGAACCATCGGTGACAGAGTGTCTCATAGTTCAGCCCGGACTCCAACGACAGATCAGCGAGCGAACCTGAGCACGTTTGGTGAGCAAGTAACCGAAAGCGATGAGAGGAGGTAAACTGGTGAACACATATACTGCTGTTAGTAACCTCTCCTGGACATCCCGTACGCTACACGCACCCTCGTTCTGGATTGCGCAGAACTTGGGCAGGCTGTTGAAATCGCATCTCACCGAGAGAGTCTTACTCGGAGCCAGGGGTGTGACCTTTAGGGGTTCGGGGATAGCATCTCCTGCCAGTGGCCCCGAACGTTCAAGAAGTAAAAGAAGGATCCCTCCCCCGGTAGGAAACCGGTGAAGACACTTTATTTGCCACCTGATCTGCGTCTCGCGTACAGTTTACTCCGCGATGGACGTTGATAAAGATCATGAGACCAAACGTATACCCAGACTAAAAGGGGACGCCGAGTACTACACATGGTGCATATACGTGCGGGACATAATGCAGAGCTTGCAAGCACTCTTCGTGCTCACAGAACCACGCCCAACTGATGGTAGCGCGCAGGCACGCAAGCGATGCGACCACGCCGATCGGAAGGCAAGATCGGCCATCGTACCGAACTTGGGCACGCAGCCTATCGTTGCTGTCTCCGAGTTATTAGAACAGGAGTACTGCTCTACTTTGGAGGTGTGGACGAAACTTGAGTCACCATACAAGAAGGATAACATGCCTTCCAAACTACACCTCCGGCAGAAGCTAAGCACTTTAACGTTTAAAGATGGTGACGACATATAGGAACACCTCACTTGAGTTGGAAACAACTTACTTGGAACTGGCCAGACTTGGAGATCGACTGACGGAAAAAGAGCGAACTGCCACTCTGCTTCACACCTTACCCGACTCACTCATGGTCATAACACTACAAGCAGATGCTACGAACATTGAGCACGACCAAGTACTATCACTTGTCCGTTCAAAGATGGATCGTCGAATACACAGAGGGTCTACATCCTCCATAAGGACTAAAATAACCAACAATGACAGCATTCACCCTATTCTGCCGCAAAGCAGTCTACCATTCGGAGCAAGCAACCCTCTGGAAGAAGAAAGACAGGAATGCAGTGCTTGGAATGCGGACGAATAGGACACATCCGTTCTGAGTGCTGGTCACGAAAGAGGAACCATACGAATAAGGAGAGGCAACAAACTCACCGGAACTCCAAGCAAAACATGAACCACCAAGAGGACCGAAACCAGAAGACAAGCAGAAACTGGGATAAGCACCGTAACCCACGAAAAGCAAATCACAATCGTAACAACAGCGAGCAAGGTGGTCCCAACGAAGATTTCGTTGCCATCGGAAATGCAAGTCTTCATTATTATGACAGCATACCAACCTGGCTAGATTCAGGCCTAAGTCACGTCTTCGTCAACCAGTGGGACCTGTTTTGGGACTACCAACCCAGTACACCACAAACGGTAAACAGTTGCGACCACACGACTGATATAATAAGCTTTGGAACAATAAAACTACCACTTGGGAATGGGATACTGTTACCTGCGAAGCGTAGGCTATCCTTCGACTCTAACGTCGTATCCCTCTCCGTGTTTTCAAGGCATTGTTGTAGAACAACCGTACGGGCGTCAGATCATGACGGAACACAGCGAACACCGATGTGCAATGACGTGTGAGACCGGACGGTGGACAGGTGGCAAGAGGGCACCTGGCCGGCACGGTGCACCTGGGAACTGTCGAGACGGGATACACGTGTCTGACCGGAAGGAGGGCCAGGCATGTCTGCAAGACCCTAGATAATCGTCAATGAACTTTTAGGTAGTGCGTACGCAGGCCCGCCATTGGCTCACATCTGTGGAGGTGCTTAGTCGCCGAGGTGCACCTCGAAGCCGGCGGGTCTACTTAGGATGACAGTACCCCCAGACCCCCATGAACAAGTAAAGGCAGACGTCACCCCACCAAAAGGACTGGTTTCTTGTTCTAATTGGCGATACAGACTGCCCACTAGCTTGTACTACTACTCCGCACGGTAAACCACGAGCAGTACTCGACCGCCAACACTCTACGCGTGCTCCCTGACCACGCCTGACGCAGCTGCCTGTACGGTTCGGCAGCCCTCGACCTGCGTCTCTTGACTTCTACTGTTCGGATCACCGAGCCCATCTTCCGTCCAGGCTTTCTAGGAAATCCTTCTACTGACCGCTGAGGCACGTCTGACCGGTCAGCATCTTGTGCTAAAGCATTGTGCACCCTCACATTGGTCTCCCGACCTAGAACACCAATCATGGACCGAAAATGCAATAGAAACTTCCGAAACCACCGAAGCAGAAAAGTTCCCAGGGCAGAAAAACAGCCCAGGCCATTACGGACTCTCTAGCCGCCTCGGCGGTGGTCTCTGACACCGCTTTGGCATCAAACCGAAGCACAAGGAATGCCCCAGCACTCAACACGTCCATACTAGATAACCCGGAGTCACTGCTTCGCACAGGGAGTGCGGCCACGTCCCCCTCTACAACGCACAGCCCACCGGCATCTCAGCTAGCAGCTGCAACTACTTGGGCAGCCGCGTCCTCACGCGATACAACGATCGGGGACATTAGCTTCGACGACTTGTGGGGCCGTATCCGGCCTCACCTGTCGGTATTTGTCCGCACGGAACTCGAACTAAGGGTCCCAGTATCGGTCGAAGAGTATCTTGCCGATTGGATGCCCCAAATATTGGAGCGACAGGCCTCTGAGACAATCAGCAACGTTCCCGAGGAAGTGATGTCACGCCTCCAGCCAAGCGTCAACCGCACCGAAGTTCAGCCACATCGGACAAATCAGCCGTCATCTGCGGGACAACATGTCACCCAGACGCTCTCAAAGTTTGACACAAACTGTACGGGCACGGCACTGGCCCTAGAGTCCGGTATAGGTATTCTGGACGGGAATCAAAGAGGAAATTCCCGAACGATCTATCTACCGGGAATACCCAGTCAGCCAGATCCGAACCGAGATCCTGACGATAGTAGCTCCAATGGAGGGAGCTCAGACTGCGACAGACGCGGCCGTCGCGATAAACCATCCGGTTCGGATCGTAAAAACCCCGACAGGAAGAGAACTTCCCGTCGCAAACGCAGACCTAACCGTTCGGACTCAGATACATACCGAGCGGAGACTTCAGAGTCCGAAGAAGATCTTTCCGATTCGGACGAAGGAGCGAGCGACGACTCGTGAGGTTCGCATCACCGTTCGGGCAGGAGGTCACTTAAGCGGCTGAAGCCACTTAACGACTTGTTTCGGAAGGCCGTAGACTGTAGGTCATATCGCCTTCTTAAGAAGTCCGCACGGTATGATGCCCGGTTGGCCACGAAGATTGGCCGCTACCACAAGACGCTGGATGTCGAGCTAAAGGGGCGCCCGTTCTCTGGATCGGACCCATTGCCATACTGGGCTTCTTACAGCGATTTAAGACCGCATGCCACCACAACGGAATGACAGAGGGCGCAGCCCTCTGGTGATTCCAGTTTTACTTGACCGGGCCGGCACACGCGCTGTTTCAATCCCGTATCACGGTAGATACCAATGCGGTCGACGTCCGTAAGCGAGAAACGTTGCACACATACTCAGAGGTGGTGAACTTTTTGGTAACCACGTATGCGACCAACGACGTTATCGCCGACGCATACGCCGAGGTGACGACTTATCGACAGTCCTCAGGTATGTCCGAAACCGAATTCGCCCAGAATCTCTGAAATGAAGCACTCCGCTATGGGAATATGTTCTCAGATTGACGTTTGAAGTCCATCTTCGTGGAGAACCTGCTGCCCGCCATACAATCGAAAGTCAGAAACCATCTGACAACGCACTCGCACATCAGACTGAACGCATTAGCCCGATACGCAGAATCCTACGGCCACGCGCACCGTGCGACCAAACGGCAAACAACTCGCACGGACTCTCTGCCAACTCATCGTTGTTGCTCATGCTCACGAGTGATGAGCCTGGAGACCGACTCGGACGAGGATGACTCGGAGGCACCGAGTGGTCAAGTTTTTGTGATGGGAGGCAGCAGTAGTCTACCGTCTCCTCCCACCACACCGATCTCCACTACGTCTCAATCTTCCCGGGCAGTCCAATTCACTGCCCCAGGTAGTGGTGTAGCCTCCATATCCGCATGATTATTGGACAACCGTGCCCGATATGTCTTTCCCAATAGAGGGACCATTGCAAAATGCTAGCACCGGAAGTACGTGCTCCCCAATTAGCAGCATGGGAGGCTATTTATACCCTACGCAGTGAGGAGGGGTATTACAACTTCCGAAGAAGCCCGTCCTGAAGTACTAGTAATACAGGACCCGCAAGGGCTAGTATCGGTATACGCCAGGGTCAACCCCAGACCCAAGCCCACTCGAGAACACAACGCTATGCAGTCCAATTGGTGGACAGCGACACACCACGCGCTCCGGAAAACTACCCGGACGGTGCGTAGGGGCGACCTACCCCCCGAGGCCTGAAAGCCTCAACAAAAAGACCGAGCGGCCTCATAATGAATCCGATTCCGGACCGCCGGCTCCATCGGAGGACGAACGCACGGACGTGAAACAAGAGTCTGAGACCTATCCGATAATGCTGTTTAGCAGAGTGCATTAGAAAGTCTGCTTCTCAATCGGCCTTGACTCTCAGGTGCAGCTCCCTGTCGCTGGTGTTCTTGAAACCGGCGCGAGACCAAACCTGGTCCATGCGAACGCTCTACCGCCCAGATGGCCATCAAAGCTGCTCAAAAGACCACATCCAAATATCACAGATGCGTCTCGTAACCGTATGCGGACTTTGGGAGTCATCCGCCAGTTTATCCGAGTCGGTAGCCTGGGAGTATGGGACCATTTCCTAGTCTCCACAAACCTAGCCACATCGTGCTTGTTGGGAACAACGTTCATCGACAAGCACGTGATGGCCATATACCCCCAACGGAAACAAATTGCTTTCCACCATTCCCGACTGGTGGCCCTGCTTTCGGCAACCGCACGGTTTCAAACTAATAATGTTCACGAGTCTTTCCCGACAACAGACAACTCCATTTCTAACAAGATTCGAGTAGCCCGAGCGGTCAGTATACCGCCCATGACCCAAGCAATAGTACAAGTAACCGCAAACGTTGAAGGACTTTCATTCCTCCAACTCAACCCGAAAATGGTCAAGAAACGCCTTATGCTCATGGCCAATGGCGTCATGGAGCTTATAAGGAACCGGTCATTCCTAGTCCTCGTCTCCAACTTCAGACAAGCTCCCATCTATTTGGCAAAGAACACCATCGTCGGGCTCGCCATGCCCGCCCTGGTTGCCCTAATTTCCCCGTCCCCGTTCATCCAGGACGACGAAGCTAAAGGTGAGAGGCTAATCTCACTCAAACCGACCAGGATCAAAAGTCCGACACGGTCAAAGCTGATGATTGGGTAAAGAAAGTCCGTATAGGAGAAAGGTACGAGACCAGGGGGGAAAGAATTAACGACATTCTTGAACTGTTTTCGGGAATGTGGGATGGAAACTTGGGGTCCATTTCCATTGCCAAACACCGCATATATTTAGAAGAGGGTTCCAAACCCATCTTCCAGATGCCTTACCGAGCGGGACAGAAAGGAAGGGAATTGAAAAGGGAAGAGGTAACAAAGCAACTCCGCGCAGGCGTAATAGAGCCATCGTCCGCAGAATGGGCAAGTGCTGTCGTATTCGCACCCACGAAGGACGGCACTCCGCGCTTTTGCGTTGACTACTGAAGTGCAACGCCCTCAGGGAGGGATTCTTGGTACTTGATCGTTTTCCCGATATTATCGGTTGTGTAGTGTGTATATGAACTACGCCCCACAATGGTGGGTATGGACACGTGGGACACGGTTTTGGGTCAATTGGCGGTTGGCCACAGTAGTGGATGTTGTCACGAAATGTGGAGTATTTTAGTTGATTTTGTTTATTATTTTCACACCCATTTCTGGGAAGCTAGTACTTAGTGCAACGGCGCACTGCCGTTGCACCAGTAAACCTTCCCCAACAAGGGACCCCAACATGGGGAATTGGCTCTAGTTGTTACCGCTTGCGCGTGTGCTCTACTCCTCCCTGGAGGGAAACGCCGTGAACCACGCGACATCTAACCCCCTTGCACATCTAAAGGGACCCATCACTGGGAGTATAATTGTTCCAATTGCATTGGTGTTTCGCCCTGTATAGGGATATTGTTATCGGCATCGCCATTCGTCCCCATCGCTCTCGCGACTCACTTCGTCCTCTCCTCCTCCTCTTCGCCCTTTCTTTTTCCCCTTTTTAGGGTAGCACCTCCCGCTATCCGCGGCCCTCGTGTGCGCATCCGCTCACACACCCCCACTTACGTGGAAACATACCTCTACTGAGGATCACACCCCGCTCACGCGGATACCGATTCTTCGCCTTCACCTCCGTGCCCAAGTCGCGACAGGTGTCCCTGGTCTTACAAACCGGCTTCGCCGTGACACCTCTGGGAGGGCTCCACCCAACTGGGTTCACCTCGTGAGAGGAAGATCCCGAACGTCTTTCGGTGTTTTTTCTCCTTTGGGGCATTGCACCACAACTACCGCCGCCTCAACGCGATGAACGTAGGGGATACTTACCCCATACCGAGAATGGATGAGTGCATCGACTCCTTAAGGGATGCAGTGTTATTCACTACTTTAGACGCCAATAGCAGTTATTGGCAATGCAAAATCGACGAGACTGACCAGGACAAAACGACCTTTACGTCCCACATGGGTTTGTTACGATACATTAGAATGCCGTTCGGTCTCAAAAATGCTCCGGCTACCTTCCAGAGGGCGCTCAACATCATCCTTTCGCATGGTAAATGGCAATTCGCTCTAGTTTTACCTAGACGACGTCACTATATATTCCCGATCGGTTCAAGAGCACTTTGAACACGTACAGACCGTATTGAAACTGCTTCGTTCGGCCGGAATTACGCTGCAGTTGGAGAAATGTTATTTCTTTCACCAAGAGGTCGACTATCTTGGTCATATCATCCGTACGGTCAAACTGCAGGTCTCCGGAAAAGCTTCCGACGCTTTGCGACAAGTGAAACCTCTCACAAACCAGACGGAGCTGCTGTTGTTCCTCGGCCTTTGTAACGTGTTCCGCCGGTTCGCTGAGGCGTTCGCGCGCATTGACATCCTACTTAATCGGAAACTGGAAAAACATCAGCCATTCGAGTTCGAAACTCTGACCGATACGAAGAATGAGACTTCCGACGAACTACGCCAACGCCTCCTACGACCGCCTATACTGGCACTCCCCCGAAACGGTCACAGAAACGTCCTAGACACGAACGCTTGCAATACCCAAGTTGGATGCTATATACTGCAGGAGCGGCCCGAGGGCGATCTTCTTCCGACTGCTTACTGGAGCCGTTCATTAACATAGCCCGAGAAGGCCTTCTCCATTACCGAACGGGAATGTTTGGCCGTCGTTTGGGTCATCCTTCATCTCCGTCCGTACTTTGAGGGCACATGGTTTACACTCCATACGGAACATCACGCACTACGCTGGATCCTGAACCTAGTGGATGCATCTGGACTGTTAGCGAGATGGAGGCTCCGCCTCATGGAGTACGAATTTAACGTAATCCACCTACTGGGCGTTAAGCACCAAGCAGCTGACGCGCTTTCTAGAGTCCGAACGGATGGAGAAGACACAGACCCGCTCGAAAACGAGGTACCGTGCATGATGACGAACGACGTGACCGAAACGGGCGAAGAATATACCGTAGCTACGGAGTGCTGGGACGGTAGAGAGGAGACAGTCATAACGGACTGCCCACAAAACAATCCGAGCGGGATAGGACTCCCAGCAGTACTCCAGGTTAATGAAGAGTTGCAGGAGGTCGTCCCGATAACTGTGGAAGAGTTCCTCCAGGAACAGAAGAATGATCCCCTCTGTAAGTCCGCACGGGCGAAAGTCGGAGACGACAAATGCCTATTCGATGTAAACCGAAACGGGATACTGATAAGGAAAGCTTCGTTAGATGGAGCTCTCCAATGGTACGTGCCGGACGCACTGCAAGCCAGGTTATTATATCTGTCCCATTACCGGCTGTTTGCTGGACACCCCGGCGCAACAAAGTTGTATTCCACGCTGCGACGGGACAACTACTGGCCGGGGATGGCTAATGACGTATTCCAGACCGTACGAGATTGTTGCACCTGCATGTCCACTCGCAGAAGTTGCAAACGCCACCATAAGCTCTTGAAGCTATTTCCCACAGCGGGCCCGTTGGAATTTGTCGCAATGGACATCATTGGTCCATTCGAAAAGTGTACAAAGGGGCACCACTACATTCTAGTCATTACTGACCGGTTTAAAAAGTTCTGTTGAGCGGTGCCTTTGAAATCCACTACGGTCCAGCCGTAGCCTCGGCTTTCTTGGAAAACTGGGTCTATCCGTACGGGATACCATAATACTTGCTAACCGACAACGGGAGCCAATATGTCTCCAATATCTTCGAAGCGGTGTGCAACATGTTAGGCATCAAGCACCTGAACACCACGGCCTATCACCCGCAAACAAACGGACAGACCGAAAGGTTCAACAAAACGCTCGTCGAAAGCCTCCGTCACTATGTGGCAGAACACCGAACCGAATGGCATGAATACGTGCAACTGTTGACCTATGCATACAATATGCAACTGCAGAAGACAACGGGCACAACGCCTTTCGACTTGGTACTCTCACGGCACTCGCCCAGTCTGCAGATTGAAAAGACCCCTACCATTATCCCGGAGCATCAACCTGAAAACGCCACCACGGCGCAGGTTAGTCGGTACATCCTAGCCTGTCTTCGGGATGCTCTTTCGTCCGCCCAGACGAAAACCACTCGGGCCCAGCTCCACTACAAAAGGGACTTCGACAAAACCGTACGGACTCTCCCTAAGTTTAGTCCCGGGGATGAGGTGTATGTCGATCGACCGGAATGGATTTCGACAGCCCTGGAAGAGCAAGCTGACGAATATACCGCCAAGTATCGGAAATTTCTTGCGAAAACATACGGGCCATTTCCCGTCGTGACCGCCACGGACAATACCGTCCTCATAAAAGAGGACGGACTGGAAAGCTGGGTCAGCATTGACCGAGTAGCCCCGGTGCCACGTCGAGTAGTCCGAACGACACTCACCACCGACCCAACAACTAAAATGGCTACGCCACGGCTGACCACCGAGCCCGATGTTGATCCAAACGGTCTTTTCGCTGACGAACCTACACTACGGACCCGACAACACCCACACCGCAACCCCATGCGGTCGACCAAATCGTTGGCCATCATGAATCGCTGGACGGAACGCAATATCGAATCAAATGCTTCGGATACCAACCGGACTATGATACTTCCGAACCCCCTCTCACATTTCTCATCATTTCATCGCCCGCTACTAGCGTCGCCAAAAGAAACGAGGACGCGCAAACCTCTGAGCGCCGGGAGAGGATAAGGAGGTGGAACACAACACGATATGGGAAGCGGAACGTGACCAACGTGCATTCGCGATTGGTTGTTACGGTACGTCGCTTCAACGTGCGTCCGCGATTGGTTATTCCAATACGTTGCTTCGACGCACTGTAATACAACATTTGTCACACGCCCCGTGGCCGGACACACGCTATCGACGGAGAGATCAACAGACCCACTCGCTGGGCCAGCCCAGCAGACTGTATGGGAAAGCATAAAGAAGTTGATGCGTAACAAGCAGAAGTTTACTCAAGAACGAGAATGGTGCGCTCACCATACACTGGGCGGAGAGAACCGTACCCGAGCTTAACGAGCCCGACCCCAAGCACGCCCAACACGCACTCTACTACGATTAGGGGTTTGAAAACTTCGAAGAGACCGATTTGGGACCGAGGGAAAGCTACCATCCCGACTAGATCCCAAATTGAACTTCTCGGGCTCCTAGACGACTACGCTGGACGCACGGGGCACAAGAACCTGCGGCATCAGCTCATCCTGACCGGCCGCAACAGGCGCAAGAGCAGCAGCATCAGAGGAACCGCTCGGACTCACACTAGCAGCAGCACCAACGAGACCGCTCGGCCCAGCTCCGGAAGTAGGATTACCGGAGGAAACCCCGGCCGCACGGGCACCAGACGCATTGAAGAGATCCGTGATGGCATCCTTAGCGAGACGCTCACTCTCAGTCCGTACCGTCAACTCATAACTGGTGTGCAGGTCCCCCGTGGCTGGCCCCTGTGTACCGTGGGGCTTATGCTGTGCAATCGCTACACCAAACGTATCCTAGGCATCCGCTGCGGTCTATGAATCGAGAGCCTAGGCCTTCATGAGGCAATGGCCGTAGATCTCCAAACTCTGAACGGTATTAGTACGGATACTCTCCATCAGGTTCATCTGGGAGTCCGCGGTACGACGAAGTGTCTGCCCACTATGGTGTAAGCGACGAATCCACGTACGGGCGGAGAGAAGAGCGTCAAGAAGTGAATCCGGCGCAGGCTCGCCCAACGTCTCACACACCGTGCGGAGAGCAGCAAAACCTTCTTCAATTTCGGGCTCCATACCAAGCGGGTCAGTCTGCAAACCCGTCTCGATACGCTGACGAACCGGTGCGGGGGTAGAAACGAACGCGACGACAAGAACCGAACGGAACCCAGTCGGAGCTAACGGCGCCACCGGAGGCGGCATCGTGGACGTCGCAACCGCTTGACTGCCCGGAGAAAAACCACAGGCCAATGTCGAAGTAGCATCGGCAAATTGGGCACTCAGATACCCACCCGGAAAATAATCTGGAACGTTCATCTCTTTCCAGACGGGACGGCGATCAGTCGGCAAAAACAGACAAGTAACCGGACCGCTAATACCACGAGCGGGCATCATGGGAAACAATCGGTATCGAAATCGTATCACAGGAACCCGGGCGTACAGGACCAGTCAGTCTCCAAGGAGTAACGAAGAAGAGCATCGGCATCTTCTGGCCGGAATTTGGACCCACGAAGGATGTTCTGATCCCCTATATGACGGATAATATCCACCAACGCGACCGGTAGCGGGACCAAACGACCATAATCTGGATAGTCGTCGGGTGTGGACAACTGAACGTCCGGATCACGGGTAAAGAAAGTCATCCCGTCTAAGGCAGCCTGGATGAACGCCACGAAGGCGAGCAAGGCCCTCTCGACGTAAACTACCCGGAAAACCTGATCTGAAAAAGGCCTTTGGTTGAGAACCTCAGACGTATGATATGCAAGAACGGGCGGAGTCGGAACCGCAAGATTGCGGGTCAAGTCGTAATCCTTCCATCCTTGACCGATCGGCAAATATAATCCGACGTGGTCGGTGGCGGCTAAGTCGTGGAACTTCACGTTATGCCAACAGTAATAATAACCGAGGGAGGACCGAATTAGGGCTTCAGTCAGGGCATTATCGCCCCACTGGGCTCGGTTGACCCAATAGAGCAGGTCGAAGGGAGGTTCGAACATGATTAGTTCGAGCATATTATACCGACCGGCCGGGGGATAGTACGGGTCTTCCTGCATCCGACGCAACAAGGGTTGCAATCGGGACTGGTACTCGATCTTCTCGGGGCACCGCACGAACTGCATATCGCAACGACCAAAGGTCCGGACGGGAGCATAACCGCGCAGGAAGGGAGAATGCGTCCAACGGGCCCTCCAGTAATCTTCATCAGTCCGCTTGGGGTTCGGCACGTTTAGCTGGGCCGGCGTTCGCACGGACGGGATACGCAAAACCGCGCAGAATCGAGGTAGTTGGCGGACATCCGCTGATATTCCAAGACCGACATCGGAGGGTCTCATTCCTGACGGGCAGGGGTGAATATGCGCTGATGACGGTGGTCGAGTTGTTGGCCCGGCAACAGAAGGGTGCACCAGACCCCTGGTGGACCCGACTTCAGGCCACGCGGACGGGCATTCGGATCGACCGGAGGTGGCATGACGATGGGGTTTGCCGGAGAGAATGGCAGTGCAGGGGAAGATGTACCGAACGGTAGGACGAAAAGAGGCGAAGTTGACGGAGGATCTCCCATGTCTGCAGTATAATTACCGACCGAACAGGCGAGATGGACCCCGACGCAGAAGAGAGAAGCTGAAGAGTCCTCAGTGCAAGGATATGTGACCGTCCGGAGACCAACTGAAAGGGCAGAGTAGCGCGCTGAGGATCAGTCGGTGAAGAGACGTGACCGATACACTGAGACCGTGACGTTTGAACTTCAACCGGCAGACGGGAGTCAATTTATTGACGTTTGGCGGGGATCGGAATGTGATCCCCCACCCCTTTACGAAAAAAAAAAAAAAAGCGGGGGGAAAAGAAACCGCCAGCAAGCATGCCGTCAGTTCTAACCGAACGGACTCTTCGACTTCATTGCAATCGGAAGCACCCCCCATTCCCCTCATCCTGTCACCGTACGGACCTAAACGAAAACGTGGGTGAACGGACATGACCACGACCGGTCGGCTGGTTATCCGCCACGACATCAGTGCTGGAGCACGTCCAGCACGCTGGGCAATGGGTCCCGCCCATACTCTACCTAGCCACCACATTTCAACCGACCACTCGGGAAAGCACCACGCGGACATGGCGCACTTTAAGGAGGGAGGCATGTGGTAGAACGACCGTACGGGCGTCAGATCATGACGGAAGACAGCGAACACCGATGCGCGATGACGTGGGAGACCGGACGGTGGACAGATGGCAAGAAGGCACCTGACCGGCATGGTGCACCTGGGGACTTTTGGGATGGGATACACGTGTCTGTCCGGAAGGAAGGGCAGGCATGCCTGCAAGACACTAGATAATTTTCAATTAGTTTTTAAGTAGTGCGTACGCAGGCCAGACACTGGCCCATATCTGCCGAGGTGCTTCGTCGCTGAGGTGGACCTCGGGGCCGGCGGGTCTACTTAGGATGACAGTACCCCCCGACCCCCATGAACGAGTAAAGGCAGACGTCATCCCACCAAACGGACTAGTTTCTTGTTTTACTTGGCGATACAGACTGCCCACTAGCTTGTACTACTACTCCGCACGGTAAACCACCAGCGGTACACGACCGCCAACCCTCTACGCGTGCTCCCTGACCACGCCTGACGCAGTTGCACGTTCGGTTCCGCAGCCCTTGACCGGCGTCTCCTTTCTTCTACCGTTCGGATCACCGAGCCCATCTTCCGCCATGGCTTTCTAGGAAATCCTTCTACTGATTGCTGAGGCACTTCTGACCAATCAGCATCTTGTGCTAAAGCATTGCGCCTCCCACAGGCTTGTAGACTAAAAATTTTCCAACAGCCAAAAGACTTCGATGTTCATCATCAAGGATCGCTCAACTGGAAAAGAACTTTACAATTCAACGCCAAAGGACGGGTTTTACCCTTTGCCAAGTCCTACGCCTCCCCCACGCTCACAAACAGCGTCACACTCTTCAGGCAACACTGCCAAGGACTGGCATGAGAGACTTGGACACCCTGGTCGCGATCGGCTTCTATCTTGCATCAACCAATGTGATGGAGTACCCACACTATCCGCGACAGCGGTAAACAATATTTCCTGTACCCTGTGCATCGACGCTGGTACCAAACTTGCTCCACTCAGACAATCTGACTCGATCGCGGAAGAGCCATTGGAACTAAAACACACGGACCTCACCGGCCCCATAACCCCGAGCTCCTTACAAGGTTCTAATTACATGCAGGTACTTATTGAAGATAAAACAAGGGTAAGCTCCGTTTACTTTCTCGACAAAAATACTCAGTTCTTTCAGTCAGTACGTTGGTACAAGGCTCGCGCAGATAATGAACTCTCTCCAAACCGAATATACCGCGTTCACCTTGACGGGGCGGGTGAGAATAGGTCCGAAGACTTCGTCACATATGCCATGGAGAACGGAATGATACTTGAATTCACTCCACCGTATCCGCATCAATCAAACGGTGTCGCGGAGAAAATAATCCAGGACTTGTGGAAGATGGCGCGAACTTACCTGTTCGCTGCAAATTTGCCTCACCAGCTATGGGAGGGAGCCATCTCGCATGCCAACTACCTAAGGAGCCGCCTACCAAATCACCGAGTAAAAATGAAGAACCGCTTCACACTATGGTTCGGACGAAACCCTGACTTTACAAATATCCTCAAGTTCGGACAGCAGGGACATGCGTATATATATCGGTCCGAGACAGTGGCGAACAAGAAGCTACTAACTAGTGCTGTTCCAGGCCATTTAGTTGGGATGCATAGCCCATGAAATTTGTTAAGAATTTACGTTCCCTCGATGGGAAAAGTAATAAAGTGCCGCGAGGCAGACTTCAAAATGAACAAGGAAGGCCTTTCATCCATCAACGAACTAATAGACTTCTCTTCAATTCGTCGTCACGAAGCCGAGAGAAGGATGGAGGAAGATGAAGAAAAGCGTTTGGATGCCTATTTAGTGCATTGTTTGACTGCACACTCTCGCTTAAGAGATCGTAGGGATGATGGCAGAGTCCCTAAGAGCTTTGAGGAAGCACGAGTAATGCCAAGATGGGCAGAAGCAATCGACAGAGAATACAACGCCCTAGTGCAACGAGGAACGTGGAGGCTTGTAGACAGAAAACCAAATATGAAGCCCTTACCCTTCTTTTGGAGATTCATAGCAAAATACCTGAGCTCGGATCCCCCACAGATACTTCCGAAAGCATGCTGCGTAGCACGAGGCGATTTACAACGTCCTTACTTGGATTTAGACCCGGACGATCTGTACGTCCCTGTCGCACGACAAGAAACTATCCGTCTCATCCTCGCCAAAGGTGCAGCCCAAGGCCTAAGGTTGGAGGCAATGGACATAAGCAATGCGTACCTTTACGGGGATCTCGACGAAACCTTAATAATGGAGCAACCACAAAAAGGCCTCTGGACCCTCATTTGTACCTGGCAAAGTATGCTTGCTGCTCAAATCTCTCTATGTGGAACGCCAAGCCGGGATTATTTGGGGTTCACTACTACATAAGGCAATATTACGACTAGGATACACACAATCTAGTACAGATAGTCGCCTTTACATATATAAATCCACAAGTGGTACATTGTCATAAGTGATCGTTGTGGACGACATCTTGATGTCAGGTGATTCGCATTCCTTACTTAATGACTTCAGAGTGGAGATGCAGAAGCTGTTCGAGGTCAAGCTTCTTGGAGATGTTAAGTCATTCATCGGACATGACATTGAGAGGAACAAAACTGGCACCAAGGTCCAACAGACCAGGTATGTGAAAAGATCTTGAAAGAAAACGGGTTGAGCCACTCAAACAGTGCTCGGACACCATTACCTTCTAAATGTGACCTCACAGGCCGACGAGAAGAAGAACTCAGTCTTGCACCTGGCATTCACAATCGCTACCGGAAGATGGTGGGCAACTTAATGTACTTGGCTGTGTCTTCCAGGCCAGACATAATATTTGCAGCATCTATGCTAGCAAGGCAAGTCCACGACCCATGCATGAGGCACGTGGAACTTGGAAAGAGAGTACTTAGGTACTTGAAGAGTACAATGGTTCTTTGCTTGTTCTTTCCCACGCATACTACAGCGCCGATGGAGGCATATTGCGATGTCGATTGGGGTGGATGTCTTGAGACAAGAAAGTCTACGACTGGATTGTTGATCAATGTGAATGAAGCACCGATCATGTGGACGATCAATAAACAAACGCTTGTTGCGTTGTCGTCTGGAGAAGCAGAGTATATTGCACTTTCGTATTGCGGTAAAACGCTTACGTGGTTGCGGAGATTGTTTTGGGAATTACGCAACGAAACAGTCCTAACCGATGAACCCAAAATGTACCCAATATCCATTTTCACAGACAGGTCGACTGCTTTGTCGATTGTGAGGAACCCCAAGGTATTGAAAAGAAACAAGCACATTTCCCTTAAAATTCATTGTCAAAGAACTGATGGAGCCCAATGTTGTGGATGTGAAATCGATTGGAACTGAAATGCGAGCTGCTGACGTGCTCACCAGGCCTGTATCCTACGAAGTACTCAAGCGACTATCGTTGCTTCGTGCGTAGATGTATCAAACTAAGTATTGTTACTACCTACTTGGACTTCTTTCTGATTTGACTGATGGTTTTTCTTTTCTATTTCTCTACCTTTATAGATCTTACATATCGGATTTTCTTTTTCTGCGGGCGGCTACATTGTTTTTATTTCTTGCAGGTTTGCTTAACACAACTGGCAAGAGGGCTATACCTTTTCCTTAAGATACAGATTTTTTCTGAGAGGTTTTACTGTATTGGGGTTTTTAACGGTAGCTACTACGTCATTTAGATAGAGTAGAACGCAAGACGATTCTAACTAAGTCGTTTGAAAGGGACGGTGTGAATGGACTGACTGTGGCCGCTCATTGGAACGTGCCACAGGGTCCATGCACTAGCCTTGTGGAGATAGTATAAATAACCTGAAAGTTCTCACTCTCCCAAGGAGATTGAAAATGGGGGAGCGACAACCGCTACACTGGTAGTCAAGAAATTCATGTAGCCATGGAAGGAAGATGAGAAAGCAAATATCAAAAACCAGATTCCACAACGTTGTTGACGCGCCTTTCATGGTGAAAGGTGTCGTGCTGACAAAACTAACTCGAGCAACGACCGACACTACCGACACTACCTACAGTGAAACCGTCCGTGAATACGTTGCATTTGCATCCTAATGCAACTTTGGATCGTAGTGCTGATGAAGTCATAGATACACGTGAGTTTAGTGCTGGTGGAACTATACCTATAGCTGTGTTTTTCTAGCATTCGTATACGTGCTAGGCATTAGCTTACGTGTTACTATGTTGTGCACTAAGTATTTATGTAGTAAAAGAGACGCCACATGAATCTTTAAACAAAAAAGTCGTGCTCCACTGAAGAATTGCGGCTTGTTCGGCTTCAGGTTGATCGATACAGAAGAGTTCGGGCTATCCATAGCAAATCCTACCAGTGCAACGACTGGGATGAACTTTATGAAGATTTGTTCTTCTGACAGGTCGATGACCGTCATGACCTGAGTCAAGTCAATAGAACTTCCCCGTTATATACGCTACTGACTTCCATATTGGCGACCTTTCCCCTACTCTAATTTCCACAATTGCGACCTTTCCAAAAGTATGTGCCCATTCACAGACATTCTCCTTTCCATGTCAGCTCCAGACAAATTACCTGTTGCAAACACTGGGAGCAAATCACATGCCATAATATCTCACGACAAACAGACATCTCAATATGGCCGCCGCGATGTAAAAATGGGTTAA
The DNA here is from genome assembly GCA_003194525.1 of Gracilariopsis chorda. Lineage (NCBI taxonomy): Eukaryota > Rhodophyta > Florideophyceae > Gracilariales > Gracilariaceae > Gracilariopsis > Gracilariopsis chorda. The sequence continues at coordinate 23,001 of NBIV01000083.1, forward strand.
GTTGAAAGCTCTGAGACGAAAGCTCGCGATCCTCCCCCCACCGTCGCAACTCCCGTGTGGCGGCGGCCGGTGCATATTTGATTTGGTGGTGCGTAGCTACTGACAGCTGTCTATCTTAAGTGGTATTGCTGTCCGGCGTCTTCGGCGTCTCGTGCGATGGTTCGTCAAGGGTGGTGGCGTGCTTTCCTGCGCCTGCCCTTGCATTCGTAGCCGTTTTCGGCGTCTCAATCCCCTAAATGCGAAAGGGAGGGGCATGAATGACGCCGATGTTGTGCATGTGCTTCAGGAATAGGGGTTTGGGCAGTGGTTTGGTTAGTGCATCAGCACGCATTTGATGACCCGGTATGTGTATGAGCCTGAACCGTTTGTTCAAGACATGGTCTTGTAAGAAGTGATGTTTGATATCAATGTGCTTGCGTTTCTTGGTTGGCGCAGTATTGTTGCCAATTTGCACCGCGGACTCATTATCCACGTAGAGAGTGGGTCGCAGCGTGGGTGGGTGTGGGTTCTCTTGCAGCAAGTTCTGCAGCCAGAGCAAATCTTGTGCAGCTCGAGCTGCTGATACATATTCGGCTTCACAGGTGGACATTGCAATGGTGTGTTGGTTTTGTGCAAGCCAGTATATAGTGCTGTCGCCAAGTTGGTGGACATGTCCACTTATTGATTTTCGTGACGTTTTGCAGGTTGCAAAGTCGGCATCGGCGTACGTTATCAGTTGATGGGTCGGTCGTTTTGAGAATAGTAGGCCGTGATGCGGTGTGCTTCCGACGTACTTAACTGCGGCTTTGAGTAGGTTCCAGTGTCTTGCTGTAGGTTTTTGCAGCGCTCGTGCAAGAGCAGAGGTGGCAAACGCGATGTCGGGGCGGGTAGAATCGGCGAGGTATCGCAAGTCGCCGACAGCTTCGCGGTACAGTGAGGCAACTTTGGAATATCCGGGTTCGGTTTTGGCGGGAGCATCGTAGGCAACACCTGATGGATAGGGTGTAGCTGTTGGGTTGGTGGTCTGGAGTCGTAGCTTTGCCTGCAATTTATTTACTGATGAATGAAGGCTGGGATATGTGTATGCCATCGTCAGTGCGACGGATCCTCCAGTTCAGGTAGTTGGCGGGAAATCCAATTCGTTTCACTTTGTACTTAAGTGATAGCATTCGGTGAACCTCATTGGATGCGACGGGATGGGAGGCGGCGACGAGAAAGTCATCAGTCGATATGGCCATTAGTGCGTAATGTCCTTGATGTCGGATGATGTAGAGCGAGGGGTCGGACTTGGCCTGTTGGGCACCATGTCGGATGAGAAACTGCTTTAGCGCGGTTGAGTAAATATTTCCAGCCGGTGGTGATCCATAGAGGTTGAGCAGAAGTTTCCCTGCTGGCTGAGAGTGTTTGTAGCTGCCATCGAATCGCGCTGGTTGCCATACAAAACGTCTTTCGATGGGTCGTATTTTTCGTGGAGGTAGGCACTTGTTATGTCGAAGTGTTCGAGATGTAAATCCTGTGCTGCAGCCAATGCAAGGATTATTTGTATTGTTGTTTTGTCGGCCATGTATGAAGCCGTGTGTTGTGGGTCGTAGTGGATGTGTGGCTTCATTCGGCCACCTCGCACGGAGCATCGTGCTTTGCGCTGGATCGAGGTCGGGCTTTGTCGCTTGTATCGGTATGTCCATGTTGTTGGTACCATGTACTGCCGTGGTGGGAGGGGTTGGGCGGTCCAATCGATGGCTTTCGTGGCATTCAGTGTGTCTAATTCCGCGTCATGGGCTTTTTTCCATTCCGCAGCGTCCGGGTATTGCCTGGCGTGTTTTGTGGTTTTGGGTGGGGGCGTGTCGGTGGTAATGCTTGTGGGGATTTGGGTTTGGGGGGTCCGTCGTGATCTGTGGAAGTTTCGCTGGGTTTTGTGATTGGATTTGTGTTGGACTGCTTTGGACACACGGTTTGTGTCGCGGCATGGGTCTAGGTGAGGGTGATAGGTGTGGTGCAATACCCCAAGATGGGACAGACACACGAGGGTGTTCGACGTCCTCCTCAGCAGGGTAGCGCAGCGACAGAACCACCTGTGGTGAGTACACGGAGCCGGGTGTAAGACTGGGACTCACCGTCACGACTGGCGTACAGGTGTAGAGGCAAAGACAGACCACGGAGTGGGAAAGCGGAAAATGCAGCGACACACGAGTGGTGGGCGATGCGCAAGAGCGGCACGGTGTCCACACGAGGGGGGCGGTGGCGAAAACAGCAACGGTAATCACCGGTAGTTGCTAGTGAAGCAACACCTGTATACGGGGCAAGGAATAACAATCGCTGTAAAAGCGTGCACAAAAACAAACACAATAGTGGTAAGAATGTGCTGAGCTCCACGAGGTGGGTAACTAGGCCTTCACTGGATGGGGTCTCTCCAGACGGAGGTGGACACTCACCAGGGAACCTGAGTTAGAGCCAGACACTCGCTTGTTGCGTTTACTTTGACCCGGGCAGCCGGAGCTCACACACATAAGTAGTGGTGGTCCGCGCCCTGACAGTACAGTAGTAATTAACTAATAATAACTAATAATGTCCCTACGGGGGTGCAAAACACTACACACGTGTGGCACAAGCCAGCAATGCTGTGCACTACACTTGTCAACCAAATTGGGGCCCTTCCAACGGAAACAGATTACCGGTGTAACACTCATACTTCACGGCAAAGTGGTGAGCATCGCCAGAGCGGGATATGAGCGCACGACGTGCTGATACCGCTAGGAGCGTTGCACTTCATCTCCCCCTCCTTAAGGAGCAAGAACCACATTCGGTGAGCGTTCGCCGTGACAGCGCGTTGTGCGTAAGTATGTCCGCGTCAAGTGATGGTACCGTATCCGGCTCGGGTTTTGTCTTCACTCAAGTGGATATCCACCGAGAACAACTCGACGTCAGCAACTCTCCGCCTATCCCGCGACGACCTGCTTTACCTTCCGCGCCTTCAGCGATGAATCCCAGCAACAACGATCCGCATGGCTGGAACAATCTTCCGCCATCGGGTTTCTTTTCCGGTCTTCCGACTGCACCGCTTCTGTCCTCTGCGGGTCATCCAAGCAACGCCTCGGGCGGTACACCTGCCACTCCGAGTATGTCGGTTCCGTCGCCTGCGGCGAGCGCACTACCGTCGTACGACGAGCTGGTATCCGTTGATCCGGCCGAGCAGCCTTCTCGCTACAGCGGTGCGCCTTGGTTCCACCCAACGTTGGTGCAAAATGAAGATCTCATCGAGCAGTATGCTGATGGTAGCGGACTCCTTCCGGGCGATCTCCACGTATGGATGACTCTCAGCTTCGACTGGCGTAACCGGGTCGCCGTGCCGACGCACGTCTTGGTCCACCATCGTGGTGAGAGTGGGGCGCAAGCGCGTATCACGATGATTCAGCTCGCGTATCAGCGGTTGTATCGGACTCCATCGGAATTCCCGGTCCCAGAAGAATATCAGTTTGATATTGCCTTCTACCGCACCCAGGGTGAAATGGGGTATGGGGACCGCTTAGCAGCGTTGGCTCCGTCCATCCCAGAGCGGGGTCCATCGGCATATGTTCACCAGAACTACCTGTGTTGGGCAAGGCCGATACTTCGTGCTGAGTTCCGTTATCTTCGCCATAATCCGCGGTCTAACTTCCTCCAGATGATCCGTTTTGAACGTCGTTCCCGATCCCGTTTCGGGTACATGATACCGTATCAGAACGTTGAAGCTGAGCGCATCCGACCGCAGTATATGCGAGGCCGTTACGTTCCCCTACCGAGGATGTGGGCTGCCCACGAGGCTTGCAGGGGTTGCTACATCGAGCTTCCGCCATGCATCACCTACATCGGTAGTCGACTATGCAGCAATCCGTTCTCCGGGTGGTGGTCCGTTGTCCTCACTGAGTGGGTCGCCCGCGCAGCGGCGTATCTCGTCTTCGAGGTTTACGACCAGTTCAGACTGTGGTATCTCCCTCCGCGAGTGCGTAGTGGCATCCGTTCATTGGATCTCTCCCTCGTCCTCGGCGGTGCCGGCAACTATAATGAGGCTATCTCCCTGTTGGACGCGATGGACCAGGTTGACTGGAACAGTGTGCCCATCCAATGGAGTCGCCGTCATCAAGGTACCAATCCAGCCGACCGGTCTCCGGGGCGCCGAACTCCGTTGGCGGGTGATTACGTCTACTACGATCCCGTAGAGCGTTGCTTCATCTCCGAGCCGGAGGCATTGGCACTCCGCGATCGCGAGCGAGTTGTTCCAACGGGTCATCCGACGGGCTACATCGTCACTGACGGATACTTCCAACCCTATGAGGAGGCCGATCCAATGATGGACAATGATCCTCCCGCGACTGGGGTGGGCGCAAACGGTGGCGGTGGCCTTCCCTCAGCTGAGGGCTTCAGGGTGCCGGCGTACTCTACTCCGGGTCCATCCGTGGCTCCTCCGGCTGGGCCGAGTCAGGTTCCGTCTTGGAACATTCCTCACGTCGGTGGTGGTCCCTTCCATACCGCTCCGGTTGGAAGTGGCACGCCATCGGCGAGTGTGACCGGTCAGGACCGTGCGGCCATCATTGCCCAATTCCTTGGCGAACTAGGAATGGATACCTCGGGAGCTTCCGGTGACCTCGCGCAAATGCGGGCGGCCATGCTAGCGCTGCTGGCGCAGCCAGGCCATCCTCATCAGAGTGGTTGTCCATCCTCTTGAGGGAGCGAAGTGATGTTCCCACGGTTGGCGTCCACCATCCCTGATAGTTAGGGTCGTGGTAGTGGTAGGCGAGGGCAATTAAGTGTTAACGAATAAACGCTTAACTTCCCTCGTGGGGCTTGTGTCTTTTTCTTCTTTTTCTTCCTTGCTTCTTCCTATCCAGGGTCTTCTTCTTCTCTTCATGAGCCAGCTTCATCTTCTCTTCCATGAGGTTTCCATCTTCTCGCATTCTCAAGGCATCCATCTTCACACCGGAAAACCGGGCTCACGGCTCACCTGACCAAGTCAGTGGATTATCCAACGAGCGCTCGGTCAATTGTGCCTGGTATTCCCGTTCTGGTACGGTGGTGATACTGCACGATTTTCGATCGGGGCAAGTTCTCTACCGGTTCGTCCGTGTTATGGGACGGCGGGTACCCATACCAGCGCACCTGGTACTGAATATATCCCTCTGGGTTGTAACTGTGCCCGACGATACGGTCAATAATGAACTCCTTCGAGTAAACGTCACGCTTCGCGGTTCCGGTTGCAGTCCGTACAACGGCTGTTTCCGACGGTAAAGCCGGTGATGAGTCCGTCCAACGGTTCGTGGCGTTCGCTTGCGGCGTTGACCATGTGATTTCCTGATGAGGGTCGACTGAATTCCTCGTTGAGGTTGACGCTACCCCATCGGATTCGGGAGATCGTACCGCTAGTCTGCGAAGGCTTCCTCGTCCCATTTCCAACGGTTGGTGACGGGGAGGCGGTTCATGTGCCACGGCGGGTGCCGGTTGGCGAGGCGTATCCAAATGGTTGGCTGTCGTCGTCCTGTACTGCAGAGCTGTGTCACCGTGAATGGGTGTGTGGTGCACATCTCGCAACACGTGACGATCAGGCTCTCCTGCATATGCTGTGTGGGCCATCCCTGCTGGGGTTGACGCAACCAGTCTTTCAATACTGTGAGCTGAATTCAGATGATCTGAGCTGCTTGGTACAGTACCAGAGAGACTTCCTCTAATGAGAGACGATTCAATTTCAGATAACCCATTTGTGGGACCTTGCGCATCCACTTGCGAGGGTGTCGAAGCGTCCTGTACATCAGGGTTCCATACACCGGGATCTGCCATGACTTGCTTTGTCTGCGCTGCAGCGGCGGGGGTCCTTACAACTTTCTTGACGGGAGCCGGTGAGTAGGGGGCCAACGGAGCGTCTGGGTTCCGAGCCAGGCTTCCTGTGTTCATTCCTCCAACGGGAGATGACAGCACAGTGTCTGTGTCCGGTTTTCTTTGCAGCGTCTCGCGAGTGCGGTTGGCAGTGTGCTCCCTTAACGGAGGTGACTGCGTAGCGTGCTCACGAGGCTTTCCATCGGCGGGGCCGGTGCTTCCAGTCTGCTGAGGTAGTTCCACGCGTGTGGCGGTAGCATGCGGTGTCCCTACTTCAGGTTGCCGTGCCTCACGAGAGTTTACAGGAGCTCGCGACGGCGGTGTAGACTTCGCTGAAAAGCGGGATTGACTGGCCTCCTCCCCCTCCTTAGCCGGGGCGGCGACGGGGGCTGAAACAACGTCTGACGGTGGTTTGACACGCGGCGTAAAGCGCGAGCGAACGTGTACCGGAGATTCCGAAGATTGCTGCGACAGAATCGGTATGTCCGAGAGACCTCTCGATGGGCGCGCAACGCTAATTGCGCGGTGCGAGGAACGTGCTTCTGCAGTGGGCATCAGTCGAGCGTCCGGGATTCCAGGAGCCAGTACAACTTCCGAATGCGGGTTAGGGGCTTGTACGACGCGATCGCGGCTGAACCGTTCATGAGAATCGCCAACTTCCAGTACAACTGTGTCTCGGCTCACTGAAATGACCTTGTAGGGGCCATCCGCAATGGGCGAGAGTTTGTGGCGTTTCTCCTTCTCAGGGTTGTAGTATTCCTTCCTGACGAAGACGAACTGTCCTGCTTCCAGTGAGGGAAGGGGCCGACGGACTCGGGCATCGAAATTTCGTTGATACGCTCGTTGCGCTCGCGTCATTGACGATTTCGCGACCGGGACCATCCGTGTGAGCCAACTCTTCCATCGAAGGTAATGATCAACCGTTGACGGGTACTTGTCCTGCGTTGGCTGCGACTCAATCGCCACAGGCGGTGGGGGACGTGAGAGCACCAGCTCGAAGGGTGATAAGCCAGTTACTCTGTGTACCTGCGTATTGTACGCGTACGTCACGGTGTCTGTGTACAAATCCCATGTACGGGGGTGCTCAACTGCATACGCACGTAAAGCGGACAACAACGTTCGGTTAAACCGTTCCACCTGCCCATTTGCTTGGGGATGGTATGTCGTTGTAAACAGATTTCTGATGTCAAGTATTCTACAAACATCTTGGAAGAAACGCGCGGCGAACTGCTGTCCGTTATCGGATAAGAGATTAACCGGTGGACCATAGACGAGAACCCAGTGACGGACAAATGCTTCTGCCACGGATCGTGCGGTAATCTTCTTCAACGGTACACTCCGGACGAGCTTCGAGAACCTATCCGTTATTACGAGTAGAAACTTGTTACCACGTGCAGTGTGAAGGAACTCACCGAGTATATCGATGGCGACAAATTCTAGCGGAGCCCGTGCCGGGAACAGGGTCAATTTCTTCGCATAGTGGCGTAGCTTGACTTGCTCACGAGCACAATGGGTACAAGACCGAACGATCGCGTAGCAATCCAACGCAAGTGCGGGCCAGTAGAAATGCCGACGTAACGTCGTGTATAGCCTCCTTCCACCAGGGTGTGCAGCTAACTTCGAAAAGTGCGAGAGATGTAATACTCTCGACTGGAGGGAATGGGGAACCACTATTTGTGACGAAGAACACACATTCCTTACCAAGTAACCTTGTGAGTCGACTCCGAAAGGAATGTTAGCACCTCCATTGAGTTGGGCGCGTATCTTCGTACAAAACGGGTCTCCATACTGTTCGCGGATCATCTCTTCGGGAGTGATCGGTGCGAAGGATCCGGTATCCGGTTCGTCACCGTCAGCGACGAGCAGATCATCAGCAATATCATCTGAAACCAGATCATAACGTAACTTCTCTTCAAGAAGGAAACAAGGGATATCATCGTCATCGACGGAAAGGGTTTCCGCTTCCGTTCCCAAACGAGACAAAGCATCAGCCTGTGTATTAAGGGAACCCTTTTTATAGGCGACTTCATAATCGAACTCAGCGAGGCGCAGTCTCCAACGCATCAAGCGGCCCGATGGTTCCGTGACGGACATTAACCAACGCAAAGCGGAGTGGTCCGTATTAACGGTGAAGCGTGTGCCCATCAGATATGGTCTGAGTGTTTGCAGAGCCCATACCATGGCGAGGCATTCCTTTTCAGGGACTGAGTAGTTCCGTTCGTGGACGTTGAGTGTTCTGGACCAAAAACCGATTGGTTTCCGTTCCCCATCGGGAGTCGTTTGGAATAACGCACAACCAATTTGGTAATCACTCGCATCCGTATCCACGGTATAAGGTAACCCGTCCTTAGGCAACGATAATATCGGTGCAGAGGTGACAGCCCCCTTCAGAGAGTTGAAAGCTTCCACCTGTGCAGGGTTAAGGGGGCCCAGTTTTGGCGGTTGTCCTTTTCGAAGAAGATCATTAAGGGGTCCTGCAATCTTTGCGAAGCTTGGGATGAACCGTCTATACTCGTTACATAACCCTAGAAAGGAGCGGAGTTCTGTTTGAGTTCTCGGGTGCTTGGCCTCTTTGAGAGATTTGACCCGAGCTTCCTGTATCAGCAAGCGCCCAGGGCGAATAACGTGGCACAGGTACTTAACCGATTCGGTAAAGAATTCGCACTTCCTCAGCTTGAGGGTTACTCCAGCATCACGTAACGTGGTCATGATTTCACGAACGTGTTCTAAATGATCACCCAAGTTGTTGGAGAAGACTATGATATCGTCAAGGTAGACGAGGCACGATCGCCATTTGAAGCGGGCCAAGAGGATATCTAACGCACGCTGGAAAGTAGCGGGAGCGTTTGTTAACCCAAACGGCATACGCTTAAAGCGGTACAAACCTGAATGACAGACGAAAGCGGTCTTATCACGGTCTTCCGGTCTTATTGGTACTTGCCAGTATCCCCAGTTCGCATCCAATGTGGAGAAGACAGTCGCCTCACCGAGAGAGTCAATATACTCGTCCATTCGCGGTATGGGGTACACGTCTTTCACAGTGGCGGCATTAAGGCGACGGTAGTCGATGCAAAAACGCCAAGTCCCATCGGGTTTCGGAGCCAGTACCACTGGGGATGCCCACGGTGATTGAGCCGGTTCTATCACGCCTTCGCGGAGCATTTTATCCACGTGGAACTGTTCTTCCTCCCTTGCTTTGGGGCCTGCCCTATAGGGGTGTTGAGCAATCGGCCTGGTGTCCGGTAACAAGTCAATCCGGTGTTCCGTGGCCGACACCTCCCCGAGGGATCCATCCCACATTGAGGTGAACTCTCGCAACATTTTTCGCAACTTCTCGCGGTGTGAATCCGGTACATGTCCGAGATCCAGATCTTCTAACTCCTTCACAGGGTCCAACTTATCGTAACTCGTAGGAACGGCCTTCTTTTCCGAATCTTTCGTGCTGAGCGACTCCACAGAAGAGTGGGAACCCTCCCCCTCCTTAGCATGAGGCGTATCATCTGGTTCTTGAACTAATCCGAGTACATCGGCTGCGCACACCTTTGTAGGGATTAAAGCCGTTGGATGCGGAAGTACAGTACCAACTACTTGGTTCTTCGCCAGATACTGCGGCTTCTTGCCAAAGTTGGCTATCAAGACCTGAAAGGGGTGTTCATTTGAAACCTGAACGACACCGTTAGCCAGGGCCAATTGATACTTCTGGTACAGCGAGGTGAGCGGTTGAACAACACGCAATCCTCTTGGAGCGGCAGTAACCGATACCCACGCCTGTGATTCGGGCGGTATGGAGATTGGCCGTGCGACACGTAGCTTGGGCGACTCCTTTGGAGGTGACGAATCCTGCAAGGGGGCCGGAAGAGGAACCAACTTGGATGAGGCACGCCGTAATGAACGACGAACTATCGGAATGATGGAACCATCTTCTAGTTCAACTTCTCGCGCACGCGGACGAATTGACTCTACGAAACGATCGCAGAAGTCACATCCCAAGATAACGGGGGCCGCTAGCGTCTTACAGACGATGAATTCGAGCTGCATCGAACAGTTACCAATCCTGGTCATCAGAGAAACCGTACCAGCCGTCTTCAACGGGTTGTTATTGGCATCAGCAACGTCCATGACGGGTCCTTGTCTAACACGAGAACGCACTTCAGGCGGTAAGAGAGATTCGACAATGAAATTGGGGCCGGCACCTGTATCCAGAATAGACAGATGACGCACCATATACTGGGCGGAAAGGCCAAAGTCAGCGAAAACTTTGTAGTTTCGCTTGGCCATAACCATGACTCTATCCGGTGACCGATGATTCTTACACCGTATCCACGGGCGACGTAACTCACCGAGGTGGGCCGAGTCCACGTCTGTGGTGGTCAACAACTGCCTTGAAAGGATCTTGACCAGGGAGCGAGGCTTTGACGCCTCGGGCGCCGATGACCTCGAATCAGGCGCCTCTCTAAAAGAGACTCTCCCACTCAGTTTTCCTGAGCGGCATCCGTTTTCACGGGAACAGTATTCCGCGGCAATGAAGCGGTTTGCGGAGCCGGTTGCCGAGAAACAGAAACATCCGCCGAAGCGGCTTGATTCGCAGAAGCGGTGGCCAAGGAAGAACCAGTGCTGGGTACCGCTTCAGATTGAACTGGTGTAAACTTACGAGGAAACTCGGTCTTCGCACGCAAGTATGCGGTGACAGGCACTGATGCCTGTTCTTCCGGGGTCAGGGCTTCAAAGTTAACAACCACTTTGGGCATGTCCCTCAGAGTCATGATACACTGTGGGGCCGTGTGTCCATGGTCGTAACAAAGGTAGCAGATCAACGTCTGATGTCTCCCGATATTTCGGTTGTCCTGAAACTTCACCGCTGACGCGCGCGTATCCACCCAACCAGGTCTCTGGTAACGATTACCGTTAGCATACGGAACTTGTGGGCCGCGAACGCGTTGGCGATCTGCATACAGCACTTGACTATCCAGTTCCACCGAAGGTTCCGTTGTGGACGGGAGCTCCGTTGTGGGTATGGAAACCAGATCATGCTGAGTAAAGTAAACATTGTCAACCTCACGTCGAGAGTATTCCTGGGGCAACAGTGAAACTGATGACGAGGCGGCCTCCAGGTGTAGGGCCTGAGATCTGACTCGGCTTCCGGAGCGGGCACGTAGGGCATCTCCTTCCGCCTTCGCGTACTGTACCAATTCTAAGTAGGTAACTTTCCTCCTGTCTTCCCGACGTTGGGCAACAAGGGTGCGAATAGCCGGATCCAATCCGTCGATAAACATTGTACAACGTTCGCTAGCGGAATAAACATTGCCACATCGGTGGAAGGCCTTGTTCAGTCTGACTGAGTATTCGGTCTCCGTTTCCTTTGGGCGTTGCTTAGTATCGCGTAGGGCCAGGATAGCTTCCTGTATTGCGGTTCCTGTCGCGTACGAGCGGAGTAAATACTGAACGGCTTCGGGCCAACAGGTGACCCCTCCTTCAGAGGCGCGAGACGAACCTCTTACAGAGTTGAATTGATATTCAGCGATTCCACGTAGGAAATACGGTAAGGCGACGTAAGCCTGTCCTTCACTCATTCCGAGGATATCTGCCTCCGCTACAAAGCGTGAAAGAAAATCCAGAACGAGAATCGGATCCTCTCCAGTGAAATTCTGGTTACGAAACGACAAAGCCATCCTCTTGATGCCGTCTTTTACCTTCCCAGTTCCACGGGGTGTACGATCCAAAGAGGAATCTTCCAAACGGTAATACCGATATGATAAAAGCTTCCTGTACAAAGGGTTAGTAGGCTTCAGTTCCTTCAAACCGGAGTGCTTTCTTCCCTTCTGTCGGGCTCGAATCTCACCATGGGTGGCTGCTGAACGACGCGAGTGCGATGAACGAGCGCGACGATCACCGTCAGCAGACGAGTCTGACGAAGCGGATTCCGCGGAGGGGTTGGAATTCACCGATGACCGGGACGAATCCGAGTCATAGTCGTTGTCATTCCGTTTTCGGGGGCGGTTCTTCGTGCGAGCACGGTCACCATATCCATGAGAAACCACCGCTGGTGTGTCTGCGACATTGTCATCACCTCTGATGGTATTTTCCAACGTCTCAAGACGGGACAGAACCCGATGAAACTTCGAGTCAACATCCTTCACCATATCTGGGTAACCCCTCAAAACCTCCAAAAGGGAATTAACATCAGTCCGTAAAGTACGTAGATCTTCAGATACACCTCCGATGAGATCGGCATCAATCCTCTTACGGAGTGCATCAACCTCATTGACGAGGGCGGCGTGAGAGCTTTCAAGCACCGAGGTCTGGGCTTGAAGGTTCTGCACCTGAGCCTCCAACTCGACAAAGAGTGCGTCCTTCTCCGCAGCGGCGGGTACGAATCTCCTAAGCGGGGCATCCGATGAACCAGCAACTGGCGGTTGCGACGACTTGGTCGATAGCCTCCTGCTTCCGGATTTCCGGTTATCAACATCCGAACGTTCTGGGACCGACCGCGAGCGCGGGGGCAAGTCAGCACCGACTTGTCGCGACTTGGGCTGGCCCGAACCACGGGATCCATTTCCAGAACCCATTGTGGCAGACACTGAAACTGAAACAAAACAGGAAACAATCCAAACAACACACAAACAAGCAACAAAAAGAAGCAAAACTCCAATGAGCGAACATCCACTCCTAAGAGGTACCACGCAACCACTTGTTGGAGACACACCCGAGCAATCGGCGATCCTCAACAACACTGTTGGTCACAACACAAATTCAACTTCAACGAATAATTCGGAAACCAGGTAGCTAATCCGGTAAACCGAGATCACAAAACACACTTCGCTGGTCTTCTAGGTCGGGAGACCAGTTTGTGGTGCAATACCCCAAGATGGGACAGACACACGAGGGTGTTCGACGTCCTCCTCAGCAGGGTAGCGCAGCGACAGAACCACCTGTGGTGAGTACACGGAGCCGGGTGTAAGACCGGGACTCACCGTCACGACTGGCGTACAGGTTTAGAGGCAAAGACAGACCACGGAGTGGGAAAGCGGAAAATGCAGCGACACACGAGTGGTGGGCGACGCGCAAGAGCGGCACGGTGTCCACACGAGGGGGGTGGTGGCGAAAACAGCAACGGTAATCACCGGTAGTTGCTAGTGAAGCAACACCTGTATACAGGGCAAGGAATAACAATCGCTGTAAAAGCGTGCACAAAAACAAACACAATAGTGGTAAGAATGTGCTGAGCTCCACGAGGTGGGTAACTAGGCCTTCACAGGATGGGGTCTCTTCAGACGGAGGTGGACACTCACCAGGGAACCTGAGTTAGAGCCAGACACTCGCTTGTTGCGTTTACTTTGACCCGGGCAGCCGGAGCTCACACACATAAGTAGTGGTGGTCCGCGCCCTGACAGTACAGTAGTAATTAACTAATAATAACTAATAATGTCCCTACGGGGGTGCAAAACACTACACACGTGTGGCACAAGCCAGCAATGCTGTGCACTACACTTGTCAACCAAATTGGGGCCCTTCCAACGGAAACAGATTACCGGTGTAACACTCATACTTCACGGCAAAGTGGTGAGCATCGCCAGAGCGGGATATGAGCGCACGACGTGCTGATACCGCTAGGAGCGTTGCACTTCAATAGGGGTGAAAGTCAGAGGTCCTGGCTATGTGGTATTTTCTTGTGCGGATGTTCATAACGGCTATGTGGTTTTCGTCAATGCTGTGCATATATCGCACAGGTTCTGCTCGCCGCTGTAGTTTGTGTTTGTTCGGGAGGAGTGATGGTATGGATCCCAATTGGCCGAAGGCGATAAGTTTTGCTATTCGTGGAGGTTTCCCGTGCCAAGCAGTGTGGTATGTGATATTGTATTTGAAGGCAGCGTCAAGCAGCGCAGCGCCCCAATATGTTTCGTCCAGCAGACTGTGTATCAGTGCTGATCTGGCAGTCCGCATGAGTGTTTGGTTAATCCTTTCCGCTAGCGCATTTTCTTGTGGTGTGTAGGGAATCGTAGGCGAGAGGGTGATGCCGCGCTGTTGGAGGAAGTGCTTCGTCTGCCTTGATGTGTATTCAGCGGCGTTGTCGCATCGAAATAAGTGAGGATAGCGGCCTGTGTGGATGCGAATGGTCTCAATATGCTGCATGATCGCGTTGAAAACCTCCTTTCGGGAGGCAAAGAGGGCTAGAAAAAGGTACCTAGTTGCAGTGTCCATGAATGTAATCGCATATTTGTTGTTGTTGATTCGCGCCGGTGGCAAAATAGGTCCGATTACGTCGGAGGACACCTGTTTACCAGGGATGGTGGTGTGTGTCGTTTTTGGGTGCGGAGATGGGCGCAGTTACGCTGTATGGCAGCCGCTGCAGGTGATAGGGGCCACAGGTTTTGCCAATATCTCATGGATATGTGGTAGCAGCCGTTGCTTTGCCATTTTCTGGATCGTGCGTGGATGGGGGTGTCCTAGTCTCAAGTGCCAATCGTGCATCAGTTTGACGTGGGTTGGTTTCGCCTCTGAATGCGTCTCGATGGCAATGCTGTGGAGATTTTTTGGTAGCGCTGGTTGGATGGTCGGTATGTAGAACGCGTGTTGCTTCGTATTGGTGGTCGTGGTGGTCGCCTGGTGTGGTTGTTGTGGTTTGCGTGGCGCCCGTTTGCGCGTTGGTCGGTGACGATTATGGGGTATTGTATGCGTGCCATATGCTGATAACGTGTCCTTTATTTGCGGTCTGCAACGCGTTCTTGTGGTGTTCAGTACATAAGTGCCATTGGTGTGAGTGGCGGAAGCGATAACTTTGTTGTTGTTTTGACGGTCATGGATGAAGGCTGGCTTTGGAACGAATGATACTTTGCCATATGTCCGTGCTAGGTCGTGAACGGAGATAAGATTTGATTGCAGAGATGGGGAATATAGAGCTGTCCGGATTGTGATCGGTTTATTGCTCGTTTGCAGCGTTATCTGTTCACGGTGTGTTAGGTTGTGCGTTCGACCGTCGGCAGTTTTGGTAGTGAGTGGTGTGTTCAGCGGTTGCAGCTCAGTTTTGTTAGTGATATAGGAAGGGTGAGCCGCGGAGTCGAGAGCATATATCGTACCGTCTTGTGGATTATCAGCATGCGGCTGCATGACATGTTCGATCGCGGACAGGCCGAAGGCGAGTTCTTCTAATTCGGGATTGATGCTGTCGTCCATTCGCATTGCTCTAGCCTGGTATTGTTGTGGAGGCTGCCCAACTCTGCGGCGAACTCGACATTCGTTTGTGTTGTGCGTGCTAGATGCGCGAAATGTGCACCAAGGCCCTTTTTATCCTTCTGGCTTATGGCATCGTTTTGCCATCGGCTTAGTGAGCTGAAATGGTCTGGCACGTGCAAAGCGAGGTTGCAGTGGCCGTGAAGTGTACTGGCGTAGACCCATTCTGTGTGGGGGAGGCTGGACGCTTGTGCTTGGTTGAAAATCGTCTTGGAGTAAGAGAGCCCGTCTTATGTGGTTTGGGAATGATTGAATGGTTGCAGGTGAGTTGCCTGTGAGTACTATGGCAAGCGTTGTGAAGTCGAGGTTTCTTCTGAGTTCTTGTATTATGAGGCTTACCGTGGTGCCCTCAGCTTGGGTATTTGGATATGCGGCGTTTATCATTTTGGTTCGGGCGATTTCGTGTTGGTCGATGTATTTGTCCAGGTCTGTACCGGGGAGGAAGAATATGCTACGTGCATTGGCTTTGAGTACGTTGTGAGTTTGGCGATTTCTGTTCGCTATATGTGATTCGATGAGTTGAAGAATTTCAAACGGAGATGGTTGGACGAAGTCTCCGTTGAGTTTTGAGGGGATGGTCTCTGGGATGCTTTGGATGACTAAGGCCTTGATTTTGTTGATTTTGGTGATATGTGTTTCGAGTTGTGCAGGGTCGACAAGCGGTATGATTGTTTGGGTTGTAATAAGGTTGGATGCATCGAAGAGGGATGCGTTGATGGTGAGTGCGGACTTTCAAAATTGGAAGTTGTTGTAGGAGAGGTTTGGTAGTTTTGGATGGTCGTTGGACATTTTGCCGATGTGCTGTGTGGTGTCGGTAGGGTGTGTGTTGTCTGTTGCGTTGATTTGCGTGTTGTGGAGCAAGTGTTGGATATACTCTTGTTCTTCGATTCGGTGCTCTCGCCGTTGTTGGCGGAGGGATCGTTCGCTTTGGTGTTGATTGTCAATGGGGAGGCTGGGTGGGGTCATGCGGTAAATGGGCCCACAACCTGAGACGAAAGCTCGCGATCCTCCCCCGACCGTCGCAACTCCCGTGCGGCGGCGGCCGGTGCATATTTTATTTGGTGGTGCCTAGCTACTGACAGCTGTCTATCTTACGTGGTATTGCTGTTCGGCGTCTCAAGCTCCTCGTGTCTTTTCCACAAGAATGTAAAGTGACTGTTTGTTGGCCTAGTACTTTTATGAGCACTCACACGAGAGAAAAGCCTGTGACCTCGCCATGGCAAAGCGCGCTTATACGCTCGCCCAAGTGCATCGACCTTACTGCTGGTGCGAATCAGGAGGGCGCAAAAGGGATCCGCAGCATGGTCTGCTCCAAGTCTCCGAGGCAGAGAATGGTTCGTAGACGTGGAACATTGAAGTCGGGATGAAGCATAGTCCTCCTACACCCAACCAACCATCAAACACAACGGGCAGCAGCTTGTTCGTGAGTCATCGAACAAAACAACGCCCGTTACTACACGCCCCATACCTAAATTTACAGCGCACATGTCAACTTTCTACAAAGCTGGTCGCACCTTGAGTGCAACCACAAGCGGACACTCCACATGCACAGCGCGCATTGACTCAGGGTCACTCGAATGCATACAACGAACCATATCCTGCTTGACCATCTTAAAGCCATTCTTTCTGACAATGGTCATAAACTCACCCACAGAAAGATGAATCATGTCGTTCTGACCGCCATCCAAGCAAGGCATGGGTCCGACAAACGCCCATGTACCTCCCGGTTTCAGTACTTGAGAAACGCGACGAACATGAGATATGACCGATTCTCCCAAATCAAACGCCATGCAACTGACAACAGCGTCCCAAGTACCGTCCTGTCCGTCATACGCTTCGACAAAACTTCCCGCGCGAATTGAAAAGTCGGTTTCCGGAGGAATGTCTTTCGGGTTTACATCCGGTACATGTACAGCTCTGACCACCTGTTCACGCGATCTCACATTAGAATGCTCATGTACGAAGGGATAAACCGTGATAGCATCGTCAGGAGTGCAGTTGTTAAGCACATAATTCCCAACCAGTAGCGCACTTGATGAGGCTTCACATCCCTCCACCATAAAACCGCGACGTACCAGTTCCCACGGCAATCGACCCGCGCCTGCTCCCGGTACTAGGACGCGAAAGTTGTTGCGAGTGAGTGAGGTTGAGGCTCGTACAGCCTCGTCGTAGGCATGCTGTACGGCTTCGATTAACGGATGATAGTATATGGCACGTTGTTGAGCACCGTCAGCACTCCAGTCCTTTGCGAGAAGGGCGAAACCGCGTCGCACCTGACGAGATAGGAACTGGTTTTCTTCAGTGTTTGGATCTTGATTTGGAGCAGTGCCATTCGAGGTGAGGTGGTGTTTCTTTGTTTTGTGTTCTCCCGCGTCAGGGCGGTCGTTCTGAGCGTCGGGTTGGGTGTGTCCATTACGTTGTCCATTACGTTCGTCTTGCGGGGTGAGAGATGAGTTGGCAGGTGCGCGGATAGAAGATGCGGATTGAACCATTATTGAAAGCAACTTTGTGTTCTGCTCAATACACTCTGCAAGGGCGGATAGACGCTGGTCGAATTCGGGAAGAAGATCACGGTCTTTTTCGGGTAATGTCCGGAACATAGCCATCTTGCGATCAAGTCTGGAGAACTCGACCTGTCCATAGGCGTCAAGCGCCCTTGCAGGGAACTGCTGAAGACTGACGTCATGATCGGATGCAACGCTCATTATGCAGCAGCTGCGCAATAACACCGAGCGCAAGACCGACACCGAAAGCGCCGCGCGACGAAGGAGGTGGGAGCGAGGTTGGTGCTAAACTTGTGCACCTATCATGAGCATTCCTTACACCGAGTCGCGCACATGAGCGCTTCTGCAAACAGACAGCGCCAATGCGCGTGCTCCAAGTGTTTCGAGGTACAGCCTTCAAGCGGCCATGCCACTTGTCCACGTGGCGAGCAAGCTGTCCACCAAGTGTGGCCGGGCATGGCTGCACGCTGCAGATGCGCGGCTACAGATGGAGTCCAATAATTTCATTAATGTCTGATTTTTCATGCATTTCCTCCAAAAATGACCGCAATAATGATGATTCTTGAAGAAATCGGCGATTTGCCGTTCGATATTTACATCATGAAAAAACATGAGTTTTCACAGTTTATGCATGAATAGTCATGCAAAAAGAAGAAATGCATAAACTTCATGAAATCGGGGAGATGGACATCAACGTGCCATGAGATCCAATGAGCGCCGTGTGATTTTTGGATGCGCGTGTCTCAACCTGCGGCCACGCCCACATTGGGCGCGTGGTGCGGGCACCACCGCCGCGCCGTCTTGCTCCCGCGCGTCACACTTGTGTTCTCGTCCGTCTCCATCCCCCCGCACAACAGTACTCATCCGCGTCAAGTCTCCAAGATGGCCTTCGTCAATGCGCCTTCCCGCACTGTCTTCCTGCCCCCCTCCCCTCTCCAAACATGCGCTCGCTCCCGACCCCCTCCCATGTTTTCCCGCCGCGTCGTTTGCATGACATCCACGGAGGGCGGGAAGTCCCCTTCTTCAACCTCACCACCAGCGCCCTCAAAATCCAACACAACATTCTCCAAGGAGAATGGCGCGCAATCCGACGGTCCGCGCGAAGTCGTCGTCGACGAGAACATTGGCGGCTTTTGTTCAATCAGTCCTCGCAATGGTCGTCGACTCGAACTGTCTCTACAAGAAAAAGAGTCGCTCTTTCTGGACGCCGTACAAGCCTATTTTCGAGGTTCTCCAATTCTCAGTAACGCCGAATTCGACGCCCTTAAGGAAGAACTTACTTGGCAGGGCTCCGACGTCATTTCATTGGAGCGCGATGAATTCCGCTTTCTCGACGCTGCAAAGGCTTATGAAAGGGGAAATGCCATCATGTCAGATGAAGAGTTTGATAAGTTGAAGAATAAGCTCATGAACCAAGGAAGCTTCGTAGCCATTCAACGCGGCCCGCGCTGTTCCATCAAGCGACAGATCACGTTTTCAGACGTGATCACCGATAAACGGCGCACTTTTGCATTGTATCTTCCAGCAGGTCTGCTCATGTCGCTCTTCTGGTTGTCGTTCTCATACGAGTTGACGCCGTTGCATCAAGTTGATCCCGTCATTTCACTCATACTAGGTTCTCCTATTATTGTGTTGGCGTCCCGATTTCTCACCGGCTTGGTTGTTCCTGAAGCCGAAATTATGGTCGGTGATTGCCCGAGTTGTGGAAGACGTACACACGTCTTGTTTGGAAATGTGTTGAATCAAACGGGTTTTCAGGACAATGCTGATGTCAAGTGTGATAAGTGCAAAGCAAAACTCAAGGTGGACCGCAGTTCGAATCGTATGATTCTGCTCGCGGAGGGTAACTGAACTTGAATCTTGTACTGAACTAGGCTTCGATTTGTTTTTTTAGAGTTTGGTACTAGTTTGTTGCAAGAGTACTACGGTGCAGATGCAGTTGTATGGCATCTGTCTGCTCTTCGCTGCTCGTGGGGCCGCTACAACAACAATTTTTTTTGTCTAAAGAATGAATGTACGCTTTAACGCGTTGCTTCTCTGTACCTTTGTATCCATCTGCGTACAGACCCTTGGCTAATTTCTCACCGTCGATGCGCCCCCCGAATCTGCCCAATGATCTCAATTTTAGACTTGTGCTTTTCTGCAGAACTGAGTCTCTTTAGTAAAAGTATGTGCTTCTTGAGATATGTGAGCGTGAAGACATATCGAGCAGTAGCCTCCTAACCCTCGGGCTGTCCTTCCCTTAAATGCAACAGTTGCAAAATGCATACTTTTGAAAGCGGATAAGGCTGCAGGTGTGTCGGGGAAAGGCAGCTGAACAAAGTGCTACTGTATCCGAATTCCGCAGCGTTGTCGAAGAAAGAGCGTCACAGATTCGTCAAATCATCCCGCTGTAAACGTTAGGGTATGCACATGATCATGGGTGGCGCTTTCGTAGTACACACAGTCGGACATTGGTCGGTTGAGGTTGGGGTGCGTGCGACGTGGTTCGCGTGTACGGTGCAGCAAGCGCCACAACAGTGGACAGGATTTTGCAAGCATTTATTCAAATGTCTGCAATTGTGGGCAACGTTCATTGGAAGAGCGAGTGGTCGACACTTGCAGTACCTGCAATGCAGTTGCTGAGATACGACTGTTAAGCTTCTCAGCAAGGTGATTGGTGAATGAGAATGTACGAGCGGTGAACAAGTTTACAAAGGGAGCAGCAGTAGGGTTATCGGCAAGTCGTGTAGGCGGCAATCATTGCCGTTTATGATGAAGCGGTTGCGATAGAGCATCGATTGTAAAAAGAGAGGTCACTTATCGATGCATAACGCTTGTGGGTTACGTTGACAAGGGTTCTGTTGTTGAGGAGATAGGAGCATGAAAATGTGAGGGTGATGGATGTTTAGTTTCTTTGGCTTTTTATTGGGTATAGTGGAGGTGGAGTGTGAATCACGAGGGATTACTTGACTTCAGACAGAGCAAAGCTTCAGCAACCGCATGCGATTCCTTCCCACGTGAAGAGTTAGTGTTCGGATTAGCACGGCTGTTCTTGGATGATGGATATTGAAATAGGTGCGGTGACGAGACAGACGGTGCAGCTTCGGCAGCAGGTTGCGCATGAGCGCGCAGCGGAACGGATGCGGACGTATGCGGCACAAAAGCCGGCTGGGCACAAGCAGCATAATGCTGATAAGACGACACACAAGTAGCG
This sequence comes from Gracilariopsis chorda, assembly GCA_003194525.1. Lineage (NCBI taxonomy): Eukaryota > Rhodophyta > Florideophyceae > Gracilariales > Gracilariaceae > Gracilariopsis > Gracilariopsis chorda. The sequence continues at coordinate 43,752 of NBIV01000083.1, forward strand.
CAAGGAAGCAGCGATTGTTGAAAGTGCGGCGGTTGATTATACAGCTGAGCGGACACTTGCATCGGGACGGATTGCTGCAATTCCGGGTACTGCACGGTGACAAATTGAGCGGTGTAACGAGGATGATATGATATGGGGGGGGCGTTATAATAGCGCCGGGGAGTGGCGGTACGGGCGGGAAGGAGGAATGGTCGCGCCTGAGGAAGGCAATGTGAAGAGGATGTACGCGATGTTTTGGGAGATGGAATTGTCTTGAGACGGGCGCGAAGACGCTGTTTGTGCCACTTTTTGGAAGCTGCTACACGGCGGGCGCAGTGCACTGAACAGAAGCGACCGGAGCCGTATGAGGCGTCATGCGGCGAGTGACAGCCCTCGCAAAGGGGGGCGGCGGAGGTTGCAGACGGCGCTGCCGTGGACGGTGATTGTGGCTGTGGCGGTGGCGGTGACGGTGGCGGGGCGTCTGTGGGCGGCTTCTGGGGTGAGGATCGGGAGGAAGATTCGGAGTTGAGCAGCACGCGAACGGGAGAAGACTCGCACATGGCTGGGGCCGGAGGGTGGGTGGGAGGGGGGCGGAAGAAGACGACGGAGGGAGGTGACGGCACAGCCGCTCAAATCGCGACTTCCAACTGGCGCGAGCAAAGAGGAGATTTTGGCGGCGGCGAGCGGCGCGCCTGCGCAGCGCTGAAAATTCGCAGTTGAGCAGCAGCCGTGTGCACCAATGAGCGCGACGTGATGAGGCGGTTTGCGGCGGTACACGTGTTGCACTGCACAAGTTGGCGTGCAAAACCCTACGTCCAATCAACGCTCAGTTCGCCGCCGCCACGTGCAGCACCACGTACGAGACGCCGCGCGAGATGCGCTCATCGATTGCGCCGTCCACGCGTCTGGCCACCAGACGCACCTGCTCCGGAGTGTCAATCGATGCGAAAAACCGCGTTCCGCCTCCGCCGCCCACCACGAAGTAATATCCGAACCGCATGGCCACGCTGGCCCCGTCCGCCACGCTCGCTCCCTCCGTCGTGCTGTGCGCTACTCGAAACCGAAGCTCGCCACTTACCTCCTCTTGTCCGTCACGTTCTATTCCCACCCACAGCGCTGTTACGCGTTCGCCACCGCGCCCACGCGCAACTTCACGCTCCCCGCGTACCGCTCGCCATCCCCGTCCGCACCGTCTGGCATGTATCATACGTCCGTTGCACCGCGTCCACACATCAGCTGTGCCTTCGCGACCGAGCCAGCTACCAAGCACGCGTATCACAAAACCTCCGTCCCCAACCGTTTCCCAAGCTCGATGCTGCGTAGACATCCTCGGTAATAACGTCGCTGTCAGTCTCGCTTTATCTCCATCACCCTCTTCTTCGCAGCTCGCGAACACCACTTTGGGGCGAATACCTGGGCCCCAACCGATCACCTTGCGACGGGCAATGCCCATGCCTACGGCACTTAACGCCACGCACCATCCAGATCCTAGTCCCTTTCCTTTTGTTTCTGTAGTACTTCGCGCACTTTCTGGTCTACGAGTCGTCCGCTCTCTGTCCGACATCACAACCACTCCGCCAGTTGCATGCATCACCCTCGTCGGCGCGCTTAACCGCGTTTGCCTAGCCTCATTTCGTACCATGTCGTACAATTCATCCGCCTGATCCATGTTCAGACGAATTGCACTTCTGCGTCTTCCAGTGTCCTTATCCGTCCTTGATGCGCCTGCGCCTAAATGCGTTGCACCTCCTCTGTCAAGTTGTACATTCGGCATGCGTGTCTCACCATGCAGTGCACAAGCGCCCTCCTCACAAGCTGATATGTGCTCTTCTTCTGCCGCATTCACACAGCTACTACAGCCCGTACCACGCGATACTCTGCAAGATGGTGCACCCAATCTCGGGCTCTTTCCAGAACACCTCGACGTTTGACTATCGCACGCAGAAACCCGACTACGCGGGCAAGAACCACTTCCATCACTCTTACCGCGAGAGGAACGCTGCCCGCTTCGCGAGCAAACCACACTTTCACTGTCGGCGCTGCGTTCCTTTGAGCCACTGCCCGAGTTACGGGCAGATCCTTTGGATTTGCCACAGCCAGTAGCAGAACAATCACTCCTCAAACAAGCACCATGTCCAATGTTCTTACCATGGGAACAACGCTGTTCACGTCGTGAATCAGTCATGCTCTCACCATTTCCGCTATGTTCACTCTTCGTTGCGCTTGCAATCGCACTTGTAGTTCGTCCCTCACTCCCTGTTCCATTTTCGCCTTCTTCGCCATGAAAGCTACTGAAATCCCAGAAGCTTTCCCCTCGAGAAAATAATGCATCAGTTACTCTACTTTCATCACGAGGACGCACTTCCGCATCTGCATCCCTCTTCGACGATCCATTTCCGTTTTGAACCTGTTTATTCTTCGTTCGTTGAAGCCACGGTTGCATTGCAGTTGAAAATCACTTGTCTTCACTCAAGTTTTTGCTCTTATTTCACACCTTTTTTTCCTAGCAACGCTTCGTATGCCTTTGAGCTGCGTCTACTAAATTATGCTTCGATTCCTTCCTTGGAGGGGCTGCTGCTGGCTTGGCGTATATCATCTGCGATTTGTCTTGCTTCATAGTCGTTTGACCTCGATTCAAATAGCTTTGCAAATGGTTCATTTCGATTCGTTTCGTTTGGTGCGCTAATCAGCTCATTCGAAACGTCTGCACGCTGGACGGAAAGAGCATTCTTTTACGTTTCGTTAGACGTTTATCGTTTGCCGTCCGTTTCGTGAGTTATGCGTTTCGTTTCTCGATTACTTTTGAGCATCACGGATTATCTGTTGAACGATTTCAATCGACCTAGCATTGCACCCTGTAACTAGATGAAGTTAAGATTACTGCTAGCAGTTACCGCTAACCCTAACGGTTAGCAGACCGCTAACCCTTATATTGAAGGTAGTTACAGTAATGAAATTTTTCTTTAGGTTTCTAACTGACGACACACTTCTACCGTCGTACCAAGGGCAGCAATCCCTTACCTTCAGTAGCCCTGTACTGGTTCAGGAACGGGCTCGTCGAGTGCGAAGTGAATTATCACTGTTTCATCTGACTTCTCACGATCAAAGCGAAATGAACAAGCAAACGGGACTCCTACGAAGCAGTTCTCCCTCCTTTCTCAGGAGCGAGAATTATCTGTAGGATAGCTTTCCTGGTGTTAACATAAGTGGTTGCATCAGACCACATTAAAGAAGAAAAAGATCACTGTTTCTGTCTGGCTTCACTGATAAGGACATTATTCTCTCCAGGCACGTAGCAGAATTTATTGGGATCCACTAAAGGGAAACAAGCGGATCAGCAGCAAGCTTGTACTCCTTATGTGCAAGTCTTGCGCTACAAGAGTGCAAGCTTGCCGGCCAGTGTTTGAGCACTCGGACCGCCGTCACGTGAAAGAACACAAAGCAAAGGATATAGAAAGAGTGACGTTCGCTTTGCGTAATGGCCCTTCCAACAGAGCAAGCATAATATTTTGCTCCATAAGGGATATGGTATAGCACCTTGCATCACAGAGACAGCACTTAACCTTTTCGTAAGTGAAAGATACACGGTACAAGTGTGCAAGACTGAAAATGTTCACCCTTGATTTCTGACTCAACGCACCAGACACAAGCGTAGATGGCGTGTACGACGACATCTTTTCTTCATGGGCATAAGCCTTGCTGTTGAGAAATCTATTAAGGGGCTATTATATATTTTCACGAGCTAAAGCAATCGTTTTCAAATCACTAGACAACTACTCCAAGGTAGACCTCCGTACTGCAGGAGCATGGCTCACGCTCAAGTCAAAGCAAAATGAATAGTTGGGCTTTGTTCAAGCACACAGACTGACTCTGATCCCTAAGCGCACACAAGCGTTTCATGCAAAGAGCCGGTTCACAACATTACATTTAAAGGCGGGAATAGTCAAAATGACGGGGTCGCAAATGCACATCAACATTTCCTAACCGAAGCAATGAGTCATCCGCGGTGCAGCACGCCCGGCTTTTGGGGTTTTTTGATGAAAGCAGGATTGACTATTACATGCGGTAAAGAAACTTGATCAGTGACCGGTCTCGATGCAGTGGGAAGTTGCTCTTCACCAGACATGAGAAAGGTAATAACAACGATACAAATAGCACATACAAGGAATGTAGCCAACTGTCGTCGATTGGTAGATAGTCGTTTTCTCAAATCAATAAAGCGTCTGTTACCGAGCTTAATCACCTTGCGAACCGAGGTGGATGTGACAATGGCCGACGATGTAGCGTCTCGCTTAACGGGCTTGGCAGTTCGTGAAGTGTGGCCTACCTTTTGGGGAAGAATGTCCATGTCTATACGAGCGTCAACTTGAGTGGGTTTCGGAGGTGTTGAAACGGTTCTCGCAGCCATTGATACACGCGATGGGGTTCCTTCTTTGGTGGCGATTCGTTCCGGATTACTGTGAGATTTGATGTGATTGAGAGCATCACTGCAATCGGTTTGTGATACAATTCTTGAGTGATCTTCAGGGTGGTCTTCAAGCGCTTTCGGAAGCGTTGATTGCCTCTTTAAGTTGAGGGTGTTATTAGAGTTAGAGGTCCATCTGGCGGAATCGTCCCAGGAAGAAGCGGTGATTACGGTGGGTGCACTGCCCAGTGATACGGTGGTCATTGTGTGTAATCGCCTTCTAATCGCCTGTGCCAGTTGGGAGTGATCTGATTTATCGACAAGTATCGTGTTGCACAGCGGACATTCGCGGTTTACAGCGCGTGAATTCTCGATGCACGTGGCGTGTTCAACATCTGTGAAAAAGCAGTCAGCACGTGCAAGCGGTTCCGATAGACGGGGCAGCTACGAAGAAAGAAAACGTACGTAAACAAGTGCGTCGAATGGTATCAACGTTAGACTCGAGTTGAGTAGCGCAAGCAGCGCAGACGGGGGGCCACTGGTATGAAGCGTCTTCAATAAAGTTTCGGTAAGTGCGTACTACGCACTACGTAGAAGCAGTCAGTAAGCGGTGACGGGTGCGGTGGGGTTGAAATGAGATGCTCACCCTTCCATGGACGGAGTCGTCGGCGACAAGACAAGTTTCGCACACGAATGTCTGATGGATGAAGCAGAAATGTTGCGTTTGCGCACGGCATGCGCCGCACCTCCCCATCGTGGTCGAGCTTAAGAGCGGGAGGTACCGTTTCTGTGAATTCGAACTTGGTCGCGGTTGCCCGCCGCAGGTTGCTTCGAATTGATCGTCGCGTTCAACGCTCTTCTCGAGCACGTCGCGCCTGTACACAGCAAGTCGTTATTGAATCGCTAGCTTCAGCTTCGTCTAGCTGACACCATTACACGTGGCATCGTACCACGTGTGTCACGTGTCATGTCGGGCGCCGTCCAAGCGCGGGTGCCGCCCAGAAATTGAGAAATGGTTTGCCTCTGCTGACGCATGAGCTCCATAGTGTGAGGGTTTCTTCGAGCACAGCGCGAAAGTCGTTGTGTCTCATCTTAACTGCGCGGCAAGACACGAAATGAGCGCCCTCGCCACAATCAGAACGTTATGGGCTAAGGATCCCGTCGTCTGCTTCTCATGCGTAATCGGTGCAGTCGGTACGCTAAGGCCCCCTTTGCAAACTCCAGCAAAACTCGCAAACCGTAGCTAACCGCTCCAGTCCCCCCCTTCTTCTGGAAAGGCGTCGCCATGCCGCTGTTTGTGCCCAAGCTGTGGGGTAAATATCCCGATCAGATTGCGAGAGATGAACAACAGGCAGCCGCAGAAGCAGTTCGCCTAGACGCGCTTCGACGAGCAGGTATGATAACCTTTTCTTTCTCCTTTGTATTACTTTCAGCTTCTTATGCTTCTTCTAACTTGTATTGAATGAACGATTGATAATGCGCATATCGCACCGCTCTATGCGATGTATAACTGTGGCCTTCTCGTTCGCCATTTCTGCTGCAGGACTTGAGTAATCTCGTTTTCTCTGCTACTCGAATAAACTGAACAAAGCACCCGATTCTACATGCATTTCAATTGTTCCTGCTCTCAAACTAAACCATGCAGCGGCGCTGTCTCTGAAACCAGCGCGTCATAACAACTTTGTAACTCCATTCCCCTTGTTGCCATCTGCTCTTCGAAGTGCCGAACTACCCTGTCCGTCTGCACACTCAACAACACTTATATCCCTGCAATTGTCGTCACCTTGTTGTGTTGCGTTTTTGCTGGTTCCTGGGATGAACGCCTCTACTTTAGATTACAAACGCGATGGTCACGACTGCTGCTTGTGGGCACTGAACGGGATGGACGGAACTTCAGAATTCGAGGAGCTATTAGTTCCCATGTTTCGGGGGTGTTTTCCTGGATCAGTTCCCGAGGATGAAGTCAGAATAGTTTATAATTGGGTTTCGCTTGAAGAGACCACGAACGCCAGATACATGGGATTTGCTACTTGCTTTGTGTACAGCGACGTGTTTTTATTCTAACTTTCTTCCCATAGGGAGTTTGCTTGTGCATGTATAATCCGGCTCAATCCTACAGGTATATCTTCTTACTTTTCTGGCAATGTTCTGGAAATATCGAAGAATGAGTCCCGCAGATTTGCTTCGGCCGTTCCTGGCAATGTACGATGGCGCAACAACATTCTGTTCACCCTGCAGGTTGTACCGTTGGCACCACAGTCGAACGTAACGAACGAACACATTTTCACGGTCCTCTTGTTCACTGTTCTCACAAGACAAACATTGAACGCTACCACCACTATTTGCAGTGAAATGTGTGACGCAATTCTTCTCTGCTCGACCTGCTCTATGCAGTCCAGAAATCCATTCGTAAAACTTGTGACATAGAGACATACATCGTTTTCGAAAAGGGGTTACCTTTTGTGCTTTTTCTCCCCTATGGAGTACTCAATAGATCGAATCCCACTGCAAAAAGGTAGAGGGCCTGAACGGCTAGTACCATCACCATTACTCGTCGCAATCTGCTTATGCTTTGCTTCTCACAGGTTCGAAGCCGACGAATTTCTTTTCCAGTTACCATGAAACTCTCGGTCAGTATAATGTCAGGTGCAAGAACTTGACTCTTAAATCTTACCTTTGATCTCCGTTTCCAAAGCTATCACCTCTTCCAGTAGCATATTCAATTCTGCTATGTTCGAATTTGTGTGACAACTTTGAACTTCGTTTTCAAAATCTGACTTGGACCCCATCTTTTGGAAAGAGCAATGCGCTCAAGAAAACAGTTCAGGAAATACTGTTGTCTACGACAGGGGCGAGCAAATTTGAAAAACTTCGCCCACCAATAATGGGGCACACTTCAATATTCGTTTGCGATTAAGTTGAAGAAACAAGTGCACCGCACCGCTCAGCATGCAGACTTTTTCCCGGCTCTACGTGCTTGCGTCCTTCAGGAAGCCCTGAAGAGGGATTTCGTCACCTTAATGATGGGCAACAGCGAATTTCCACCTACATGGCTATTCCACGCATGATTTTTGCGTGAAGATCCTGTGAAAAAATCCCTCACAACAATTCCCAGGTCCGAAACCCTGTGCTGCGAAGTTCAGAGTCTCACAAGGTCACACATAGTTCTGGTCTTAAAAGGTCTTGTTGCTGACGCAAAAGCTTAGCAGCCTTCCACTTAAACGGCAACTTAGACGGATTGTTCTGACGACAGGCTTTCTGTGTGGAGCCCGAAGCTTCTGCAAACGTTTGTTAGAGAACTATACTTGCTCGAGCAGTGAACTACTTCCTTGTCTGCGGCTGTTGAAGGTTTTGATTCTACTATGGCAACTGCAGAGAACATTTGGCTTCAGAAAGAAATAACGCTGAAGCAGCGGCAACGAGGATCTCATCTAGTTACGAATGATGTGGTGAGCGCCGTGAAAGGTGAACTCGCCCAGATTAGAGTTGGAGTTTTCCACTTGTTCATAAAGCATACATCTGCAGTAAGTAACCGACATCGAATGACTATTTTGCTGCCGTGGGTCCCTACCAAGACAACTCTTGCTGACTGAAATCGACAAATGCCTTAAACTCTGACCGATGACATGCCTTTAACCTCACCAAACTATAGAGTTTGTAAGTCCAGATCCAAGAGTACTTGACACCGTTCTGAGACCACAACATAAGAAACTGACGCACCATATCGTTTATTACCACGGTACAGAACAATTAGCGAAAACGCAGACCCCGATGTGTTGTTAGACATGGAAACTCATCTGAACAGAATTGTGCCGGATGTCGGGGATCCAAATTGCCCTACAATTCGACATACGGAAGAAGGTCCAGATGATATGGCGAGTCATGTGAAGAGCGCACTGACGAGTACTTCCTTGTCTATCCCCATATCTAACGGTCGGCTTTCACTTGGCACTTGGCAAGGTATTTGGCTTCTGGAACATCGTTTTTGTGGGGGCCCAAGGCGTCTTGTAGCGACTATCAATGGAGCTAAGGCATAGACCATAGTGTTGGCAAACTGTAAAGTTTAGCATCCCAAACAGCTCAAAAGCAAAACTTTCGAAGATTCTATAGCAACTGAGTAGTCTTTGATACGAGGAGCAACGTTGCAATTTGTTGCATATGAGGTACTTCCAGTCAGAAATTCGAAAGTCATGGTTTGGTCCGCACAAACCGTTTCTTCAGGCGAGGGAATGTTAAAGGCATCCTCAACGATATGGAGTACATGTTCGTGTCAGCTTTAGCTTTTGGCTTCTTAACCTTGCAACCTAAATTGGCGGCAATCTTAACAAGCGTCGAGGTATTCACTTGGAAGGCCGCTGAAAGCTCCCCTAGTCTTTGACAATTCTTGAACCCAAGAGCGGTTAACCACATCAAAATGGCATAACCCAGTATACGAGCAGAATCGCTTTTCGATCTACTTCGCATCCAAGCCCTTTCATCTGCTGTAGTGTATCTTTCTAACAAACATTCAAGGACTTCATCATCGACTGCCATCTTTTCAATAAGAGTGTTCCGAACCGCTCGCGTGATCTTAGCAGGTGCGTTTGCAAGCACAATCAAATAGTGAAGATGCATAATTGCTTGTAACCGCAACATCTTCGTCTCCTTCGCATCTCCTTCCTTGGAAAGAATATTGAGCATCACATCCCAGACCAGAGTATCCCATCCAGGATTCTCGAGTGTTGTGGGATCCTCCGAAAGCTCAATCATTGCTGCTGCTTCTTGGTCAAGGGCGAGCAGTTCAGGAGCAGAAAGCAATCCCATCAGAGGATAGGCGTCCTTTGGATCGGTAGCGGCGTTGTTATGGGGCGGAGCCATTGGTTCAGTAGTTTCATCGGCATCGTGGCTGATACCTTGTTCAGCGTCTCGTTCTCGCATAGCCTTTGCAGACTCATTGATTTTATCAGCCATGCGGTCAGAAACTTTTTCTTCTGTTATTCGATTGCGCTCCCACCTCGTGACGCGCGAAAGGGATTTCTTTCCGCCGAATGCTTTTAGCAACTCATTTCTCCTTTCCACATAGGTCTTCTTTCGGTCGTCCTTTTCATCTTTCTCATCCGCTTCGTCAAATCGACTGAAATCTATCCCGCTTCGCACAGATGGTCTGAGGCAGTACAGTCCGTCCACCTCGACGAGTTTTGTATCACCAGTATTCTTGTTTCGCACACCGACGTAATAATCGTAGTTTAGCTCATGGTGTCCACGGGACGCGACCATTTCCCTTTCGCCTGATTTTACCAGCATATCAATAGAAACTTGAACTTCACCTTCAGAGACTACTCGCCTGCGCTTCACGGCACGTAGCGAAATACCATCGAGAGCTGCATGGCCCGTCCCTCCAGCAGTTGCGAGTATATTTGGGTAGGATACAGCCCACTCATCTTCGATAAACGGTGTAACTTCGCTTATATGGACTAGCTTCTGGCCTGTGTGCGCCCCTGTAGGGTCCTTCATGGTGAGTTGTTCTTCTGTGGGCGTTGTTGATAGAACCGACTGATCCTAAATTGTTGCAACTGAGCTCTAGAAGATATCTCTAACAAAGCCTAGGGACTCGATAAATGGGGTTTCCGCGACTTTCAAAGGCCCCCTAGTTCGAAAGCGTGGTCAAGCACTCTATTAGTATATGAAATTGATCCTTTATAGAGTCCGCCTACAGCTGCGACAAAGAATCCATCCAATCCAAGCACCCTTGTATGACAAGCTGATGATTGAAGCGGATCACATGCCGTGTCAAATGAAGTAAGTCTACCAACGGTACGTTTGTAGTACAAACTTTGTACACGTAGTGCAGAATACCTGAAAAACAATGATCAAGAGTAAATTGTTTGCCTTCCCTGGGTATCCTTGTACCAAGGGTAGCTACCGTTAACCACCGATCCGTACCCGTTGTATTCGTTCGTTGCACAAGACGCTGCTCCCCTCTGACACAAGTTCACCATTTTGATCCTTGCAACGAACCACCCTTCGTACTATGGCTCCGAATAATCAGCAGAACGGAGGCTCTTTCTCTCAGTTAGAAAGTCTTCATGCACGTTACGTCGGCACCGGGCACGCTGGAACGACACAGCACGAGTGGGCAACGAATCAACACCGAGACTCTATCGCATGCTACTTGGGACGGCCGTCAATGCTGCAATACTTCGCCGTCGCAGAGGGTATTTCAATGGGTCGAGTGAAACTGAATCTTCTCGAAAAAATGCACAGACCGTGTGGGGAACCGCCGAAGAAGAAGAGTCTGGATGAGTTCGCGAAATAATGCGACTTGGATGTCTCGGGGACTGTCTGAAGGTGAACGTGCAACGGGATGGTATGGGAGATTTGGGTTTGGGTGCGCATATTAGACTATCACGTGTGTTGTCGCTCGTGTCCTGATGATATACCATGAAGGTCATGTTGTCTGAGCGGCGACAAGCAAAGTGTCGCATGGCTGGAACAGCCTCTACTTGATGATATATAGGTCTCATCCGCTGAAATGAAATAGTTTCAAATCTATTTAACCGTTTGCTTGTTGAGCTACTCGGAATGCCCAAGAAGGATTACCATTTTTCAGCTCAGATGTTACGTGGATCCTGAAATAGTGGTTCAGGTTCCTCAGGCGCTGCGGATTGTGAAAGCGCTGTAAAACTTCATTGCCGAGGGTCTTTGCTCTCTCAAAAGTCAATTACAGGAACAGCTCCGATCATCTTTTATCAACCCTGCTGTCCCCCGCTCCGCCGCTCCCATTGCGCTTCCTTGGGGGAAGGCGGAGCCCGTCCCTGCGAGATTTTGTCCTTCTTTTGCACCTGTGACGTATGAAAGAGGTATTTGGAGGAGTACGAATTTATCATTAAGCGCCATCTTCCTCGAGAAACACTTGCTCAGGATGAAAAGTGGTGGGCAGTTTTGTACTTTTGAGGCCTTGCCCTGCTTCGAATCTTGATTGACCACCGTCAAGATGGGTATGTTCACACTTCGCGCAGTGATGAACAAGACTTGTAACTTTCATATAAGATATGAAGCAAAGAAATGAGTAACGAGGAGCTAAGATATGGTAGGGAAGACTTGGGCGGGGGTACAGTTTTGAATCTTCGCAAGCTTCATGTACGATAGTTGATGATGAGGTGAATCGGAAGAAAGCGGGATGGATAAGGGAAGAGGGTACCTGACAAAGTAATGTTCAATGTGAGACCGGTAATTGTCTGAAAGTTGATGCAATCACAGGAAGCTCTTTAAGGCTTAGATGCTTACTCATTCGATAGATTTGTGCAAGTTGGGATGGGGAATCATTGCTTAAAGCGAACGTGCATGTCGTGGCTCCTACACCGATGTATGCATATTGGTCGGCGGCGCAAACAGCGGTCCTTTGGGATCATTGGTGTTCTGCAAAATGGGACTGCCGATGAAGACAAATTTGGTGCAGCTCAGCGAGAGAGTCTCAGGGTTTGGAAGCGCAACACAACGAGCATTGATCAAGATGAAAAACGAAGTGGTGATGTCTGAATAGTGCATATCCCGAGGCTTGCACTTTGCGCATAGATCTACTAGTGCTTGGAACAACGAGTGTGCGCTATCCGTTCAACCCTTCCTGTATTTATTTTGATGCTGTGGATTCTGTTTGACGAGCTGTAGAAGGGAAACGTTTAGGTTCTGATGAGCTAGTAGCGCTGTATCTCCTTTGCATGGTGAATTATCGAAGGTGGATTTTGGTGAGGAAGTGTGTAAAAATTGGATAAGCACGCAAAAGGGAGATGACTCACATGCCGAACTGCGTCAAGTTGAGAATTGCGTACCGCCTTTGAAAGCGCAGCGTGTTTCCCCACGCCGCCGGGACAGGGAAGATAGATGTGTATTGTGCTCGGGTGAATTTCACCCGAGCACAGTACAAATGTATATTCACCCGGTGAAAGGAAAAATCATGGACGCGGAAGAGGTGAACAACGGAGGGGAGCCTGCTAAGTTACTAGTAGTCTCTATCAAGATCGCGGGGCGCAGGAGCAGAAGACTGCAGGGCCACTAGTGCGCGCCTGGCGCAAGGCGAGGTGGTTGAGAAGAGCGTCTTACGACGGTACAACCGAATTGTGTCTTTGGAGCGCAGCAAGACGTGCCAATGCGGCGCAAACGGTCACTTTTTAACTCGCATGGATGGATACTAGCTAGTGTATCATACGGACTGGGTTCAGAACGAATACCCCAATACACACGTACATTTGACACTCGTGCTGCCGTTTATTGGTACCTTTGTTAACGGTACCCACAACAAGCGCTCAGGGTATTATTACAGTTCTATTCCCGAACCGCAAAGATACAGCGCGCGCGCACAGAACACGTGGTCAAAGCGAAACGCACATCGTTGTCACGCCGGAGCGCAATGTAAGCCGCTCGCTGTGCGCGGCCAATCACATCCCGTCGCCGTTTCAGCGCATCTCAAAGGCGGTGCCACGTTCGTTTACCCACCGCACCGCCCGTCAACGAGCACTTGCAAAACGCTCAACAAAGTCCGTTAACCTTACCGCGCCGCTCACCAGCCGTTTCAAAACTCCACGTTCCCTGCGCCTCGAACCTGCCCTTCACACTTCAACTCTCCCACTCGAGGACCATGGACTGCTGCGCGTCGGCTGCCACGTCTCGCCGTACAGCCTACTCACCCCTCCTCTGTAATATCATTGTCTGCTCTTCACGGAGCTATCCCCCTCTCCGAGTCTATCCACCACCCTCTCCTATGTGAGCAGCCGTCCTCCAAGCCGCTCACTCTCTTCTATTCCCGCATGTTCTTATCTTCATCGCTCTACCCTAACCCACATCACTGTCATCTCCGCACCCCATTCATCCCCAACCACCACTCTTCACCATGACCAGTCCATATGGTTATGCCGCCTTTTCCGCCGCAGTCGATTATCTTGTCCCGCATTCCATAGCTGTACCAGCCCGTTTCTTCCTCTCCTATCCCCGGTTTTCCGACATCCGACGCTTCTCATTAGCTCAGCCCTATCGGCAATCCCTGTACAAGCTCACCATTCCCTACGCTGTCGTCGTCGCCGTACTACTTCTTGCAGCCCTTGTAGCAAACTTCTATTTTTCGTTCAAGCGCGCCGTCGTCCCTGGTGCAGACGATTCCAATCAATCCGATCCGGACAAACGAGATACCACTGCAAAACTCTACCTCCTTTTTTCGGCCTTTATCAACTTTTGCATACTACTTTGCGTCGCATTGGCGCTTGTAAACCTCTTCGTCGTTCGTCACGCCGTGCAAAACGTACATCTATCTGTGCAAGGCACGCGTCAAGCCATCCGCTTCTTCTTTCAAACCCCCGTCGACGCACTCTTGCAATTTGCGAAAGAAGCCGTTCGTGTAGATCTTTCTTCGTATGATCCACAGCATGCCGTCACTCAAGTTGCTTCCCTTTTTCGCTCTAACCTCCCTCATTTTCGTGCCGCATCCAAGTCCATTCTTGTCATCTTCAAGAATATGAACAAGATTGACCGAAAACTCAACCAGCTCTCGGCGGCCTTCTTCTACTTCACCCTGGCTGTGATGTTATCCGTATTTCTCGCACTTGCTTGCTCCCTCGTATGCGATATCACTCCACCAAAGCGAAGAAGAATCCGATTATTTGCATTTGCGTTTCTTCTGCTTCCATTGCTCGCAAGTTGGTCTCATTCTGCAATAACAACCATTCTCGCTGTGGCCACGGCCGATTTTTGCGCATCTCTGCAGCAGTATCACGTATACATCAACGCACAAGCAACTGAAAGCTCGGCTCGCATTGCTTCGGATAACATTTTCGATCGCTATGGGCTTACCTGTCCCTCAGATTCACCGATTACGCAAGATGCTTTGGATCACGTCACCAAGTTTTTCGCAGCCACTGACGGGATTTCCGATTTTCCGAAGGCATTTGATGCCATATCTGATCTTAAGACAGCACCGAAATGGAATCAGGCTAAGCGATGGATGAGGACAAATATTCGCAAATACAAGGAGTGCGAGCAGCAAAGGTTATTTGCCGGAAAGCTAGCTTTCCACACTTGTGGCGATCACCCGACAAGCGTGGCGTCCGGAATGTCCATTGTATGGCTCTGTTCGTGCGCCACTTCGCTGCTGCTAACCATTGTGATTGCACTGCTCACAATGGGGCAGCCATCTTCTGAGTTTATCTCCGCGCGTGAACTATTGTACGTGTATGGTGCTCCGAAACTCATTTCTGTGCTTGAGGAAAGCTTTGAATTTTTGAAGACCACGTCCAATTACCAACCGTGGTGGAAGTCAAGAAGAAACGTCGTGACCGACATGTCTTCACTGAGCTCGGAAGAGACCGGTGATGTCCCTCACACAAAGAATACTTCTTCAGATGACGAATTCTCAATGTCAACAGATCGAGCGAGACGGAACGCGTCGTACACCTCGAATTCTGATTCCAAAGTGAAGAGAGAATCCTCGCACTGGAGCGGCAGCGTTTCTGCGTCATCTTCGACCACGCGCAGCAACTCGCAATAAGACGACTTAGCAATCATTGTATAGCATTCGACCCACGTAAAGTGTATATAACCACCAGAGAGTTCTTTTTACTAATTGCTAATCCGGCTTAGTTGTCTTGCGCACTCTGAAAACGCTTCAACCTCTCCGGCGCATGCCAGCGGATTGTCTTTACCATTCACCTTATAACATGCAGTGATTCTCTCACGAAAACTGGCGCATGGTTTTGTCGCCGTCGCCGTGCCGTCTGGGAAATGAAGGCTTCTCAACTTTTTGTCTAGAGCGTTGACGCTTTGATTGAGAACTTCCTGCGATTGCTTCTCGCGCTCGTCGGCCTCCTTCAGTTGCAATTCTTTCATTTCTCGGATCAAGGCCATCTTCTGCAGTCGGCTTTCTCTTCGGAGCTTTTGAATACCACAAGTAAGCACAGAGAGTATCATGTCAGTAAACGGGGTATGGTCACTATTCGATTTGTACTTATAGCTTCAATAACATACCGATTCTACTAGTGATGCCTCCCTCGCATTTCTTGGCTCGACTGGACCAGGTTCGGCAGCCTGACCTGTCAACGCTTTAACCAAACTCTGAGAAACCTTTGTGTCGCCAATTCACGAGGAGAACAGTTGTTAGAACAGCTGCTAGATGCTCGATCGCTTGTATGATGCGCGTATACATACCCTCACCGAAAAGCTTTCAGGATCGTACTCATC
The DNA here is from genome assembly GCA_003194525.1 of Gracilariopsis chorda. Classification (NCBI taxonomy): domain Eukaryota; phylum Rhodophyta; class Florideophyceae; order Gracilariales; family Gracilariaceae; genus Gracilariopsis; species Gracilariopsis chorda. The sequence continues at coordinate 59,338 of NBIV01000083.1, forward strand.
AGCCATGGTTCCACCAGCAACACAGACTTGAAAGCACAGCACTAACTGAAACTCTTTGAAGTTGCAGCGTCTCAATGCACGCAATCTTGTTCCGAGCTGTCCTCCCGACCGGATCCGATGCGGGCACCACGCATAAGATACTCATCCGAAACTCCAATGCTCAGAAAGTACCGCACCCTTTATTCTATTTTCGAAAATCTCTCCGACTTTTTCAATAGCCCTCCAGCTACCAAGGGTATGTTAGCACACCTGCTATTGTCGCGCAAAGAACACGTCGAAGCTTCAGAGCTTCTGCTTTGTCCCCAAAACTGGCGAAGTCCTCGTTCGTTTCATCTACAAGGTGGGACAAAGACCGTAAAACCGCCGCAAGAGACGCATCCATAACATTACCTCTGTGCGGGAGCTTTTCACTCCGAGAGAGAAACCATGAATGCCATGCAGCATACCGCAACGGGAATGCGTCTTCCCCCAGTCGTTAACAGGATCCTCTTTGTTAAGTAAGTTGAGTATTGAACATGCCAGTCTTTTGCGCAACCATGTGCATCTTTCTGACCCACAATTCCTTTACATAAATGTGTGTAGAAGTCTGCCTTATAAGATAAGTGCCGAAGACATGTATGATATTTTTGGAAAGTATGGCGCAATCAGACAGATTCGACTCGGAACATCGAACACCACCAGGGGGACCGCCTATGTGGTTTACGAAGACATATTTGAGGCAAAGAATGCTTGCGAGAGCTTGAACGGATTTCAAGTTGCAGGTCGATACTTAATTGTGAGGATACATGCAATTGCCACGCATCATGCGCCTCTTCGCCTTCAGCTTCTAACTTTCAGTTGTTTGTGTCTGTTGTGTAGGTTCTTTATCATCAGCCCAAGAAACTTGGGAAATAATCATGACCTAGCACGTGTCGATATCCGTGGAGCAAAATAACGCTTTGCAGATATTCCGTGAAGCTACGAGTCACGCGTGGTTTCAAGAAATTGAAACGTCTCGCGTTGTGACGACGAAAAACTTGGCTGTAGGAAATGGGTGTAGTTTGTGTTATGACAGTCTCACCTCTATACAACTGACTGTCGTGCCCGGGCAATTAAGATTAGACTCCTCTCGATAGTTCCAGAACTGTTGGTTTCACCTTCTGGAAATGCGGACAATTCCGTTCTCCACAGAAAGCCTTCCCTCCACAAATAACTGGATTGCTTCCGGCAGCGCCTCCTTTTCTTTTTCAAAAACCCGACGAGCAAGGTCGTCGGCGTCATCCGTGTCAAACACTGGTACTGGCTTCTGCAGAATAATTGGTCCATGGTCATACTTGTTATCTGCCAAATGGACGGTACAACCACTAACCTTAGCACCGAACTTGATCTAAGTATTTCAGCATAAGAACATTGAGTCAGAACGTCTGCCGAACCTGGCAACAAGAACAAAAAAGAGGATTACGTACAACTGCCTCATGAACACGACTCCCATAATAACCTTTCCCACAAAAGGATGGAATCAAGCTTGGATGGATGTTAATAACTCTACCGTCATACCTTGTAGGGATTTGATAGAAATGCATCCAACCTGCCATAATCACAAGGTCAACTTGAAACTCGTCGAGAACATGTGATATAGTATCACTAAACGCCTCAATGTTTCCATTGAAGTCCTTCTGCCTTACGACCCGTGTTGGAACCCCAAAGTTTTCGGCACGTTGAATTGCTCCAGCTGAAGGTTTGCTTGCTATAACAAGACTGATCTCGCAGCCACGCAGATGATCCGAGTGTATCTTTTCGCATAAGTTTTGCAACGAGCGTCCGCTACCTGAAACTAGAACAGCGATGCGAAGAAGTTCACTCTGTGCGTTTTGGGTTTCTGACATAGAGCATTCTGCCGCATTTAACGAAAGAAACGGACTCGTTGAAAAGCGCACTCTACGCTTAGACGGAGGAGTGAAGCTTCTAGCTTTCTCTAATCTCTTGCTTGTGTCCGTTCGCCGTTCCTCGTTTCGCGCAAGTCTCCATTTACTTCCATTGTGTAGAAGTGGTGCATATATAACTCCCACAAATGAATAATTGACCATTGCAGCCTTTCCCTTCATTTTGCCCAAGGATTTCTTCGAGTGTAGAGATGTGAGGAAGCTGGATCTGACGTTTGAAGTTTCCGAGCGAGATCTTAATGCATTTAAATTTCACTCAAGTCATTTTGCGTTTTTCATGACTTTTCTTCGTACAGCTGAAAGAAGTGACAGATAATGGTTAAAGAGGACAGAGATCTTACGAAGAGTGTCTTGCTAGAAGGCTAGCTAGGGGGCCTGACAAAGGATTCGTCAGAAGGGAAAGCAAAAGAAACCTTTGCGTAGCTTTTATCCACTGCGAGAGATCTCAGCGTTATGTGCCCTCCGCAACAAATCACGAGAAACGGACCGCAGTAAGAGTGAAAAGCAGGGGCTAGTACTCAGCGTGACGTTTCTGTCACACATTGCCACTCCAATAACGCCTGTGACGGAACCATCTCCCCTTCGCACGGATAAACGCAGGCATTCATGCTACTGATCCTCAGACAACGACAGTAAAGGTTTTCGTTTCAAACTGCCAGAGTTATCTTTTCGTTCGTTCCTCAGTTTTGTTGTATTGAGCAGCGTCCGGAACGAAACCAAGACCGAAATTACCTGGAAGATAGCAGAGGCGGTTGCGGTTGCGGTTGCGGTTGCGGTTGCAGTTGCTGTTGCAGTTGCGCCATGGACACTGAAACGCTCGAAGCACGGAGGAGAACTTGCTCCGCCTTGAGCAGCAGTTAAACCGCAAGTATGCACACATCCTAGAGTCTATGGGATAAGTCGTTCACGAAATCTACAAATACACGCACTGAAACTATCCATCATTCTTCAAGCGAAGTAGCCACGTCCGAAAATGGCGAAAGTTCTACGAGGCGGCAAATGGGGGCCTGCTCCATCTCGTTCAAACTCCTACTCTCAAGCTCGGTCAAATCAGAGAACCATCAGTGAAACTGCACGTGATTCATATCCAGACAGTACGTACTTCGCCAACAAACCCATCTGTACATGGACGTAAAGAACTTCATGGGTTCTAACAACGTGTGTGGCGACGGTAATCTCGCCAGACAAGATCGAATCCATTCTCTCATTTGTAGAGGGCAGGAAAGAACTTGGAGTCGCACTATACGAATCTTCAACCAATATGATGTTCATATCGAAGTAAGTTCGCGTACCAATCGTGCATTAGGCCAGTTTACGCATGTATTCTAACTTCTTAATCCCCTTCTTGACTAACAGGGTACCGTGCTTTGAGAACTATTCGGATGTCTCGAGAATAGTCGCTCTTTATGAACGGTGCTTCGTCGTACTTCCGAATTCTTATCAAACCAATGACAGACTTCTTGCCGCACTTAGGTCCAGTGCTGTGCTCCAAACACCAAGCATTCCACAAGACTCTTCTGGTGTGGATCCCCGTCCGTCTACGGGGACATCTGCATCTTCGACCGATTTCAGGCCGGAGAACTCTATCTCTTTTCTTCCGAACAGTGATTTCAGTCTGAAGAAGTCAAGGGAACTTTGTCCCCTGCTGAGTATCCTAGACATGCCAACGAATCTCAGTTCAGAAGCTCGGATGCAGTATCTCTCACATATTGTCGAAGGAGATAATCTTATTATTCGAGCCATAGGAGGGCTTCTCGCATTCATTTTGCAACAAGGTGTGCTTGGCATTCTACAGCACAAATCCGACGATATTTGCATCAATGCAATTAGTCCGAAGAACTTCTGCAATCTCATGCGAATAAGTCCGGCTACGCAACGTTCTTTGAACATATTCAGTTATGAAGCGCACCCCCTTGGTCGTGGAGGCCTTTCCGCCAAGGAAGGTTTATCTCTGTTTGGTATCCTCAAAAGTCATGTGAAGACAGGCGCTGCAAGGCATTTACTTCGGTCTTGGCTTCTCCATCCTCTGACAGATGTGCCAAAGATCCGTGAACGACAGTTTCTCGTGCGTACCTTAAAAGATAATGGTAAGCGGACATTTCTCATAACAATTAGAGATGCTCTGCGTGGCGTCAAGAATGTCAGTGGGCTCCTAGCACGGCTGCGACGTTGCACAACAGATATAAACGACTGGAAAGCTTTACATTCTTCGGCTACCGCATTTATCGTGATAATTGAGGCGCTACGAGCCGCGGTGAGACAGAACAGCAATCTGCTGGAATCTTCTCTTGTGTCAAGAGTACTTGGAGTTTCTGAAAGCCAAATTCGTGACACGGCAAGATGGATCGAAAGTGTAGTTGACTTCGAAGAAAGCAAGGAAACAGGGCGACTGATTGTGTCTGCGGGCTTTAGCAGTCACATTGATGATCTAAAGAGAACTTACAGTGGACTGGATGAACTTCTCAGAACTATCGGCATAGAAGAGTTATCTAAAATGACCGAAGGTGACGGCTCTATCCGGTTCAAGTCCTGCAACTTCAAGTACATACCGAATATCGGTTTTCTAATCGCTATATCTACAATGGAATGTGAGGAAATCGGATTGGATAGACTTGAGGAACATGGCTTGGAATTCGTATTTAGGCCAGACGATACCAGTTATCATTTCAAAAACAAACGATGCCTCGAGCTGGATGAAGAAATCGGCGATATTTATGGAAACATTGTTGAACTCGAATCGCAAGCATTCTCTTATTTGGGTGGGAAAATCTTGGAGTACTCATCAACACTATTGCAGATGGATATGATTGTAAAGGAGCTGGATTGCTTGCAGGGGTTCGCTGTTGCTGCGAACGAGTATTCGTGGACCATTCCCGATATTCTTGATGATAGTCTCGGAATTGAGATTGAGGAAGGCAGACATCCTTTGATGGAGCTGAACGTTTCCACGTTTGTGCCGAATTCAACGAGAATGAAGTTTGGAGATGTTCACATTCTAAGCGGGTAAGCACTGCGTTTCACTCCATGCCACAGAAATATACGAAACTATACAGGACTAACATTACTAGTACTATGTTCGATTCTCAATATCTCGATGTAGTCCAAACTATTCCGGGAAATCAGTTTATTTGACTCAGACAGCCCTGATTGTAGTGCTCACGCAAATAGGGTCATGTGTTCCGGCGAAGAAAGCTAGAATGGCGGTGTTTGATTCGATTAGTGGATGTATATCAAGCTTTGAATCTATCGCAGAAGGTCAATCTCATTTCTTTTCTGACGCGTCCCAAGTGGCGGCAATTCTGACCAGGAGTAATGGAAGAACCCTGAACATTTTGGATGAATTCGGGAAAGGAACAGCAGACCTAGACGGGATGGCGCTTCTAGCTGGTGTGATTCGGAAATTAGTTCAAGAACGGAGTCAGATGCCAATCACGGTATGTGTAACTCACTGCTTTGAAATCTTGAAAGAACCGTTCCTTCCATTATCGAATCCGCGAATAGGACTCTTTTCCATGGAAGTTCAAATCGGTCCGCTTTCCACGTCAACTGAAGTGGAACCTAAGGTAGCCCGTCGTCAAATTTCAGGAAAACCGAAAGCTTTTTTGCGATCAAGAGGTTCAGCAAGGCTCACACCCAAGCTGAACAGCCGCACTGAAGGAGATAGTGCTATTGATGATGCGAGGAGCATTGTTCGAACGTACAGAGTTCTTCCTGGTTCTATATGTGATGAGTCAAGAGCTTTGCAATGCGCTCTTGAGGCAGGGGTTCCAAAGTTTTTGCTGAAACGTGCGGCTCAAGTATATGAAGCGATATCTAAGACAGAAACTATACCAAAACATGTCGGATCTCAAGACGTCAGCCTCCGCACCAGAAAACTGGCCGATAGTGTTCGTTCGTTTCTTAAGACTGAGTTCCATGAACTTCCTTAAATCAATATCGTAAGCATATAGACATAAGCCTAGCGCATCGTTTTCTTCTTCTCTCTACATGTAGCGTGGAATTGCTCTGAAGTAACACTTCGGCTGAAATCCGGGTGAAATCCTTTCAACCCGGAACGATAACATGACCAGAGCCAACCGCTGACTTCCCTATTTCACCCAAGTGACCGAATTAAGAGACTGTGCCACAATGTAGACGAACTGGGATTTCATCTTCCATCGTATACGCGTGGATGCACCTCAAAATCCCGAAAGCGAGGCAGCGTTCCTCTTTACCGTGGTAGAGCTTGAAAGAACCCCTCTCTCCCAATGCAGACCAGCAACATGTCAACATTGATATATTGCTGAATTCACTTAAGATTTTTGCCGACGGTATAGGTACCACAGAATGAAGCATATATTTATAAAAGATTTTATAATTTGTTTAACTTGAAGGCTATGTTTACCTCCGCTACCAGCTTCATAGAATTGAGCAGTCTATCGATTCATTTTTGTAGGCACGTCGGGAGTATAATCTACTCAAATTTTGAGTTTATGTGTCACCGAGGCCTCAGAAGCACAGTGGGCGTCTCCTGAAACCGCAAATACACAGATTAAAAGGCTGTACATGAGTTTGAGGTTGGCTGCATTTCCACTAAAGCCCAGGGCTTCTGATGCTTCTTCCCTGTCGATCTCTCCGATGACGGGACCCTCTTGCGCTGGCACGGCGGTAAGCGCAATTCGTAAACGGTAGTATATGAGCGGTCGTAGGATAGAACGTTAGAGGGTAGAATAGACTTAGAAGACCAGAGCTGACAACAGCCTCTGTACGCAGCCGGACACGGACAACCGTGTTTCCCTTCACTACTAATCTTCTACATGTCTTCTTCTCGGTCGAAGTAGAGTCCGACACGGTTCAGTAGCTAGCCTAATCAAAATATTCTAGCTACCGGAACGGTCTAGAACCTTCTGTCAGAACGGGAGCGCCGACGCAAGTACGGCTTACAGCCACACATGCACATTCCCTGAGCTTTGTTTCTGCTAAAGAGAATGTGGAACAAATCTCTCGGAAGCGAGATAACGAAGAAACAGTTTTTGCGCTTTTGTGTTTTCAGGAGACGCCCAGTATTGAATAGTTCAACACACGTGTATCTTAGATCCCCTTAAAGCACTTTTCTGATTCAGGCAGAACGTGGCCTTTGCAAACGGACTGCCAACGCGTTCCACTGAACTTGGATGTTAAGGTGTATCGATAGAACACCGTCGGCAGCTTGTGTTGACCTTCAAGTGTCGGTCAAGCCGCCAGGCGCTTCCCCAGTAAACTTTTCCATATCTGATAGGAGAGTGGTCCGGTATGGTGATTGGTTCGCCAAAATTCTGTTTGGTTTCATGCGGGCTGAGAGCCATTGGTTGGAGAAGGGTTCTTTTGTGTCAGTTTAGGTTTTTTAATCGGAAAGGGTTAAATTTCTGCAATAGGAGGAACCCTTTATCACCTTCTGGAGAATTCTGTTCATGTAGATACACTCGGTAGTCTACGCTTTCGTACCGGTGATTTGTTTTGTCGTTCAGATCATTGTTAATTGCGAGAGCGCGTTTGTAGAGAGATCAAGTTTGCACACATGGTTCCGGCAAGACCAGCATATGTAGCTCCGTATTCCAACTGGACAACTTCCTTTCGCATAGCATGGGCTTCACTCCTTCACGAGTTTCCACAATGTTAGTTCATATCTGTATGATGAGCCGAATATCGTTCCAATTGCGATAGTTCGCGAACAAGTCACTATGGTCGGCACGAACATTGCGAAACTAACCATTGACATGGGAACACCGCATACCGCATCATCAAGGGTCTTGTACAAAATCGCGCGCGAGTTTGTGCACTAAAGAATTTTCGTCTGCCTTTTGGTGTTGCTTCAAGTTCTGTACACGCCTTGAGACCACTTGTGACAGGCCTCAGCTGTGATGGAACAAGACTTAATCGAGGACAGGAGCGTTTAGACGAGACTGAATCAGGTTCAGTTGGTCCCTGGCATATGAGAATCTTCCTTTCGTGCGCTTGCCATTATTCTACTAGAGCAATGTTTGACACGTCATTTGGATTCTTCAACTCCTGCCATGTCCACTTGAGTCAAGTGACCTCTCGATTATACGAGAACGCCCGATGCATGTCAAGTTAACTTTTTTAAAGGCACTTCTCTTACGTGCAATGCAAGGGACTGAGAGTGGAGCTCGGCAGTGTAGGCTAAACCTGTGGAAGAGCAAAATTCCACCATATACTGGCAATACTTAAGAAAGATACGTTAAAGGGCTGGGAATTCATACCACTCTCCATATGATACATCACAATGAACTGCTCCCAAGTCTTCCTTTCTTGAACGCACCTCGGCAATTGCCATTATACTTCGTGGGTTCGTGGATTAGTGTTGTTCATTCATGCCACAAAACTCGTCGTTCTTTTCCACATCATAGGAAGGAAGTCGGACATAAAGTAGATATATGTCTGTGTGCTAGATGTTAAAGTAGTTTGTGCAGCCTTTGTCCGTCTGACGTTCACCTTGGGTCTTGTCCCACATGCGCATGATGTTGATCGGTTGCCCTTCGATTCTCGACATGCACCTCACGTATACGACCTCGCCCAGCAATTCAAACTCACATAGGTATCCGGCAAACCAGGACTTACGGGATTTGAATCCCTGCAGCGTACAGCAACGAATCCCTCCTGTTCGCCACGCATTTCACCTCACGAATCATGCTGTCGTATAAACCATAATGTTCCCTCTATGATCAGGTATTTTGCAAGAGCTTGGACGTTCTTCTGAATCCCCTCACTTGCCACAGTGATCGTCGTTAACACTCTCTTTCACCTAATTCGTCTCCTCTGACTCGGCATATGTACGAGATAGTGTTTAGACGTGGACCCATCTGTTCTCTCCTGAGATCGAAAAAACGTTCCACCAAATAACATATCCAACACTACTTAGGTCTGCGTACCATTGTACTCCCCTCACGCTGTGCATCCATTTCCAAAGCTTTGCTCAGAACAAGTACAACTCGTAAGACCGGAGAGGTGCCTAGCGGCCCGCCCTTAACGGACACCTTGCCTCGCCACGTTTTGAAACGCTACAGATTTCTCACAAACGCCGTGTTCTCGTCGTGTCGACCATTTCCCGAATGAGCACAAAAAGGACCTCTAAATACACTGTGAAACAGTGCTCATCAACTTCATTGGTCTTCCCTGTAAGAGCAACGAGCAATTGGTTGTTGAAGTACATCATGGCGGGTATGCAAACTCTCCTGGAGGTGCTGTCTTCAAAGAAACCAATGTAGATCATGCACCGTGCCGAGACATAGACCACAAACGTGTCCCGAGAACTTCATCGTCGTTGCCGTCGGCGGCGGCGGCGGTGGCGGTGGCGCAAGCCGTATGGGGATAGCTTTATAAAAGCCCCGGTATGGATCTCGAGCACAACATCGCGATAGCCCCACTCTCTCACCGCTCAAAACCTGTTGCTCTACTTCCTTATTCCTTTCCAGCAGTGTCGTAATCCATACCAAACACGCCTCGGACTTGCTTCGGGATGGCGCATTTAAGGACTTTCCAAGCGTTTCAATTTCTTCCAACAGTTGCCAACGGCACAACACTTCATCAAGTAAACGAGTCTTCATGCCATCTTGCTCAACTGTATCCACCAACCAGACAAAGGAGCAGAATCGATGCCACTGCTGATTCTACTCTCATCTCCAGAAATGCCACACAGCGCGGATGCAGTAGGAAACTGATTGGCTTCCCTGCCTTTCCGGACCTCCTGAACTCTCCCGCTCTGAAAACCGATCACAATGACGATCAAGAAGGTGGCCATGGCCATCGTAGTACAAGACGTGTCAATCTGGTCGGCATCTACACCGCGCTTCTCCCTTGCAAGCATCAATTGGAAATCCAGGACGAGCATCATCGCTACGGAACATATCTACTCAAGTATTATGAAAACTGGGTATCGTCGAACTCGTCACAACCCTTCTTCAGATGGCTTGATCACGGTTCAGGCCGTCTGATAAACGTCTCAACAAGCGGCAAGGAAGTGCTCCGGAGCATGCTCGATCGTTCCCGCGTGCAGTACTGCACGATGAAAGAACGACAGCAGTACGAGGTGGTCGTTCGAAACGGGTTTTTGGTGTGGGCCAACCGAGGCGGTTCACCCTCGACGGTAGATTTCGAACCAGTGCACACCGTCAACACCCAGGAGCGATGGATTTTTGTGATCGACTTGATGGGGCGGTGCTTCCTACATACTAAGGAGAAGGGTAGATTCCATCACTCTTCTTTTGTGTCTGGAGCGCCGGTACAGGCGGCTGGGCGACTTCGAGCCGACGGTGGTAAGGTTGTGGAGATCGAACGGTACAGTGGTCACTACCGCACGAGGCATGCACAAATCCAGCGGTGTATTGAGCAGTTCTTCGGGAGTTCTGTAGTAGACGAAGAAGACATAGCGCTGTTCTGATGGTACCAAGCGATGATGCTCAACGCAATCGGTGCCCAATACGCGAGATGTGTGAACATGTTGATGAATAGCAGGTGCGGGGAGCGAGCAGCAGCAAAGCATTTAGAGAATGTTGACAGTAGGAAACCTTATCGCTTGCAAGCCATGTGAAGAAGGGTTGAGACGAGTCGGGCGATGTAAGCATTTGGAGATATGGCGGCATGGTTCCCTTGGTGACATGTCACATGTGGTCGCGCGCCTTGTGGAGTTAATCATTAACGTGATGCACCGGGGGTATGCGGAGAATGGCAAAGGGATTATAGACAGCGAGAAAAGGGGTATTCCTAAACGAGAGTGAACGATGCGGGTCAGGATGTGCAGAGATTCGCATGCTGTGATGTAGGACAGACAAGAGGCGGATATGGGTGATAGCGAATGTAAAACACGGATTGGCAAAACTGCAAAAAGAAAGAAAAAGCGAAGTGCATCCATTAGAAAGGGCAGCTGCACTGTGGATACAATTGTTTACCACAAGTGCGTCGATTGCATGTGTCAGGGGTGATGGCGGTGGTACTTGTCAAGGTGAGAAGGTTGTATGCGATCGAGGCGGGCATGAAGCACACTTCCTGGAACATGGCCTCCCATGTCGAGTAGAATTGGCATATACATTCTGCCAAGGCATTCCAGCGAAAAGGAACAGGCAGGGCGGCAGCGGAGGTAAGATTGAATAGCTGAGGCACGCACAAATTGGAAAGAACGACGATACGACAAGAAAACGAAATCACCACGAGTCCGAAATGTGAGTTCGAATCTCCGCGAGCTTATGACGCATGTTAGTTTGTCTACATGCAGCATGTGCCAGAACAAGCATCAAAGCGATCGCAAGCACGGGAAGAAACGAGACAAGTACGCCAGAAAGCAGCAACAAGGCGGAAGAAATGGCGTAAAAAGCGTAGTACTTGTGTCGAGTAGTAATGCGTTTGTTGTTAACAACGAACGGACGAGGAGACGAAGCAAAAGTGAAAAGCGCTACAACAGTGCCGACAACGAAGACGGAGGAGGGGTGGCGTAGTACAAAAAAGAGCAGAAAGGCTACAAGAAGTAGAACATAGTTGGTCTGGAAGATGTGCGAGTTGAGCAATAGTCGATTTTGAAGCGCGGACAAGTCGGTGGGCGGCTTCGAGAAACGGCCGAAGAATTCGCGCCACGGCTTGACGGGCGCTCTCCAGTCGCGATGAAGCAGCTCCGCCTGCGCGCGCCGCAACAACACGCGCAGTCGCACGGAAAGCAACGCCATGGATGCGCCGCGCAGCACAACGCCGTTGGCGATGTGCTTGGCTGCTCCGCTCCAACTCCGCCAACACCGAACAAGAGCGGGGCGGCTCCACTCCACGTGGACACGGGTGGTGGTGGACACGGTGACACGTGTGTGAGGCGAGATCCAAACCGATGGTGGTGCACGACATCACGTCAGCGGGTGCGCCGTGTGCGGGGTTGTGGCAGCGATGAGGGGCACGCGTGGCGGACAGATGACAAGCGCAGTGGTTGCAGCCCCGGGGAGCGTTGCAGCGCCCGGCAGTCGCCGCCGCCATGGACATCCGCAACATCCTCAACGAAGAGCATCAGCCGCCTCCGCAGGCGTCACCGCCGCCGCCGCCGCCGCCTCCGCAGCGAGTCTTCTACACCGCCCCGCTGTACCACCTACACGCGCTTCAAGCGCCTCATCCGACGCCGCCCCTTCCGCACCACCCCAAGCCGCTCGACATCGTCTTTCACGCTTGGCAGCCCGCCGCTTCCGCCCTGCTGCCGTACGCTCCCCCCTCGCACCTCCACCGCCCTTCGCCCCTCCGCATGTACCACCCGCCCACCACGTCCACCTTCCGCTTCCTCCGCATGCACCTTCTCCCGCGCACTTCGTTGCTCCCGTCACTCATCCGCCGTGCGTCGCTACCGCCGTAACAGTAACAGCCCCGCAGCGGTCACCCCCGCCGCCTCCGCCGCCTCCGCCGCCACCACCGCCGCCTCCGCCGCCGCCGCCGCCCGCGCTTCCGCCCCGTCCCAGACAAGCGCCGGTGCGTAGCATAAACGCCAGCGAAGACGAACAACTTGTTCCATCCGACCCCAGTCCGCATCCATCTCCGTCACCAAATCGACGACAACGTGCGCGTCCATCCACCCGCACCACGTCATCGCGTGCACGCAAACGTCCGCGTTACCGCAAAAAATCCACCGCCCAATTACCACTCTGCCAATGCACACGCGCCGCCTGCCGCCCCTCAACACAATCGTGCGCGCTGCACCCCCCCCAAACGAAACCGTCTACGCACCGATCGCAACCGCCACACTCACCCACCGTTTCGCTTCGTCATTCTTCCTCGCCCACGTCCCATCTTGATACCTTCTCCGCGGATGATCATCATCTTCCCGTTCACAAGCTTCCCGACGCTAGCACCAGTGACTTTTCGGATCCCCACGCAAAGTCACATCCTCGTTCGCCCACTTCCCCACCTCGCCCTGATCCCTCCTTAGATTCTCCCCCAAAACCTACAACCCAGAGCACAATGTCTACCACTTCCAGCTCCCAAGATGAACAGATCCTCGATGGCGTCGATGCCTTTGGCCGCTGTCTCGCGCCCTCCTACTATTCCACTGACGATGACAGCGACCACCATACCACCCACCACTCTGGTTACACTACTCCCCGTCAACGCAATTACTCCAGTCCTGCGCCCCACCGAACCTCGTCGTCGTCCCCTCGTGCCCAACTGCGTCAGCTGCCTGTTCAGCATACACGCCACCCTTATCCCTCCGTATCTGATGATTTTGAAGGTATCCCGTCCATAGCCGTCGGCGATATGCTGCAAGTATGGGATTTTGTCACCGCTTTCGCAAAACCTCTTCGAATCACCCCGTTCAAACTCTGGCATTTTCAATCCGCCCTGGCCCGCAATGCGCGATGCAAACTGTTAGATGCATGTTTATTGCGTCTCGTCCAGATTATCATTTCCGACAAGGCTCTCGTCGCAGAACTGGATATTCCGCACTCGCTTGTAAACGCACTTCGTGTCAACTCGCCTACAGCTGTTGTTGATACCATCTTGCATGAACTGCCTAATATTTTATTGTTTCAATCTGATCAGCATGATGACCCTTTGTTGCATTCTTGTGTACAAAAGCTGCGCCATGCTTCGCGGAAGGAGGCTTTCTACAAAACTATTGGACCTCTTGCTAGGTGTCGCATTTTGCGAGAACTCGTTGATTATGCTACCATGACTGATAAGGTAAGACAGTTTCTTACCAGCTCTGTTGAGCAAGTGCATGAACAGCGCAAACGTGCGAGAGAGGAACATACAGCCATGCGTCGTCAGTATGAATCTGAACTTAAGCAGCTTCGTGCCAAGATGGCCGACTACAAACTCAAGTATGGTTTGAAGGATCCTCCGACTGGCTCCACTGCCGAACATGATCGTCATTCCGTCAAGAACGGCTCTGCGTCTACACCCAACAGCAGAGAGGGTTCTACCTCTCGAACGGAACGACCGAAAGGCCATCAGCGTGACCAGAAAACACCCATTTCACGCCGTCAACGAGAACGTGGTGCTAAGGCCATTTTAAAAAGGATTGAAGACGTTCGCAAGCAGCTCCAACTGCTCAAAACGGTCAGGTTTCGCAGACAGAAACCTTCGGATTTGCTTCAACAAAGCGATGATCTCGCCTGTGATGATCTTTTTGACTACGAAACGACAGACCCCAATCGTGCCTATCCTCTGGGAACGGACCGTGACCGAAGGTGCTATTGGTTTCTTAGAGGTTCTGGTCGCATCTGGATTGAGGATACAGAGCGTTCAGACTGGTCTTCATTGACCAATATGAAGTCTATACATGTTTTGCTCCGCTGGTTGTCTCCTCATCGTTCAGACGAGCAGCTGCTGAAGAAAAGCTTGCGGCAGAGATTGGCACATATTGAAACTGAAGTTGAGAAAGAGCGAAAGAGTATTGAATTGGCTGAAATGGAAGCAAAGAGCTTGAACCAAACTAGTACCAGAACTACACGCGCAGGCAAGCGTCGCGCTAGTCAGGACGCGAGAACGAAAAAGAATAAGTCGGTTGTGACGTTTTTGGACTACGAGAACCTACAGACATGACACTATATGATTCTTGTCATGTATCTATGTTAATCATTTTGCTTGAATGACGACGCACAGCGAGAATGAAGCGTGTTTCAAGAGAGCTTCTCTTTTTTATTTCTTATCGCGGAGGGATACATATTCCTTATGGGATCAACCTCGTTTCGGTTTCTGGCTCCATCGCAACTCACTTCGTGACGAGTCAATTCCGCAAGATTCCAGTAGGGCACTTATCTTGCCAAAGGCGTCTGGTTTGCTGTTCCGCACGCTTCCCAGGTAGATTACCGCGTCGTATCCCCAATCTGTATCATCACCACGGAAACAGACATCGAGCAATTAGTAAAATGTCAGTAACTACTAACTTGTAAACGGCTGTTATAGCGGCCACCTACCATTTTTCTTTTTGACATCTATCCGCGCATCCGCAAGCAGCACACGTGCTGCATCGACATGCCCTCGGGATATCGCTCTCATTAACGAAGTGGAGCCCTCTGTATCAGCGACATTCGGATCTGCACCACTTTTCAAAAGCTTTTCCACTGTCTCGGCATCGCCTACTCGTGCGGCTATCAACAACCATGCATCTTCCAGTTTTAAGCCTGCGCTGTCTAGCAACACGCGTAGTCGGGATACGTCACGCTTACTGCCACTTGTGTACTGAGAGACATAGTCGAAGACGGCTGCTCGATCCACCGTCAGAGAGGCACGAAACTGTACGCGTTGTGAATGTTTGTGCGCGCATTTCAGCGTCTTGATTGCATGGTGCCGTGGTAGGGACAATGGGTGTAGGAAGGCGAACACGGAAGAAGCGGCGTTTCTGCTCTCGGACATTGCTTCAGAAGATGCCCAGCTCCGTTCAGACTCACGGCTGATCTGCACAAGAACTTACCTTCTACTTCTCGCAGCCGAAAAGAAACGCCTTCGTCGCAGGATTCGGTGGAAAACTCGCGTAATCTCTTTCACAAGGAAGCGCGCCGGAGATAAGGATTGAGAAGTTGTTGTGCATCGCTGTCATTGGGAAGTCTTCATCCTCACACACACGTAAGCACTGCTGTATCTATAGTTCGCCGCCATTAGATTGGGGACACCCAGGGGCTTTAAACGGACACTCGGTGCAATCTTTGGATCAAACGGCATGACATGACACATTAGAGGAATTACGCAGCACGAAATTCGTAGCGTTTTTCGTAGAAACGTATGACACGCAGTACAGGGTACGAAAAACAGGTTGAGATACGAAATTTGTTGTCGTAGATATCAGAAAGATACGAAACTGTTTTTCGTAGCTGTGCTATAAAAAGATGGCAACTGATTGAATCTTGTAATCTGGTGGGTGGCATATGGACAGCCACGGACGACCCGTGGAAAGATGTTCATTCTGTCCAGGGTACGAATTTCGTGTTGCGTAAACTCAAAACAGTACGAAAGTCGTATCTCAGTTTCGTGAGAAGTTACCACGAAAAAGATACGAATTTCGTACTGCGTAATTGTCTAACTCTTCCCTTGTACTGTCCAGCACTGCATCTTGATTTGTGCGCTCTCTCCGCAGGCTCGCTGAAATTATGGGTTGCCCACGCTTGGTTCTGCTGTAGAACGTGGGGCACCGTTGGTTCAAGGCTATTCGACAAGGCCAATATTATACTCCTCGTCAACTGGGTAGAAGCCGTCGCAGACCGATTTCTTGCGCGTTGCAATGGTGTTCAGATCTGCATCGTTCCTTTCTTTGTCAATCTGCTGAATATGAGGACTTTATCTTGCTCTTTAAGTTGAGTAGCATTCTTGATATGAGCGTCCTTCTCGAGACTTCCTATGGAGATGTCGTTATCGACCTTTTTGATCATGTAGCACCGAGAGCTTGCCTGAATTTTATCAAGCTCTGCAAAATCAAGTATTACAACGACTGCGAATTCTTCCGGGTCGAGAAAGGATTTGTTGCCCAAACAGGCGACCCAAAGAACGATGGTAGTGGTGGAGTTAGCGTGTTTGAAAAGTGTCAACCACAAGGTGCATCCTTTATTTCGCCGGAAATATCCCTACATCTCAGTCACAGCAGGCGTGGAACTGTATCTATGACGACTTCTGCTGCGGACGCCGATGCAGCTAAGGCCCACGGAAGTCAGTTTTTCATTACCCTTGCAGATGATCTCACATATTTAGACGGTGTTCATACTATTATTGGAAGAGTAGAAGAAGGTCTTTCAGTTCTGGACAAACTAGCTGAGACCGAAGTGAACGACAATTTCAAGCCATACCGCGTTATTCGCATAAGGCATACTATCATACTGCATGATCCCTACGAAGACCCTCCTGGCTTCCCGCAAGACTGTCCTTCACCGGAACCATTACAAACCGTGCCGGAGGATCGACTAGCATCAGATGAAGAACTTGATGATGATGCCAACGATGAAGAGAGAGCACGCCGCTTAAAAGAGCTACAAGCTGAGAGAGAGGCTCGTTCTCGCGCAGAGGTGCTCGAAATGATTGGCGATATCGGAGACGCGGATATGAAACCTCCGGAGAATGTCCTCTTTATTTGCAAGCTAAACCCGGTCACGGAAGCTGACGATCTGGAGATCATCTTTTCCAGATTCGGAGAATGCAAGGCAGATGTTTTGCACGACAGCGAAACGGGGGATTCTTTATGTTATGGGTTTGTTGAGTTTGAAAGCAAAGAGCATTGTGAACGTGCGTATTTTAAGATGGACAGTGCTGTTATTGATGACAGAAGAGTTCTAGTGGATTTTTCACAGTCCGTTAGTAGGCTGTGGAACGCTACTCGGCGAAGAAGAAGGAGTATGGCGCATAACACAATGTATACCCAACGGCAACCCCCATTGTTGGCTCAGGCTCCGAAACAATTTGGCAGCCTTGGGCCCAACCAGGCACGCGAGGCCGACAAACAGACTGTGATCCAAGACGATAGAGAGAAGAGCCCGGTGCAGCACATCGCAAAGAAGCGGAGGCGTCTGCGATCTCGATTTGAAAATGCTACTTGACAAAGCATAGCGAAGGCGCCGGTCATCTCTGTACCAACTCCGCAACTGATGCAAAGCTCTTCCCGATCATCGGGATAACCTATTTCGCATGCGAGCTTCCGTGCTAGAGATAATGTTGAATCTACCATCCTTCATCACCATTTTTAATGCGTTCCTTGAAGTCCAAGGCCATAAGCTTCAAGCCATCTCGTAATTCCACTGTTGGGTTCCATCCGATCTTGGACTGAGCCTTGGTAATGTCCGGCTTTCTCTGCTTCGGATCGTCGGGAGTTAGTGGAGTGTATGTGACATCAACCCTAGGTTCGACCACTTCCTTGACGACATCGGCGAGTTCCTTGATAGTGAATTCGGTGGGGTTGCCAATGTTGACTGGCCCTTCAACGTCCTCTGTGTTCATGAGGCGGATAAGGCCATCGACTTGATCGGAAACGTAGCAGAAGGACCTGGTCTGGTTACCGGTTCCCTGTACTGTGAGTTCCTCACGACGGATAGCCTGTCCGACGAAGTTGGAGACGACGCGACCGTCGTTGAGGGCCATCCTTGGTCCGTAAGTGTTGAAGATACGGGCGATTCTAATGTCAACACCATTCTGACGCTTGAAGTCATAGCACAAGGTCTCTGCAACGCGCTTGCCTTCGTCATAACATGAGCGTTCTCCAATTGGGTTGACATTGCCCCAATATTCTTCAACCTGGGGATGGATAAGAGGGTCACCATACACCTCAGAAGTTGAAGTGATGAGGAATCGGGCATGGGTACGCTTTGCCAGGCCTAGCATATTGTATGTGCCCATGAAACTAGTCTTGAGTGTGTGAATCGGGTTGTACTTGTAGTGGATAGGGGATGCAGGACAAGCGAGATGGTATATCTGATCAACCTCGACGTAAAGCGGCTCTATGACGTCTTGACGAATGAACTCAAAGCGAGGGTTGGAAAAGTGACGTTCCAAGTTGCTTTTCTTGCCCGTGAAGAGCGAATCGACGACGATAACCATGTTGCCTTCGTCCATAAGCCTGTCGACGAGATGGCTGCCGATGAAGCCCGCTCCACCAGTGACGAGAATTCTCTTCTTGTTCTTGCGGCGGTTGGGAGGGTCGAGCTTCGAGACATCGTGAACCTTCTCCTCCTCGGGTGCATCGAGAATAGGGACGCCCGAACTGCGGAATGCGGGGCTGAGGTCATCTGATGAGGACGAAGGGAGGCGAGGTCCAGTTGGGTACCTCTCTTGCGCCGATACGGCGGAATGCTCTGTGACGGTGGAGCTGGTGACGACGAAGCTTGACACGAGCAGAAGGACGGCAATAAGGACGGGGATTCTCATTCTGGTTAGATTGTGGCGTGTGTTACGGGAGAATGAGGGCATTGCGACGGCTCGGGAAGGGAGGGCAGATGTGCAGCCGGCGCCGCACGGGTTATACGCTGAGGGGGTTGGGAGCCGAATTTGTAAGGCGGGCTGATACTCCGTACCGCTGATCGATGAGGAACTGTGTCAGCTGTGGCGATGGTGCTGTTTTGAGGTAACCCTGTAACACATGCCGCTGTGCCGAATGCTGTGAATTCAGCGGGAATTGATGCCAAAACGCTGCCAATTGTTGCGTGACAGGTGGCGCCTGCGGACGCTTCATGTCATAGTGTCACCTTCCCTGACGGACTGTAATCGCGCGTTGCTGCCTCGACGAGCACTCCCCGATGCGTCACCGAGGATGGATGCTCGTGTGCCGCAGGCGCGCTTTCTTCCTTCGCAGCGCGTCGTGTCGTCGGCTGTTGGTGCGCTTGTAGATGAAGCATTGCGCCCGCGAAGGGCATCTGCAATGGTCCAACGTCATGCGTTATCATACGTATCGTCCTCTTGGTCAGTTCACTCTCCTTTTCTCGCGCTCTGCTGGTCGTGCTCGTACTTACGTTTGTCGACAATGGGTGCATTCCCATTCCTCGTCCTCTCTTGTCGCGCCCTCCCAGTCAAGTCCAAACTGCCCGAAGCATATCTTACATACCACTTTTCGACACGCCCCTCGCAACAGTCTTGAGCACACTACCATCTTCACCTTCTCCGCCCTTCGGAGACAGATGTGACAGAATCGAGATGCCTGCGTTCCCTTTTTTATGCTTCCCGCGTCTACTAGCCTCCCGTTCAGAATCACTCCATAGCTTTTTGGAGCTCGTCTTGAGTTATGTCCCTTCTTTTCGGCCCGATTATCACTCGTTTGTCCACATGATTCATTGCTGCTTCGTCGTTTTCGGGTTGCTTGTGATACTATCCCGCCTTCGTTTGACGAACCGGGATTATGATGTGATAACCACGCTCCGCCCACTCCACCAAGCGCAGTAGTACCCCCAACGCAACTGTCACCGCCGCTTAACCCCATGCACTCATCGTTGATATCGGGAATTCTGCAATTCCAGTACGCAGTCGTAGCCTCAGCTTCTTCTTCAATGCTGTCCCCAATCCCGATTTGCGTGTTTCCCAAGTACATGTCGCCCGCACATGCATACTCCTGTGAGTTGCATGAAGCGTCTTCCACCCAGTTGTCCAGTATATTTGTCGTTTGTATCGAACACGACTCTACCGCACACACAAACGGTATTGTGCCGTACCCCAACACATAATTCATCGTGACTGTCCCCCCCCCCCAAGCCCTTCTCACAATGTGTTTCCCATCCCCGTTGCCTTCATATACCCTTACTGTTCTTGTCACCACGGTCCCGTGAGAACTAAATTCATCGAATGCGCAGTACACACTGTCGCAGGCCTTTCGCACGGTGATACGCTCAAAGTGCTTCTGCAGAAATGCAGCATCGGACGAGCTGCTCTTCCCAAAAGTCGCCGAGCTGCTCCCGGCGCTCTTGGATGCTCACCATGGTACTACCGTTGGAAATCACCGCACATTTTGCTGTCCCTTTCTCTGGACAAATGCAAATGTATCTTGAAAAGTAGAGCTTGACGCAATTTCAAGCAGTTTGCTTAGAGTTCACTTCCACGACGAATGCAGTTTTGGTGCAGTCACGGCGCATGGCAGCAGCTGCGAGGTGCCATGGTCACATGTTCGTGTATGTGTAGTCACGAGAAACGGATGCGCTGCTATTTCAACTCGTATTCGCTTTGCATTGCAGTACTCCTCACCTAAATGCTTTCAAGCGTTTTCTTGTATCTCTGATGTGTGGCAACTTTGGAAGTTCTACTTTTGCACTTTCTTCTACGCTAGTGTAATGCAACCATTTCTACTGGCTCTGAAGTTCCACTACCGTATGCGAAACTTGTCAAATCGTAAGTGCGTGAGGACATTCTTATTTGATCAAGAGCGTTTCTTCACAAGTATATGCTCTACCCTGTCTTCAGGATTAGAAGCTAGGTGTGTGTGCAGATCTCTCTCTCTCTCTTTTACTAACACGCATACATTAATTCCTCGTAGCGCGCCCAACAACCTATAATACGTACTCCTATACCGTAGCCTCGAACTACAAACCAGCGGTTGTGAGTGTGCAAAATAACATTGAACTTGGTGTTGTTTGGCATAGCTTGCGGCACCAAACTGCTTTGTCTTTATGTGACCATCAACATTTGTTTATCGTGAGCATACCGCGGACGTCGCCGGTGCTGGAGTGGGGCATAGTGAGGTGCTGGAGTGGGACATAGGGAGGCGCTGGAGAATATCTTTGACTTCCATAACCCCTAAAAACCAGTGCAGTTCATGTCCATTCCCTTCTTCAATTGCCCTAAAAAAAAGCACGAAGAAACTTTGTTGCTCTTCTGTGTCTTGTATCTGTGCGGTAGTCGAATGCTTATCGTTGCTAAGCCTGTTTTCTACATAGGTTTCTGTGAGCTAGAGAGTATATTACACGCCCAAGTCTTGTTTTTCGACCCGGGGTGTCATTAAACTCGTCCAGGCGGAAGGGGTTGAAGTAGAAGTTGTCTTAGCTCACCTTGAGGTCTGCAATGTCCCTTTTTACTAGATTATTACTACGCTGAGATATCACGCGAGAAGCACCAGTGGCCCAGCTTTGGGCACAATGCATCAATCCGCCCGTCGTGGTGTCCTGACCTCCCTGCGGATGCGAATCAGGAGGGAGCAAAATGGATCCGCAACTGGGTGTGCCTCAAGAACGTGGCCTTCGCGGCAGAGACTAGCTTCTTAGACAGTTGGTACGTCCAAGTCGGAATCAGGCTTCGTCCGCCCACAAACAACAACAAGATTTCGTTGTTCAACTATAGAAGCATCACATGTATGAAATGGTTGCTCCCAGGTCTTTGCAGCGAAGCTCATTCTCCATTCTGGGAATGCTTCTTGGTTTAGATCGCAAGAAAGAATCTCTTAGAACAAGAACGACGCCTTCTACTAGAGCTCCTCGCCCCGAATGCACCTGAGAGGTTAGTGCGCTGCGGTGCGTCTAGTTGGCCGAAATGTATGTAACGACGTTTTAAGCCGTTTTCAGTGAAGTGTAAGTCGTGTAACATTTTGGAAAGGTGGTTTGGCTCTCGGCACTCCGGGGAAGTCGTGGCCAGTAGTGACCTCGTATCTGGGTTCCCTCACGGCCACCGCAAATCCATCACAGAGCGGTGATCGTCCAAAGTGCCATTGGTGGCATTATGAGTGACGTGCACTCGTTCATCTAAATAAGATATTAAACCGCAACTCTTGCTTGCTGAATTGCTGTCTTGTTCGAATGAGAAATCCAGTAGTACATGACGTCTGCTGAGTTCCCCACTTCTTTCACGACCCAGCTCTAACCCCTTCTATAACTTACGATACCAATGACTGCCGTACTAATTCACTTGCGTCACACCAGAATATATCGGCCTCGCCAAACACTTTCGAGTACTGCTAACTGCAGAAAGCACTGAGTCGTGGATTCGTGCGTCCGACTCACATCTTTTTTATCATGACTCGCGCCACTGGCAATAACCAAATCGGAAATAGGGTTGAGTACCTCGGATTCGATCATGTCCACTTTTGGGTAGGCAATTCTTTCCAAGCAGCAGCGTACTACATTTCACGTTTTGGTTTTGAGCCGTACGCTTACCGCGGTCTGGAGACCGGCTCTCGAAAAGTGATGACACAGGTGGTACGACAGAATAACATTGTCTTCGCGTTTTCCTCTCCCTTAGAACCGGGCAACACTGAATTCCATCGCCACCTTATGCGCCACGGTGACGGAGTTAAAGATGTTGCATTTCGCGTGACAGACTGCTTCACGTTGTTTGAGAACGCTGTGCGAGCAGGTGCGGTTGCAATCAAGCCCCCGAAGGTTGAGGAAACAGCCGAAGGTATCTGCATCACTGCTACTATTCAAGCGTTTGACTCGGATACATGGCACACATTTGTCGAGCGAACGAAATATCGCGGCCCATTTCTACCAGGTTTCAAAAGGTTTGAAGAAAGCGACCCCCAAGTCAATCTTACCCGCCCTCCGGAACTGCAGTTCATCGACCATTGTGTCTTCAATCAACCTGAGGGCTGTATGGAAAAAGTTGTGAACTGGTACGTTAACACCCTGGGCTTTCACAGGTTTTGGAGCGTGGACGACAAGCAAATACACACAGAATATAGCTCCTTGCGAAGCGTGGTCGTCTCTGACTTTCACGAACGTGTCAAGATCCCAGTGAACGAACCAGCCGAAGGGCGCCGAAAATCCCAAATTCAGGAGTTCGTAGAATACTACGACGGCCCGGGCATTCAACACATTGCTCTCAACACTTCCGACATTGCAACTTCAGTAGCAACCTTGCGGCAGCGTGGCGTCTCGTTCATTCGCGTACCGGTCACATACTACGAGGAAAAGAAACAACTGCTGGGATTAAGCACAACGAGCATTCGAGAAGCGTTGGACGACCTGCAATCGAAAGGTATTCTGTTGGACTTTGACGACGTCGGATATCTGTTACAGATTTTCACGAAGCCGCTTCAAGACAGACCTACATTCTTCATTGAGATCATTCAGAGAAACCTTCACAGCGGGTTCGGCGTGGGTAATTTTAAGAGCCTGTTCCAAGCGATCGAACAAGAGCAAGCTCTCCGGGGCAATCTTTGACCCTGTACGGTCTCCATGCACCTCTGCATCATCACTACAAACTAACTTGTCATATACAGAATTTTTTTGACATGAGGACATATCGCCGAGTCTAAAGAGCGAATGAGCTAATGTCACTCGTCTAATAGACAACCACAGCGCTTCAGGTTTTCATCTCACATCTGGATAAGCTTATCGGATTTCTATGCTCCAGAGTATGAACCTACGGCCACCGTTTCCCACCCACCCTGAGTTGAACTCAATCATCGTCCTCAATCATGTGCCTACGCACAGCCTACTATGTTTCCGTTCATGGCTTGCTTCAAGAGATCAAGCGTTGCACATATGCGATAAACAGAACTGGGAAGGGGGTGTTACCGCAGTTCATTGAACTAGAACGACAGCATATGTCTGTGGCAAACACGGAGATATGTGTATTGGTCCTGTGGACAACAGCACACGTAACTTGCATCTTAAATGTTTGCGCGGGATTCTGGTCAATACTTCGGAAGTACGACGGTACACTTGGCAAATCGTCTCCAGCAGCGTGCGCCAATTCCTTTTCGAGAACTGTGTTTAAACAGAAAGCTTTTGTACACTCTGCAACATAGGACTGAGCAGAGGAACCATCTTTGCAAGCGGAGGAGACCTTTCCGCAACCAGGCAAACTGGATGCGAATTGCTAGCGAGAAGACCCGCTGTAAGGAGTATGCGCACTCCCCATGTCAGGCAGTTACGCGGACACCGCGATAGAAATTCTTTACTAAAGGGAACGGGTTTACGTATTCACGCATCTGTCACGCTTCTATGATCATCAGCACTATGCGAATTCTATGTTGGTGATATCAAGCATCAAGCTTTCCCAACGGAAGGTCCGAGTCATGCTCGGCGTCAGAGTGGTCAGCATCACTCTGTTCTTCTGTACTACTATCATGTCTATAATCCAACACACTTTGCGTTTTCACGCGATGAATTGTTGATGGACTACAAGATCCAAAGCTACCGCACGTGTACTCTTGAAAGGCCTTCCGTATTTCCTGCGGCGTAGAGGCAACAATACCGGATGATAGCATCGTTACTGGCTCTGGTATAGGGTTCCCAGCTAACACAATGCACCAACATGAATTTGGCACAAAAGTATCGAAATCGTACCAGTCATATTCAGAAGAAGGCGGAGTGTTGACATGAACACCCGCGCTACGAATGACAATGGGTAAGTGTACATCTTCTGAAAGGACTGCAAACTGACCTTGCTCAACAACGGTTGACTGGTCTATTGTGGCACTTCCGCGGTAGATGTAGACATATGCGCGCTGTGTTTCCGGGTTGAGCACAAGTTGTGACTTGGGGTGCATTCTAACATCATATACAGCTGCTCCTCCTGCGTGAGTTTGGAGATGAGACGCAGAGTGAGGGCTATCGTGTGGAGATTTGCAAGGAGTGACCTGGGAATGGAGTTGATTCATTGCAGAATTTCGTTGCGGTGCAGCCAAGACTCGAATCTGGGCGGCTGCGTCGGCTTGTCCAATGATTGTGCAGGGTGGATTGGTTGTGGTTGAGTGGTGCGGTGTGGCAGCCTTGAGATGTCTTGGGATGTTTATCCAAACAGAAATATATTCGATAATGGGCCCATGAAGGGTATGAGAGACCACCAAACCGGAGCCTGCGGTAAGCAAGGAGGCAGAACCCGTACGCAATAGGCACGAGTTACCGTAAGAATCACGATGATGCAACTGGCCTCGAATCACGTAGGTGAGACATTGTTGACCACATCTTGGAGTGTCAATTCCAGGGGAAGCATGGGAGGACATTCGTTTAGGGCCACAGTGTTCTAGTTGCAAGAAGGGGGACAAGGTGGACGGATGGACTAAGGAGGCCGTTGCACGGACGCCGAGTCCGTCTGGGTTGAGTTCTCTACATATGGAGAGCAGGTTGGAGACGGTGCGGGCACGATGTGTGGGCTGGGAAATAGGGTGATGAGGGGATTCTGTGAGCGTGGGGCTATTTGGACGACGAGTCTTGTGTCGGCGTGGAAAAAGGAAGTGAGCGGCGCGCTCCAAGGAAGTGATGATGGAGACTGATCGCGGCTGAGAATGTGGGGTTGAAGTGGAGTGCATCGACTTTTTTTTGAGTTCGGGGAAGATGGTGGTGGGTGTTTACACGTTCTTTGAGGCGGGAAGGAGAAGAGTTGTTGCCGGGGTGGCGTTGCGGTTTGACGAGAAAGAAGGTGTGAGGGGGTGTGAGATGCACTGGGATGCCACGGCAATCGACAGACGAATGAAGGGAGCAATGGACCGCTGTCTTGACAGATACGGGCATCTGTCCAATTGCTTGCAGCGACGTCAAATTATGTCACGTGAGACTTTTCGCGTGCTTGGTCGCCACTCAGTGTCCAACATCATCTTCAAAGAGCAGCACTTATGATACGGCGAAGCCAGCTACAAGGGTGGAAGCTTGCTTCTCACTCACATGCCTTCTCGCTCAGATTTTCCGGATCGTGACCAGCCCCAGTTGTGCTAACTAAAGTACTTTCTTTCTCCAAGTTCGCCATTGAAATCCACCGTATGAGGACTGAATTTCCTTCATTCCTCTTTTGTCATCGATTCACTTTGGGATAGCACATGACAAACTCCCACTATGCTACAAAGTATCTCCGCTCTTTGCTGCCCCTGACGACTTGTGGACGGTTGATTCAGCCACTGAAGCGTGTGGTGAAATACAAGACTGGCCAAACGTTCCGTACAGAACTTCATACAGTATGAACAAAAATGGTACGTACACGAACAGCTTTCAAAATTTCATAGGATTTGTCCTTACTCTGTACCCAGTTTTTCTCGCAAGCATGTCCCTGATGTTGAAAGTCTCAACTATCAGTGAAGAATCACATGAACACGCCACTTCGAATGCGTCACTGGCTCTCGAACTCAAACCTGGAGACTGGTCATCGTGCTAAAGGGGGAAAGGGTTAGGTGGCTACCATAGTGGAGGTTAAACTCTTTTGACCCTTGAAGATTTTTTTGATGTAGCTAATACATAGGCATATTGAAACTTTTTGCCAAAGATGCCCTATCCAATGTGGCCAATCAAATATGAAATTGGCATCGTCTGCGGATAGACGAAGCGTAGCATAGTGCGCGATTCTTATTTTTTTAGCCCAGCAAGCCAGCATCATCTTCAGTAGTGGCTCACGGGATTCTATATCACTTCGGAGTTTTAGAACTCACAGCAAAGAACAAAAATCAATAGTAGGGACATGGCCAGAAAAGTTGGTGTATCTAGAGAGAGAGGGGTTCTTCTCAATGTAACCCCTACCGTAGTCTTGGAATTAGAGACGCGAGCTCATAGAAACACACACACACACAAAGAACAAAAACAGTTCTCTCCAGCAGAAGACCCACTTCACCAAAAAAAAGAACAAGTCCTCACTTAAGCTCACGGCAAAAAATTGGTATGAAATCCAAATCTTCAACTGTGCCGCTCGATCGCCCGTGTTCCCACTCGCCTTCGAGTACTGGAAACACACAAGCCTACCAAGTGCTCAGGCTTTGCGTGAAATTTTTTATCGATATAGGCAGCTTCAAAGCCTTAAACGACTCACCATGCAGCTGAACACAGAAGAAGGCCGCGGTCCAGGAAAACACATTTACGATCTAATGCAGATCAAAACTGAACTAAACGTTCACAACGCTTGCTTTTGAGAACGCGGCTTAGAAAAATGAATATATCCAACCAAACGGTTGGTGAGTCTACTAAGAAAGGAAGCTGGTACGTGTTCAGGAGCAACTGAAGTCTGACAAGTCCTCTTGAGATTATTATCTAAAGAAGTGAGATTGGTGTTGATTGATATAGCAAACCTTGGAATGCGTCGCATTCCAAAAGGTTTGCTCCCGTTCTGATGTCAAAGCGATGACTTGTTTATCGAAAAGCAAAATCTGCCACTAAGGACAAGTGCTGCACAAAGAACGCCTCCTCTGTTTCATTAGATTTCCAGTGCAGCGAAGTCTATTTTGTCTCGCAACTGACACCGTAAAAGCTTCAACGTTCCTGTTCTATGGCTTCACTCTTCATTTTGTAGTTCACATTTTTTTGGAGCTAGGCTATCCTTATAACCTCTGAACCCTACCCTTCAAAAGTACTGACGGTACGTCGGTTATGCTAAACGGGTTTAGAGTGAACGCCATGTTGAACAATCTTTTCCAGTCTTACGCAGAACCGTTTTACTGCATGGTGGATTTTAATGTAAGGTAGAGGCACGGTCAACACATACCGTACGTTTCCTTTCTTTTGCAGAAGAGTTTCGTTTGCACAATCAACCAAGCGCAGGCCTCGTTCTTTACCTAGTGCATCCAGAGCGCTTACAACTTTGCTTACAACTTTTTGACTTAAGAGTGTTCGGAGAAAACTCATAGATCTTATCTCTGTTCCAACTTGTTACATAGGCCTGAGCGAGTATCGATAGCATGCGATTAAGATGTCCTGTTTGGAATTTGGATTGAGATGATAATCTGCAAGCATATGGTATCGAATTGGCTACGACTTTGTCGGTGTTCCAATACAATCTCCTTCCCCCGTGATATTAGATAACTGTGCCTTTGGTGCCATCGGAACCTTTGGTGCACAGCTTGGTCCAGCAAAGAGAACGGCGATGGGCACAACTCCGATACTCCGTCACGCCAAGCACAAGACATGAAAGGTTTTTGGAAACAATTTCTATCTACAAAAGCGGAGAACCAAAGTCGCCGTGGCCAAAAGAATGCTCCCTCCACGTACAGCATCTTCCAAACGTCAAAAAGAAGTGAAAACGAGAAACTGCTCCTGACGTCTGTCTTGTGCATGGTGTGCAAAGAGATGCTTCCACCGGTTGGTGCTTCCACGCGCCCTTGCGTTTTGACGTAAGGGGCCGCCTGAACGCTCCATGGAACGTTCTGGTGGCCCCACCTAGGATTCTATGAGGTCCATGGGTAGGATAAGGGCCGAGGAGGGGCGGCCGAAGAGGTTTATTCCTTCCTAAGAAGAGGAATTCCTCTCAGATGATCCGGTCTCCCATTATGCCACTGAGAGAAGCTGATGGCGCTAACCACGGGACGCAAGTGCGAAAATGTAGATATTTCTCAGAAGGTTCGTTTAACAAGGATACTTCTGAGGCTTTTTGACAATCAGTAACGTGTATCCTAGAAAGGAAAGGGTCAGGGTCAGATCGACGGGATCAGTGGACGTGCAGAAGTGACACCTGTAACAAAATCGAGCTGACTCAGCTTTAGACGGAGGATCCTATGAACTTTCCACTCGTCCAACGTCGGTTCCGGACTGGATCAAATATTGCTTTAACGCCCTTTAAGAGAGACACGTCAGGCGTTGAAGAGGCCACCTTTATGTTCTTCTGTAATGTATTGACCGAGTCAATTCCCACGAGCGTGGTAGTCACTTCGTGTTCATCGGTTTGTAATGCAAACTGCATCGCAACCGTTGGCAGATCAACATCCCGTTCTTCACAAAACGCAGCCGCAGCTCTTGCTGCCGCCTT
This sequence comes from Gracilariopsis chorda, assembly GCA_003194525.1. Classification (NCBI taxonomy): domain Eukaryota; phylum Rhodophyta; class Florideophyceae; order Gracilariales; family Gracilariaceae; genus Gracilariopsis; species Gracilariopsis chorda. Next base: position 88,308 of record NBIV01000083.1, read on the forward strand.
CGTTTCAACATCTGCAGGGTGCCAATCCGGGCCGCCGCTAGGTGTGAGAAGCCCCATGCAAAGGGGAGACGCGTTTATGACGCTGACACCAGCCTTCCGTAACGCAGCAAAAAGAAGTGACAGACGATCGTTTTGCAGACAATAGTTGCAATAGCTTAGAACAACATCCACTGTTCCTGGTTCCGTTGCTGCGAGGATGTATGGGAAAATCTCAAGCGGATATCCGGTTATCCCTATTGCGCGCACCTTGCCGGCTTTCTTAAGTGCTAGTAGTGCTGGTAGTGTCTCCGTGATAATCATATCAAGCTCAACGAATTCTATATCGTGGCATTGAATAATATCAATATAATCGACACCCAACCTTTGCATCGACTCTTCAACAGAACGGGTTACTCGCTGAGCAGAGAAGTCAAAACTTTGTTTGTCATATCGACCGACCTTGGTGCTGATCACAAAGCTTTCGCGTGGAAGCTGTCGCAAGGCCTTTCCTAGAACGGTTTCCGCTCTTGTTCTGCCGTAATATGGGGAGACATCGAAGAAGTTTATGCCTTGCTTGACGGCTTCTAGAACGGCATCAATGCCATCTTGTTCCTTCGCAATGGCACGGCATGAGTTTTTTCGGTTTCATACGGTCAGCGCAAGAGGTGAACATGTAGATAGCAGAGCGTTGTTGAGATACTCACGTTGATGTCGCCGAATTCATTCCCTAAGGGTGAAGCCCCAAAACCAAGGGGAGAAACGAATATACCTGTGTTTGCTATTTGACGTCGAGAGCGAAGGTCTAGTAGAAGCGGAGGGCTTTCCGATGATCTCGGTTCCATGACTTGACTGATTCGGTGAGCGGTCAGTGTCGGAGCTCAAGGGACCACTAACCCTTTTTATCTTCGAGGTGGTCAAGACTACTTTCATCTTGCGCAGTTCGACAGGTTTTGAGTCTCTCAAGCTTTGAGATTGCAATCCGCCAATTACAGTAATCCATTTGATCTCTCCCTGGTGCTACTGGGGATACTCGCAGAAGGCTACTTTGAGTGACTGTGGGTAGCCTGTTGCATTGATCTCTGACGCCTGCGACTTGAGCTTTACAGGGCAAACGGTACCGTTGGTACAGTGCAAACTTCCGAAGTTGCCAGCAAGATCTTTGCGTGCCATCGCAGCGAGGGCACGCAATGATCTTGCTGGCACAAGCTCTCCGAAGAAGCTCACCCGGTGTTTGTCTCGTTAGAAGGGTACCTACCTTGCAGATGACGACCATCTGATGTCTGCCGGCCTTGTCTCGAGAACTTCAACTGGCCTATTCCAATTGTTTGCACGTGAGCGCGCCTCGTGAAACTTGGGATCACGCAGCGTCCACATTAAACATGAACGCCACGTGATCCAAACCTTTTTTAAAACCAATTCTGTTCTACCAAACCACCCTTTTCGCCAGCAGCAATTCTGAAAGTTTCAAGTGGTAGTCGAAGACATTGTTTTGGCTACCCTTGTAGTGCTGGAAACTGACGGAAAAGCACGACGCATCGTCGAACGGCATTCATTAGGGAGAACAATGGACTTCACTTCACAGTTGAGCAATCGTACAATAGGGTCAGCGCCCGTTCCTGATGGACTCATCCTATTGTTTAGATTAAATCGTATGGCGTGCACATGCACACTGACCCAGTCACAATAAACCGTGTAGCGCATTACAGTAGGCCCTGTAGCAGAACAGAGTTCCGCTACTGGTATCAACCGACCTTCGCGGGAATTCCGAAGAAGACGGAGGTTACATGACGTGAAAAGAAGATCCACAGACTTGCAGTATCTGGCGTCATTTCGCTCACTTTCGATTCGAACCGCTTGATTCGAAACGAAGCGAAAGGAACATCATTATCTGGTAGCCTTGTACAGTTCTTGTCCAGAGACGTCAAAATGGTGCCTTCCCATATGCGACCATGATGCTAAATCGCTTTGCGCTGGACGCCTGCTGTGGTGAGAGATCACTGCAAGGTACTGGCGAGTCCCGCTCAGGGTACATGCAGTTCCGCCCGTCGAAGTGTGCCGACCTTCCGAAAGTCTATAAAAGACTATGAAGTTACGCCGGATGAGGAAGCCAGTTGGATATGCGATTGGGTCTATTATGGAAATTAGCCGTCGAATAGATAATTAGCCTTCTACTTCTTCTAGAAAGTTAATACCGCTGCCTCGGAGTTAGAGGCACGTGCCCGTAAACACACACACACATGGTGCCTTCGTTACAAACGAGACTGTGGAAACGAGGAATAAGGTCGTCCATGTGCGTTGGAAACGAGCGTGCCCTCACGATTGCAAAAGGGTCCACTGACTTGCATAAGCACCAACTACACAGCGGTTCCATTCAAACCGAAAAAGTTTAGCCCTCAAAAGGTAAACTCGGCATCACGTCTTTTCGAGAACGGCTAGTCACCGAGACTATACCTCGAATTTATCGAATTCACGGGTCAACTTAAGATCTTCCCAATGCCAGACATACTTGAGAACATGTTTTATATACGAACGCCGTTTAATAAGTTTACGAGACCAATTCCGTGTATCGACTCTTGAAACTCGAAACTCCTCTGACGCCAGATGGGCAGCGGCGAATTATTTCTCGGGAATGAAAACTCGCACGTGTGCAAGCTTGCACATGGCCACAATGAATTCCAGCTTGCCAGACGCATCAAGTCTCAAGAAGGTCATGCATCTGGGAACTATATCCGCCCTGAGGCTTTATAGATTACGCTTTAATCCTTACACACGCGATCTCAGGGTAACAACGAAGCAATTCACAATGGTGCACGTGCGTTTGCGCCGATAGCACTACACCAGCATTCTGCTAGTCTTCGAGATGTCAATGCTCGATGCCTGAAGAGAAAATAGATGCGTTCACGCTCGTAATGGTTATTGGCACGTTTGGAGATAATTCATTCTTCCCTTACCCCTGTCTACCATTCGTAAAGCTGTGTGTACACACGTTTTCTTGTATCCAAATCTCCTAACAATCATTTCGGGGATTCCGGGCCTTTCAGAATGACCGCTTGGGCGGTAACCCTTACCCGTCTAACCCTTTACCGCATGTTCTGTACATGACAAGGCTTCGCCTCTTCAACCCAACTGCTTCACGGAAACGTATTCTTGGGGGACATATTCATGAGAGTGGAGAAACAGAAGTATAAACATCTCTCAACGTAACAGTAGAAGATAGCTATGCATAGCCTTCTGTTCCTGGTAGCGTTCTATCCGTGTTGTGACATGCTGTTGACTCAAACAGCAAGATATTGAGCACATCGAATAACAACTCACCACCGTACACGTCCACAACTCCATTTAGTCGGCAGTGCCCTCATTAAATTCCAGAGGGCACTGTTTTGCAAACAAGCAGATCAAATGTAGTCAGAACGGCATAACTTCAGGCCTCTCGGTTGTCGTTTGCGATTTAAATTGAATATCAATACTAGTGGAATATCGTAGTTGTCGAGGAGGCCGTTGTCAATTGATGTACTGGCTCCTGTTCTCCAAAACCGCTATCTTTGACTCTAATCGCTTTCGCTATCTAGAGTGTGGAATCATTCGCTCTATTTTTGTTAAGGGTCTACGAAATTTGATTGCCGATTAGACAGCAAGTACGTAGAATGGTTATTTTACCATCGCTATTTCGTCCTCAATTCCGTAGCTTTGTTGAAGAATCTCCCGCCTTCTCCCAAGATCATCATCTTCTGGGCGACGGACATATACATAACGCATCTGTTGAGGTATATTACCTTCTCACTGCTAGGACTTTGGCATCAACTCGAAGAAAGCAACATTGTAGGAATAGATTTCTGATTTCTAGGTCGCGAGTGCTGTGAAGCTGACAGAGGGAGGCGCTTGAGTTCAATCAGACACCTGCCGGTTCTTATTGGCTTTACTGGGCGTCCGGCGAGCGCTTTAATAGTACTCCGGCGCCTCTCCTACTACATAAATTCTTAGTGCATAGCGCAGTAACACGTACACTAATGCTAAACACGTATATTAATGCTAGGAAGAACAGCTATAATTCCATTAGCACTAAACTCACGTACAAGTACGACTTCATCAGCACTACGATCCGAAGTTGCATTAAGATGCACATACCACGTAATCACTGACCATTTCACTGTCGGTAGTGTCGGTCGTTGCTCGTGTCATTTTGTCAGCACGACAGCGAGCAGAATGCTAAGATTGCCTTGTCCTAAGAATATCTCTATCAACAGGAATTGTTCTTATAGTCCTTGTTGGATAATGCGAATGGATGCAAGTATGTACGGATTGTCCACTGAGACCAGAACCCCACACAGTTATTTCATGAGCGAGCATGCTTACACATCTCGATACGAAGTCATGAGACGAAGGAAAATAAGTGACAGGGAATTGGAAGGCTCTGAAGAATGCTACTCAAAGCTTCTGATAACAACATTTCTCTCATGAGTGGGGTCGTATGAACAATGTCCTCCCCAGGTTGTTCCATTTGGTTAGTTCGATTCGCGTTTGTAGCTTGTTTCTCAATACGCATCGTGGACAAGCATAGAAGCATAAAATGACTATTTCGATATTGTGCCACGATCTCTTGAGTTTGAGAAAGTAGGTGATCTCATACGATTCTATTTCCATTTCCATTCTTCGAAGTTGCTTTCGCGGAAGAAAATGCTGGGGAAACCGGCAGGTTGAGGAACAAATGAGCGCAATTATGAGCGAAAAGACATACGTCGTACGCCTTTTCGCTCAGAACGGCGCACGACGTTTGCCTCCCCAAGGTTGCCGGGGTTTGTGGCCATTATCTTCAGGTGCAGCTTACCAAACAGTGCGTACGAAGGGATGTCTACGTTCCCACTTCCATCAACAAGCACCGGGTATAAACCGAAAAAATGTTGTAACGCTGATCCCGGTTTGGCGGATCCGAAGCGAGGTTCTCCTCCGTGACCATATCCCCAGTTGATTCCTGGTCGCTTTCTCCGTATAATCGATTTTTTTTTGAGACAGAATGTCACGCAGACTGAAAGGAATTCGATGGCCTCCTTCTGAGAAGAAAGAATAGTCTTGTGGCCTTCAAGCAAAACGAACCGCAAGTACTCAGTGCTCAATACTATTGTGATTTCAGTGCAGGAGAATATTTCCAGCCACAAATCAATTTCGCACCTTCCATCGTGAAGGCTTGACGCTCAGGAATGTCGCCAGTCGGGTACATATCGTATATGGAGCGGAATCCGCACCTTGATATGTTGTCGTTTTCCATTCAAAGAGAAAAGTGGCATCGCCGGAGAAGATGGAGCTGATGCGGAAATGGAGATACTGTCTAGTACGCGCCTGGTTTACAATAATGGTGCTCGTATAGTTGATATATGCAGCTGCTGTTGGGGGTGTTTCAAAAAGAAAGTTGAATATCAAAGCGCCTTCAAAGGAATGTAACATAGTGCAGTAAAATTCAGCTTCGTGGCATACGCTCATACGTTTTGAAAAAGGAAGCTGTATTATGACGAATGGTATTCTATGAAGGTAGACAGATACGTTGCTGGCAAAAACAATGTCGTGGCTTAATTCCATAAGCTGAGGCGAGTTTTGCGATACAGTATCTAGCCGCAAGGAGCGTTTCCCACGCAGGGAAGGGGTAGTAGCGTCGTCGTGTTTTGAGACTTCCTTGCACGGCGCGGATGGAAACAACCGTAAGGAACACTGTGGGTGTATGTAAGTGTAGAACCAGGAGTGAGTCTATGAGAAAGATCAAACGAGTTGAGTGGCTCGCGTGTGCCTATCTACAGGGAGCATGCAGTGAACACAGACCAGCGTTCCACTATCAACTTGACGATGAGGAATGCGCTTATACCTAATGCTCATACTCTGTACCTCTTGTACGCGAGTAGATTAAGTGACGAGAGAATGCCACCTCCCTGTCGACTAAGTTACTGTGAGCTTTAGAAGTCGAACTGTAAACAAAAAGCTGAATACCAAGGGTAAGAGGCGTTATGCTGGAAGTTGCGAATGCAAATATTTGTGTTGTTGTTTGAGGGAGGACAGTGGCGACGCGGCATCTGTCGTCGACATGAGGACAACGGTAGGGTTGGACGGAGTGACCTATTCTGGGGTGCGCACCTGACGCAAAAGTACAGTGCAAAACAGCATATGCGGGGTAAGGCGAGTGGCGCCAATTAAACGAGCCGATAGTCGAAGGTGACGGAGTGTGGTCCACCCGTATAACAATCACTTCCGGCGGTTACGAGCCTCTCGTCAGAAGGGGTGCCAGAGCGGAGGTCTGGCGAAAGGTTCTTTGAAAGGTTAGGGCCCGGGTTCGGGGTTTGCTTGTCACGCATGTGCGGGGAATAAAAGGCGAGCCAGATAGCAGAGCGAGATGCTCTCAATTCTGACAGGGCGGGAGGGTGGTAATGCTGGGTTGGTCGTCACCATACAATGCGCAGAAGCTTGGAGTGGCGGAGTCGTCTGGCCTTTATGCGCTGTCCGTGGTATGAGAAACGTTTCGTAATAGGTAGGGGGTGTGTGGTCCACAAAAATACCCTCGTCTCGCGGAAGGATGGAACACCTTTATACAGCTGAGGATAGACGGTAGGAGCGGTTGTTCATGGAGGGATTGGAGGGAGTGGGAAATGATTTTCAGACGGGGAAGAAAGGGAAAGCGGTTGTGATGACGTTGGCGGGGAGCTGGCTCGAGCTAGAGGCAGCAGTACGTTCCGGTTGCCAATTGTGATCCAAATAAAGGGAGTGCTGGCGCACGCACCTTGGCGCGTCATGTAGAGTTAACCTAGGCTACGGCCATTGATATCGATTTGGGCGCCGCGCCACAAGTCCACTTCGCTCAGGTCACGTCAACGTATCGTGTACGTTACTGCAGTTGACGGTGCAACAGACCTCTTCACCCCCTACACTGTTAGCTGACTCGGTCCCTCACCCATCTCTTTTTTCGCCGCAGTTTGTCCCTTTTCCACGTATCATGTCTTACAAAGCACACTTCTTTCCGTTCCTCCATCTGGCTGTTTGGTACTTTCCCCTCACCCCCTATCTAGCTGCCTTCACCACTCCAGCCACTCCAACTCTGTACAGATATGTAATATTAAAGGTTCCCCCGACCGCCATTTCTCCCTGTAATACATCTTCCACAACCCCACACGCGCCAGAGGTCCCCAACCGGTTTGCGCAGCCTTACAAGTTTGTCCAACACTGTTTCTATATTGTCTCGATATGGTATGCGTGGCATCTTCGCACTGGTTGCCGCCGTACACAGGTGGACTCTATCAGCATTCTCACTCCCCCCCTCAATCTGACATGTTGTACGTCGAATGTATACACATCCATCAACTCTTCTCAACTGCATGTCTGCAGCGAATGCCATGCTCCGTTGCACCACCGCTCTCTATGCTCTCGAACAACGCCTTGCCACGTTTGTACCATGACTAGCATCCATCGCCCTCCCGCTCCTCCCCCCCTTTTCCCACTCACCGCCTCTTCTCCTCATTCCTACTCACTAAACATACAACTTGATGCTCCCCTCATATCACGTTCGCTCATCCGTTGTTCTTAGCTCTCGTCCACTTCAGGCGCCTACTTAAGTAAATATTTGCTCTAACATACCATGATGCCAATGAGGTATGTATGACGAGTATTGAGAGCCGTGAGTCGACCGAAATCTGACCATATGACCATAGTTTCCAAAACAACAGCATCACCACAAAAGGCAACCGTACGCTCGAGAAGGTGTTATGAGGTTATGAGCAAATGCGCTCCATCTCGTCCAGAGTCTGTCAGTTCACAACGTTTTAAACTTTATAGCTCGCTTGTGAATAGAACGTTTGGCTTTCAGCCAATTCAAAGTTCTCGGTCATTGTCTCGAGAACACCAAACACACATCTCAACCACAACCGGCGCATGTTCTTCTTTCCTGAACAAACTGGCAGCTGCGCTTACAAATCTCAATACAGCCAAGGAGCGAGCGCCGCTAGATAGCCCTTCAAGCCCGCTGATTCGATATCATCCAGTGTCGAAATATCCGCGCCACGCGCCACACAGTAGAAGCACGATCCTTCAATAAAATGTTGGAATTCCACGCTCGGCTTGCACAGAGATACTTGGCATCTTCTTGGAGCACCAGCGTCTATTGCCCGTTTCATATATTCATGTATCTATGAGTAACGCTCAGTGTACTACCTTCTCAGCAGCTGATAGTGTTTTCAGTGGCTCTGCCTCCGGTCTCCCAAGGAGGGCTTTGCCTCTTTGTTTGTTCACTACCGCTTATGTAAAATATGCCAAAATTTTGGCTTTCTGACATGTGTACTCCTTGGATAGTCGCAACCTATCGCGAGCTTTGCGCGTCAATCAAACGCTCTCAAACGATTCAAACTCTCTGCAGTCGTCAACTGACGTGAGTTGATTCGTAGCACGAAACGTGCCGGCAACGTTAGTCTGAAACAAAACCACATCGAGACCCTCGTTACATTTGTTTCTCCATTTACAGCCAATAGAATAATTTGGCTGATTCTCGCACTTCGCACACACTCTTGGTTTGACATAAATGTGACATAAATGTCAAACCAAAAGCGTGTATGAGCAATTGGTGAAGTATCGAGTCAGGTGACGCATGTGAACAAGTCACTTCGCGTCAAGCATCGTTTTCTTGACCAGCCTAGCGCGCATTGAAGCTCTTATTAAACTCGATTTTCAATGTCCCGTACTAAAGGTTTCGACCGACAATAATTGTAGGCCGATTAAATGTCCTTGTGTCACGGACAATATGAAATCACGTGCCCCGTCCACTCGGAATAGACCAAGAGCACATACGTGATTTGTCAGAGTTTCTTTAAAGAGAGGACAACAACAAGCTAAACTCTCCACGAATGCTGTTAGTTCAAGCTCATGTAAGCTAGTGTTGTCTATCAGGGTCTAAAATCCTTCAGCTTGCGCTTATAGTGTACGATATACAGTCTGTGAAAGTTACCAGGTTTGTCTCCGGTCTCGAAACGATGTACGCCTGGGTACGGAGGTATATGCGCCAGGTACTTTCCAACCCCTATCAGGCGGTTTATGCCTTACATATCCAACCGGCAGTGTTTGACATGAATACTTCGATGACGAATCATTCGAATTTGGATTGCGTTGATGGAACACCTCGCAACAGACGATGAGAATTAAAAACTAAGTGAGCGTCGGCCACGTAGAAATGACAATCTAGCACAAGCACGAGCGCATGGTGAGCAAACAACAAAAGATAGCAGTAAGAACAACAGCACGTCGTTACTTTTGGCCGTATACTGCAGAGGTGGAGCTTGTAGGGCCAGGCTAGAGATTGGCAGTAACTTTCCAGAACTGCTCTCGTTTTGCTTCGGCGCATCGTATTGGCCATTGAAAAGGTGATATCCCTGTCTCTGGTGGGCAGCACTTGCTTAGCCATCTTCATACAGATTATAGGGTGCTGTAGAAACTATTGAATCTGGTGTGCGGTCAGTGCCTTGGAGCAGACCACGAAGCGTGGGTGATTCCGTGCATGTAGAGCATTGCTAGAATAAATGGGGGAATTCCATGCATGAATAAGCCGGAGGGCATCAGTGAGGCCGAAACACTCTTCAGACACATGATAGTCTCTACTCTGTCCAACGGCGTAGAAAACGCAAGACTGCAAAAGTGCAATTGCGAGCTCTTGGCCAAAAAGCTGCTTCGGGAGCAAACAAAATGCGGAACGCGTCTTCTGCTAGTCATATTCACTCCCTCACTCGCTAAGCAGCGAGTCACAGGAGAGCAGGCTTGACAAAGAGTACGCAGTGGAAGGAAAGGGAAGGGAGACCGCAAAGATTATAAAGGGGCGGCTTTGCGTGCCTGACTTCAAATGACACATCACTGTCCGTTGTCAAGCACTGGTGTTACAACGTTGGTTCGCTGGTAGAAATGCACGTGGGGCTTCGCTATCGTAATCAAAGGATCGAGAGGAAGAGCCCTCGATTCCAAAACGTAACGTTGTCTTGCAGAGATCTTGTGCTGCAATTTCTCACCACTGTACGGCTTTTGAAATTCTTGGTTCATGGTTGCGGAAAGCGGAACTGCCGTGGGTCTCTGTTGAATCCTCTGTGTTCCTGGCTCAGGAGTTCAGGTAGAGCACTTTCTCGTACAGCGTATTAGACCGCAGCTGGGTTTGAGCCAAATAATCGCGTAATCGATAAGTCGGGGGTTGCAGACAGCTTGCTTGAATGGTGCAGTGATACAAGGTTGGAAGTGTGACTTGTATAAGAGGTCTTAAAAGGCTGGTTTATACTTGCAGTTTTGGAAGCGAAGGCAGCGAAGGACGAGAGGCAATTCTTGAGAGCGGTGTGACGAACGAAGTTCACGTCACCGGTTCCACTCGGATCAATGGTTTGCACGTACGATGGAACAAGGTCGATTTACTTCTCGAGTTTAGGCTTGGAGTAGTAGAACTCGTGTCCTGAACGTTGTACAACACGTGAGTGACTACTTCAAATGAAAGGGTATGATACCATAAGGGTCTTGCCTACTTCCAGTTTGTATACAAGGCTTGTGCGGCTTCAGTGGGATGGCATTGACCCAACCAACGAACCATTCATTGTTACTGTTGACGAGAGGTCACAGAACGAGGTTCCTGGCAGCGAAGGGCTGCCGGAAACGTGATAAAAAGCACGCACTCGCAGAGCGGGTGCCTCTCCCGTCTACGAAGCTGCATCTCTATATTTGACTGATACATACACTAGAGTAGCCTCGATACCTTCGAAGAGCTTGCTCACATTGGTGCTCGTGTAGACATGGGTCTTGACGCATCATTATTCTCAGTGTGACGTTCTCTCATACTTCGTACTATCAGCTTGTCACAATTGTCGAATGTAACCGCCGTTTCATACATTTCCACCATAACCGGACATGCGACCATCCATCTTTTCCAACAGATAACCCCACTCGACTTGCTCTGCCACATGTATTTAAGCCTTTAATCCTTCTATTCTGTCCGTGTTTCTTTCTCTTGCGCACTTGATTACCTTTACCGCACCCCCTTGTTATCTACGACTCCCTCCTCTCCCCGGCTTTGCACCCCATACCCTTCACTCCTCTCCGCCTCATCTTTCCCCCTCCGCCGCCGCCTCCCCCTCCTCCTCTTCCCCGCGTCCAAGCAACATTCCTCGCACGCGCCAGCCGGCAACAATTCACGTTCGGTATGGATATATCGAAGCTTCTTTCCAACTCAGCACACGCAGAAGTTCCTCGTAGTCGTGAAGGGCAGTACTCACGTCTCTCTACTAGCCCTGTATCCGGGTATACCGCATCCAACTCTACACCTACACCCGTACGCCACTCGAGAAGTCTATCCACAGGTCATCATGGACCAATGCCGAACTTACGTCCACTCCCATCCTTTTCAACGCTAACGTCTGGTGCTCCGTCACCCATGCCCCAAATCTCATCCGACTCCAAGGAGGTAAACAAACCCAAACCGTTTCGATGCACCATAGAAGGGTGTGAAGCCACGTTCGGACAAAAGGGTTCTCTCACTCGTCACGTCAAGTCACGGCACGAAAAGCTCCGTCCTCACACATGTGAACAATGTCAGAAAAGCTTTTCCGCGCTATGGACTCTCCGTGTACATCGAAGAAACGTTCACTTGAAGTCCAAGCCGCATAAATGTCATCTCTGTGACAAGTCGTTTGGTGAACTTTTCAACAAGTCCAAGCACATTGCTATAGTTCATGAAGGCAAACGACCATTCTCCTGTCCGATATGTTCCCGTGCGTTTGGGTATAAGGGCGATATGAGGAAACACGTGATGGAATTACACGAACAAACCGGGCGACCATACCAATGCATGGTACCTTCTTGCGGGGTGAAATTTGCTCGTAAGCGGTACCTCCGCAGACACGAGAATCTGAGCCACAAGGGAGGTGCCGCATTGGCGAATCGGAGCTCTGTCGAGCACGATGAACGTGAACGGACAACTTCAAGCGGAGCAGCGACGCCACCGCCTCTGTTTCTCGGCAGAGCGGCAAGTGCGCCCGGAGTAGGTGGTCTGAACGGGTCAGACAACCGGACGACTGCAGCAATCGCGGCTTCATCCGGGCTCACAACTCGGTCAGCTCACCAGCGACAGCCAGCGAGCATACTAACACCAAGCCGATACTGACGACGATCACAAGGAAAAGCATGGTTACAGCATTTTCGAAAGACTAGCTAGAGCAAAGAGCACGCAAGAGCCGCGGCTTAAACATGAAGACTTGGGTGCGAGGGGCCAGGGAGCATGCAGGGACCGAGGAGCTCCGGGGCACAACCACTAGTTTAGATTGTGGGAAGCAACACACACCCAAGCAATAATCGTGCTACCAAAGGTAGCGGACCGCTACACGGTACCCTTGGCATAAGATTATGTAGACGGCGAAAAAGCCCTTGGGCGGACGAATTCAAGGCCGAAGTCCACCCCTAAAAACCCTACCGTCGGTACTGAAGGTACTAACGGTAGCGAGGGTAATAGCGTCGGCAGCGATATGCTTCAAAAAAACGGCCCCGACGAGTAGCGAGACTGAAGAGAAGTGTGAGAGTATTGTGAGCGGTGGAGAGCGAACCAGCACGGGGCAGAGCGTGTGAGTTTTACGGTGCAAGTGGAACGACCAGAGGTGCACGGGTACCAACGGTATGTTACAAACACTGGGCAAATCTTGTCAACAATGAGATGTACGAATGTACAGTAAGGGTTAAAGGGTTGGCGGTAACCCTTAACCCTTACCGCCGTAACTCACCGACGCGAAAGGCTACACCTCGCACATGCATACAAGGCACGTACACCAGTAAAGTTAACCAAAAGATGAACAAGCTCTCTTCCAGTCCAAACACCAAACTCCAAATCATACAGCCACACACGCCAAACACAACAAGCTGTAAAAGGAACAGGGGGGCATTGCCATCGTGTCATACCGACCTCCAGAAGTAAAACTACGAGAAGCCATAACACTGCCTCGAAAAAAAAGCACGAGGTGGAGGGGTTGGTGGCACATATCCATTACCCTTGTACCTTCTATGCACGTACCCTTCGGTAACTGTCTATTCCTTAACAGCTTCAAGAACTCGCGAAAAATAGAAGCTAGTACCGGTAAAGCCCGTCCTGCGCACCTTGAACCCATTGTTCTCAAGCGCTCTTCTAACGTCATCCTCGGCATGTAAATAGGCTCTAGTGGCCTTACTAGGGCCCGGAAAGAAGTCCCCAATCCTCTTCAAGATGAGGTACCACAACGTCTTTGGTGCAAAACTGATAATGAGTCGTTTCTCAGCACATTGCGCCAACTTTGCTATCATCTGTACAGCATTCTCAGTAGGATAATGAATCATAACATCTATGCAACACACGGTATTATAAGTGCCTGTTATCGATTCAAGGTCCATCGTGGAGAATGAGGCTTTGTTCATCAAATGTGGCATGAGTTGTTGTGCCCGTCGTTTTGCTTCGTTGACCATAGCTTCACTGATATCTGAAGCGGTGACCACAGCACCTCTATAGAGCAGCGGCAAAGACAAGGATCCAACGCCGCAACCAGCGTCACAAACGGTGAGTGCGTCCGTGTTGTCATCTTGATCAAACCATTGAAGAACAGTTTGCACGGTTTGAGCATGGCCATTACGAATGTCAAGTTGTACCTTGTTGACCTCACCATCTTCAGAATAGATACGATTCCAGCGATCAAATCCCTTATTGTTGAAGTACTCGGTAACGACCGCCTTGTCATCCACGCCAGCCGCCATGCGCACGCCGCCCGACACGCGGGCGACACCCCGCGATTGTCTGGCCAAAGGCGCACATGTGGCGTTTCGAGAGGCAGTAAACGCCGAAGCAAACGCAGCAGAAGACGGAACAAAGGCCGCCATGACAAACAATAGCGTAGCAACTGGCCAAATCACACAGCAAGATCTCCTTGAGGAATCGCACAAACACGAAGAACGATCTCAAACCCAACACGCCCAGCACAACAGCTGACACAAAGCCACAACAACGTGTGTGGTGAGCGGGCGAAATAGCAGCGCCACATGCCACGTGTCCACCAAACAGAGCCCCCAAAACAGGCAAAAAAGGCGCCACATGGGTTTGCAAAGCAAAAGCAAAAAAAAAAAACCGAAAGCGCAGCAAAGCGCGCGGAAGCGGGCAGCAAGCGCGCAAGCGGCGCGCCAAGCGCACCAAAAACAGCTTCGCCTCCACCGCGCCGACCAAGTGCACGACCGCGCGCCCGCAACCCGCAACCAAACTCGCCGCCGCGCACATTCAACCGCCGCCGTCTCCGTCCGCGCCGCCGTTCTTCAACGCCCCTCGTCGCGCGCCTTCGCACTCTCCGCGCATACCACCACCGCGCGCCTTCGAACCTACGCCCGTTCCGTATGGACAGCTGTCCTATCCGTCAGTCCCCTCGGTGAAGCCACACACTCTGCCACCCCTTCTCCCTCCAAGCGATCCAAACGCCGGACCTCCCGCGTGCATTCGTCAACCTGCCCTTCACACCTCTCCCCCGCCTCCCCACCCTCCCCCTTCCGAGTCTGCTGCAAACCGTCTGATATTCGCGTCGCCCTGCTTTCTCCGCACACACAGCACTCTCAACTGCGCTCCCCCCCCTTCCCCCCAACTCCCCCACCCAAACACAAACCCACCCAAAAAAACCCGAAAAAAATAACACCCCTCAATTTGGTTCGCCATCGCGCTCTTCAGTCATCACGTTCTTGTTGCTCCACCGTGCACGTGAGCACCACCTCAACCAAAAAGTGCATCATTTCCTTCAGCGCCGTGACAACCCCTCATCTTCCTCCTCCCAATTCCCCGTTTCCCCGCTTCCCCCGTTTTCCCTCCTTGCCACCTCACTAACTCCCACAAACCTCAGCCACCCAACCATCCAACATCAAAACACCAACCCCCTTTCAACTATTCATCTCACCACCCAATCCGTACGCGTGTCTCGTCGTCTGCATCTTCCCGCTCTGCATTCCGCCAATTACACATCCACACATCGTTTCCAGCCACCTGTAACATACATACCCCATTTATGCAAATCTTTTTGCATTCAGATGATCCATCGCTGACATTCGCTACTGTTCATCTGTGCGCATCGCCGATATCTCTGTTGTCGAATAGATGGCAGCAGGAAAGTCAGATGTCGTTCGCAAGCGTCTCTTGTCCGCCGGTCTTTCCCAAGATGTTTGTACCCGCTACATACACGTCTTGCGCTCCTTCCTCAGCGCCCGACTCACCAAGATCCAGTATCAGGACCAAATGGCAAAGCTTCTCCCCAAGGACAAGATCCATCTTCACAACTCCATCATCCAGGAAATCTTGTTTCGCGCTCAACAGAAGCGTGACGGTCTGCGTGACCTCCCGCTTCTCACCCCCGTCAAAAAGCCCACCCCGCCAAGTAGACCCCCGCCAAAGACATCAGCCCCGCCAGTCAAGAAACCACCCCCACCACGAGTCGGCAGTAAGCGACCCCGAGACACCACCGACCATACCGGTCTCAACCCGACACCGACCGACAACCCCAGCGCAACAAACTATCATGCCCGGCAACGGCCCAAGCTCCAGCCCACAATAAATGCATCGCCCGAAACGGACTCCAAGCCTAAACCGCCACCGCCGAGGTTGGAACTACCGGAGAAACGCTCTCCGAGCCGAAAGAGACAAAAACCACCGGACAAAGTACCGCACCTACCACCTCCCCCCCCAGGTTTGTCAGCCATCCCCACCAGGGTTGCATCCAAGCCTCCCAACCAAGTTCCTTCCTCCTCTATCGCCGCATACGACCTGCCGTTTCAACCGTTGCAGCCGGGATGCGGTATTGACTATCAACTGTTTGTCAAACTTCGTCATCGTATGAGACGCATTGCCGTTGAGCAAGGTGGAATGAGCACCGTTCGAGATGATGCTGTTGGGTTTACCGTGCATGCCATTGAAAATCATGTCAAGAGATTGATGCATCTTGCAGTGAGACAGCGTCGAGCTCGGGATGGTATGAGACCACGAGATAACCTTCAGTGCGGACCGGTGCGCGGATGTGACCTTCGAGAATCAGCCAGACGAAATCCTGCCGCTCTCGGCGAGGAACGTGTTATGGATTTGGAACGCTTGTCCATGTTGATATGACGACGCTTGCGTTGTTGTTTTTGTTGATGTTGCGGAGGAAGGGGGAGGCAGTGTATGTATTTTGTTTTGTTCCTTTTTTGTTGTTGTTGGTCTCTCACGCTTAACTTGTCGTCGTTGTCGTAAGTAAACCGAGTGTTTTGCTGCATTATGTTGCTGTTGAATGTGTTGCGTTGCATGTGGTATTAGTTGAGAGAGATGAAGCACGATTGTTGCGACGGTGTTGGAGAGGGCGGTTGCGGATGCTTGTGGGTGTGGCGGAGGAATGCGGGGTTGCATTGCGAAATCGAGGGCACCACGGGCTTGGCGGGAACGGCGCGGACGCGGGCATGACGAAATGAAGCCGAAAGGGAAGGCGGGAAAGGTTGATGCGGTCGCGGGGAAGCGATGAATGCGTTTTTTCACTTTTCGGTTGGCGACGTTTGGCTATGGAGGTGGACCACTTGTGTCCGGTGCGCGCGGCGTTGCGCTCAAGAGGGGGTGCGAGGCGGTTTTATGCCGCTTTTTTAACTTTCCATTGACTTTTTTCGTTTGGCCGTTTCTTTTCGCTGTACAACGCAGCGCTGCAGCCGTGCGTCGGTTTTTGTTCTGGTGGCGGTTGGTTTTACGCACGGGTTGATTTGTGGGGTTTGCACTGGTGCCTGATTGTGTGCCTGTTGTTGCACGGATTGCTGATGGTCGGCTTGTCGGCGTGTCGGGGGACTTGCAATGGCACGGCGGCTTCCACGCGCGCGGATCTGTCTGCACATTAGCCTTGTGGTGAAGAGGAAACAGCTGTTTTATTCTATTTTTGTTAGATGCATTGTCAACGACAACCACTCCGGAGTCACCGTTCGAGGCATGTTATCAACAGCTGATATCTGGAACGCGGACGTGCGCAAAAAGTTTGAATTGCACGCAAGGCCTGATGAAACAGAAAATAATCACTCTGATAGCGTTTTTTAAGACGCGTTCAGACATACGTGGTGTCTTATTTCATTTCATTTCGCTTTCTTGGTACATTACGATGCCGCCGGCGACTAAACCGCTGCCACTACGCCTCAGCCCGTTTCTACCGCCGATGGTATCATCACCATAATGGAACGAGTGTGGCCCAACCACGAATCGAAACGGGGTGAAGCGACGAGGTGCAACGCAAAGCGTGTGGGAAGCAACTGTAAGACGTTGCTTTACAGAGAGCCACACGGAGCGCTACGGCCAACCGCCTCCTTTGACGCGGCTGCGGTGACGCAGCTTGCGCAAGACACAAGGTTACACTATGCGGCCACCGAATGAGGTTGACACATGTGTCTGGCACTGAGCGCACCAATGACAGCAAGCGATCGATACTTGCGCGCAGCTGCCGCGCCAATCATAATGGACAATCAGTTGGAGCACAGCGCGAGTGGCATTGGCAAACATACACTTGCTGCGTTGTCCGCACTGCATCGCAGCGTCTTCCGTTTCCGCATTTGGATGCGCATACGCATCGTTTTGGGCATATATTTGGTAGCCTTGTATTACCCGCATAAACGCCTCTATGTGGCCATTTTGGCGCAGATCATGCGACGCACCTCTTCTCAAATCGCCAAACGGTTAACATTCGCTGTACATATCTCGGCCCATCGATATGCATGCTGTAGGAGACACCCACCCATATCTATACCACTGCCAAGTTAGACACCAACGCTGAATATCCCACCTGCTGTTCGCTCATCGCCAGAATTGCTACATCTCCCGCATCGATACTGAAGAGCGCATTCGTCCACAATGAGAGACACATCGTTGATAGAGCGTGCGCAAGCGCAACTCACAGCACTTGGCGATGCATTCTTCCGCTTCTTCGTCACCGAGTTTCTAGCCAGGGCCATCACTAAGGGACAGCTAGTATTGCATTCGGGCGATGAGTCGCTAATGTTCGGTCAAACGGAGGCAAAAGCAAAAGCCAACTCGTACCCCGTGGTGCATTTACGACTTAACAACGCCAGCAGCTTCTTCTTTCGCGTAGCAAGCGCCGCCGATATCGGGCTGGCAGAGGCGTACATGGAACGTGACATCGACGGTACGGGCGATGAAATGTTGCAACTCTTCGAGTTGCTCATCCTCAATCGCGATCAAGGCGCGCTCAATGATGCGCAACTGGCCGTATCCAAACTCGGCACCACGTTGAATCGGTGCGCACACTTGCTGAGGAGTAACACCATAAGCGGCTCTCAACGCAACATCGCCGCGCATTATGACCTGTCCAATGACATGTTTGCGTGCTTCCTGGGTCGCAGCTGGACCTACTCGTGCGCTGTGTTTGGGGAGAATGACGACTTGGATGCGGCGCAGTGGAGAAAGTTGGACTTGCTTATTGACAAGGCTCGGATTACGGCCGATTGCCATGTGCTGGAGATCGGCTGCGGATGGGGAGAATTGGCCATCCGGGCGGCTAGGAAGACTGGATGCCGCGTGACAGGCATCACGCTGTCGGAGCAGCAGCTGCGGCTGGGGCGGGAGCGGGTGAAGGCGGCCGGGTTGGATGGGCAGGTGGAGCTGCTCATGTTGGATTATCGGCGAGTGGGATCGCTCGGTGTGAAGTTTGACCGCATTGTGTCAATTGAGATGATAGAGGCGGTTGGACACGAGTTTCTGGAAGAGTACTTTCGGTGCGTGGAGCGGGCGTTGTCGGAGGACGGATTGGTGGTGCTTCAAGTGATCACGACGCCGGAGGAGCGGTACGAACAGTACCGCTCGTCGGTGGACTTCATCCAAAAGTACATCTTCCCCGGGGGGGTGTGCCCGAGCTTCGAGGCGCTGGTGTGCGCGTGGTCGCGGAGCCGGCTGGTGGTGGAGAGCGTGCAAAACATTGGGGTGCACTACGCAACGACTCTGCGGGAGTGGCGAAGGCGAATGGAAGAGAGCGCGAGGACGGGAATGGTAGAAGGAGCAGGCTTTGATGACAGATTCATACGTATGTGGCGCTACTACCTGGTGTACTGCGAGGCGGGATTCGGCACGCGCACGTTGGGCACGTTGCAGATCGCGCTCAGTCGCACGTGCAGCTCGCGCTCGTTGCCGGCGGCGCCGCGTTGCCGCGCGCAGCGCGACGGCGATGAGCAAACGGGCGCGACCAGGGGCGGCGCCGCTTTTTGACGTGTTTTGACGCTTTTGCTTTTTCCGGCGAATATTTTGACGGCGGCCGCCGAGGCGGCAGTTGCCACTTGTGAACGAGCGCTTTGCTCACGCCCGTTGTGAAAACGCTCGCCCGCCCACAAAGCGCGTCGCCCGCTCGCTCCCCCGGTAGCCCACTCAGCTGTCGCCCCTCTCCGCACACTCTCCACACACACACATCACTCTCAAAACGCACACCAAACACACCACCCCACACGCAGACACACACACAACACACACGCTCTACACCCCAAAACCCCCCACCGCGACCCCCCCCCCCCCCCCTCCCTTCGCCCCCTCCCCACCAGCTCCCCAAACGCAAACACACAAACAAATCTTAATCATGCACTTATTCCCCTCCATCCCTCCCCCTCCCTACTCCGCCTTCGCCAACTCCTCCTCCCCGTCCTTTCCCCTCCCCACATCCCCCATCCCTTCCCCTTCCCACCCTTCTCCCTCCCCACCATGCTCCACAACCACCACAGCACCGACAACGACGACCATCAAAACAACAACAACAACAATAACCCAGCCCACATAGCCGCCCTACACGGCACCGTCCTCGCCGGTTCCAAAAATGTCAACGTCCACCACCGAATGCTCTCCAACACCCTCCTCCTCGGCCGTTCCGACCCCGCCGCCCCGAACAACCCTTAAAACCCCTCAACCCCCAAGCCCATCTTGGCCTGGGTCTCTCCACAAAGCTCAGTCGTCTCCACGCCCGCATCGACTACCACCCGCCCTCGCGCTCTTTCACCCTCACATGTCTAGGACGCAACCCCGTCCTGCTCACCCCCGCCCCGCGCGCCAAGCAAATTCGCGTCGCCGACAAGCAAGCCCACCCCCTACCGCACGGCGCCGCCATAAACATAGCCTCCTCGCGTTTACGCTTCTTCATTACCCACCCCCATCAGACCCACCCTGCTAATGCGCTCCCCGCCCCCACCACTCCCAACTCCCATTCCTCCCCTTCCCCTCCCCCACCAAAGCCCGCCTCCCCCTCCCCGCCCCCGAAGAAGCGCAAGCGCAGGGAGTGGATAAAGTCTGAGCATCACTCCCTCAGGGCCCTCATGATGCGTTATGGCTACGGCCGATGGCGAAAGATTCTCTCCGAGACCAACAGTAGACTCTCGGAACGTCAGCCCGAGGAGCTCATCCCTGTTGCCAGAAACTTTGTCGCCAGATGTTATCTCCACGCCCGTCCGGGCGTCGAACAAAAGGCCCTCATGGACATTCTCAAGAAACACCCCACCCAACTGTACAATTCCGATGAACGCGCTATTCAAGACGATGTTGATCTGCTTCTGCACAACGCCCGCGAGCAGATTGAACCCAACGAAAAGAGAAAGTTCGTGCGTTGGGCTAGGAAGTTAAGACTCTTGAGCCGACTTCATGATGTTCATCATCACCATTCTTTGCACCGCCTGAGGGCACGCAAGCTGCGCGTCTTCACCCCCCCTCCGGCCCTGTACTGGACCTCTGATGATGACGCCGATCTTATCATTGGTTCTTACAAGCATGGCTATGGCGCTATTGAGAGCATTCGTCTTGATCCTGAACTCGGCTTTTACGGCCGCTATGCCCCCGCTCTGTCAACTAAAAAAACTGCAACTCCAGTCAAGACCGAAAACCTAACCACTGGCGCGAATGCAGACCCGGCTCACATGGAAGTCGATGATGATGATGACGATGATGAAAACGACCATGATCCTGACAAGGACGAGGACGATCGTCATGCTCTCAGTCTTAATGACGATGTTGACGATGAGAACATGCACGAAACACACGTACACAACCCTAAGAAACGACCCAAATTGGGGCATACTCAACCCCCTCCCTCGTTTAAGCATGACATCAACCCCCAGCTTATCGGCCCTTCAACAGCTACTACCGCTGCACATCATTCTTCCGCCAATACTCCGCACTCCCATGATGAGTCGGACATGTCCCCCGTCGAACCAAACCCAGTTGATTCGGTTGCTGTTGCGGTACAGTCACACCTTTCTACACAAGAGAACGGTGATCACGTCAACAAGGATGTGCCCAAGGAAGAGGCTCTTTCGGACGTTGAGAAGACTACTACCAAACGCAAACGCTTTGTCCCCAAGCGCGGTCCGCGCATTGGCAATGATGACGGCTTCAACAACCCTGAAGAAGCGGCTGCCGCCGCCAAGGCCATGGCTGATCAAAACGGTCTCGTACCCTTTCCTAACAGCGAAGCCCTTATGAAACGTCTCAAGTCCACCATCAACTCTTGCGCAAAAGAATTCGACCGCGATATGAAGAAGCTTAAGAAGAAGCAGATGGCCGAGTCCAAAGCGAAACAACGCCGCGATGATCTTGCTGCTCGAAAGGCTGAGAAGGAGGCTGAGAAAACGCGACGACGTGTCGAAAAACGTATTAAGAAATCTCAACCCTTCTCCAAGAAGGAGGCTCTTGAGTTTGAAAGAGCGCTGGCTAATTTTGGTGTTGTGTACAAAGAGGATAACAAGGTTGATTGGACGTGGTTCCACTCTAAGGTTGAAGGGTTTGAAGCTAAATACCATGAAACGTTGGACGCCGCTTATGTCGAATTGCTGTCTGAGGCGCACTTAATCACTTCTCTGTCCGCTGCAAAGGAGGATGAGGACTTTGAAGCAGTTGAAAATTTGAACAAGAGAAAGAAGCCCTCTACTGTGTTCAGCACTTTGACTCCGGAACGGGCGGAGAAACTGATCGAACGCATGGAATTCTTTCGCGCGCTACGAGGAGAGATTCTGGTTCACCAGCGGTTAAAGTCTATTCTTCGCGGGCTCAAGAAGACGAGAGATTTGCCGCCCTGGTGGAAGAGCCTGGATGATCGCTCTTTGCTTATTGGAGTGGACCGGTATGGCTTTAATGGTTGGGATAATATGAGCACGGATCCGGACCTTACGTTTGCGTACTCAATGAAGAGCTGGCAGAGAAAGATGGCTGGAGACTCCAAGTCGATGAAGCGTGCGGTCATGCCTAAGCCGTCTGCTGGGATCAAACGGGCTAATGCTTTGCTTCGTTATTTCAGATCTCGCGCTAATGACCCTCACTTCGAGTATTATGTTGGTGGGGCTGGCGCTGCGGGTGCGGCGGGGCCTAGTACAGCGGGAGCCCATGCTGGCTCGGGTCGATTACCACCCTCCTCTTCTGATGTTCTTGCTGCAAATGATCAAGCTCAAGTCACCGAAGGCAAGTTCCAAGGAAAGGATGAAGAACTGCCAGAAGATGACAAGCCTTTGATGCAGTTGGTAAGAAACCGCGAGGCCGCTAAGAATAGGAGCGATGCTTCTGCTACTCAACAACATGCCACTTCAGGCAGACCTCGAACTCTGCGTCAAACTATTATCAGAATTTCTAAGGACGAGGATGGGATTCTTATCTTACCTGCTAATCTTGGAGACGGGTTGTTTTTGTTAAGCCTCGGAGATATAGTCCAAGGAGCGCCGGCATTCTGCAAGAGCGGTGTTGTGTACCCTGTTGGATTCAGGACTATTCGATGTATGTCCGGTGCGGCGTTTCTCTGTGAGATTCTTAGCGATCAAGATCGGACGCGCCCCGAGTTTCGCATCAGCGTGCTTGATGGGTTCAATGACAAGGCACCTGATGAAGACACAATGTGGACGGGACAGCGCGAAATCGGCACCAGTCGTAATGTTGTCACATTGTGGGTGAGAGTTATGAATGAGGAACTCAGTAAGGATCAACAGACTGACAACAAGGTATTTCTAACTTCAGGTCCCGAGCGGTTTGGGTTGTACGAACCGACCATTGTATATCACATTCAAAAGCTTCCCGGGGCCAAATTTATTGATGGCTTTGTGTTGCGTGACTTTAGCATTCGGGGCAAGGGTCAGTATGTTGAGCCTTCTGCAGGGATTTTGGATGCTATGCTCAATGCGCTTGATCCGAAACTGGATAGGCGTTTATCGAGACGGGCTTATGATGTTACACTGACGGATGAAGAGGAAGACCCGAGAGAACATCCTGTACTTGCCGCTGAAGCTGAGATGAGTATTCCAGACTCGTGGAAAGCTACTCTGCATGACTCGAAAAGGAAGCAAAGACGAAGATCCAATTCTTATTTTTGAAATGGGGATTGGACTGTTTCATACTATATTGGGGAAATGGATCGTTGCGTCTGCCATACTTCTCACATTTTGTATTCGTCTATGGCTGACTCATATGATTTCGTTGATGGGTTGCGACGCGTGTTTGAAGGACAGAATGTATGCGCTTTAGGTAGTCATATATTCGGTGTTTCTATACACAGGTTGGGGCTTGTTTTTTCCGTCATATCGCGCTCGCAAGCTAAAGATTGCAGTCTGCTTCTGTTCATGTTTTGCGATGGCTTCTGCTGCATATCTACATTTGTACATATTCGTTTTGGGTAGGTGTGGACGTTGCCTGCCAATAGCAGCTTTAATGCGTGAGTGCTGCGCATTTGGCAGGAAGATCCTCCATCTGTGGGCTTGCTGTTCTCTTGTTTTTTTTGCGTACTGACTGAGTCAACTTTGCATTCCATAAAGAAGCAGTTGCAGGGGGGCACATGCAACTCGCCTTCACGCGGTGTGCCTGACTTCTCTACGATCCTGCCGGAGAGAAGCGAAATGAGTTCGCGATTGGGTCTCCAACGGATATCAGCGTGCCGTAATCAGGCATGCTGAACCCACAATAAAGAAGAAGAAGTCGCACGGGAGTTGGAATAATCATACGAAGAAGCTTCTCCCTTGTGGCTTCTTGGCTGTGTCCACGGTGGAAGTTTTCGATCCCGGCACTGCTTGTCTGTCGAAAACTCTGTGCTAAGGTATTGCTTTTGTTCTTCTTCCATTTGACATTTTGTTGTTGTTCGTTCGTCGTGATCGCCTACGTTCATGATCTCGGCACCCAGAGTAGCAACAATGGGTTCCTCAGAGGTTCTCCCCTACAGAGACGTGGCGCTGGCCTGGTAAACCCGGGTGAGGTGTTTGAGTGCGTAATACAGCTGCTGCAGACGTGAGTGGTGGTAGGATTGTAGCGTTTGATGGCTTCAAGTAATTTATGACCTAATAAGGGGGGGTCTGGCACGGATGTGAAGCCGCTCTAGCTTTTTCGTACTCAAAAGGCTGCTCACGGAGACCCCAGCCCATGGAGATAGCCCTCTTACGGCGTCGTAGTCAGATGTCAAATAGATATAATGTTTGGCACCTGTTGAACATTAGGAGGCCCAGCACTTCGAATTCTCAACTGGGGTAAACCACCATTCAGAATTGAGAAACAACCTCTCTGTTCCGAACTCTAGCTAGAGTTTCCGGAGGCAAACCCAATCGCTGATTCACGTCGCTTCGCGCTGGCAAGACGGCACACAACGACAGGCACAACATGTTGTTTATCATAGACGTTCGCGCTCAACTTGAATTGAGCACGACCATGTGCAGTTGTTGCATTGTTGTGTGAGGATGATATCGTCAGTTTTTTTCCACTTTGCGTACATGCGTTTTCTGCTAATACATAGCCGGTACGTAATATAAGAAGCTAACCCTTTAGCTTTTGTTGGGAGGAAGTCGGGTGAAAGGCGTCTCGTACTTACCTACTACTGCAGTCCTCGACTACGACTGAACAATGGAAGCCTAGGCCAGTGTTACAGGAAGGTGAGGGTCCTTGTTAAGCCCTCGTACTTCTCCGTAATAGTAGAGGCACCGGCGGAATTGAGTTGTTCAACATAAAACGCTAGAGTGTGGGATGGACGATGTTGCTTTTGAAGGTCAATGGCTTCTCTGCTCCTCCGTTAGAGAGCTATCTACTGGCATTTACATGCCTTATTCCCATCTTGCCCATCTCAAAGCAGTATTATGTACTACTCATCGCTCCGAGGTTCAATTTACGCAATTGAGTATCCCCGCTGCATTACCTGTTTATCTCTAAACCAAGAAGCGCATTATAGCTTCTTCTTCTTCTTCTTTATTGTGGACAATAGCTTTCTATTACTAACATGAAGGAGAGCTTTCAGTAAAAGCTTTCTCTTTTCAGGAAGGCCAAGAACTTCTGTGGCTCATGTCGGATTAACTGCTGTATGCGTTCCTTACACTTCCTTGGGAGACCAGCTAACAACTCTCTACGGGCTGCATTTGTCCGAGGGCATCGAAAAACGACATGTTCACAGTCTTTCTTGACGTTCGTTCCACAGTCACATCTGAGCGTTCTGTTTTCAAGAAATGTCGCCACAGGATGCAGGGTAGAAACGTGTTTGGTGTAGAATTGTGCGAGCGTTACTTCGGCCTTTCGTGCATATCCTTCTCGCATACAACAAACGCAGGCCGATGTTGAAGAAGCCGTTTTCCTCTCGTAGACAACGACAGAGCCGCTCTAACGTCTAGCATATCAACTGGAACTCGTATTTGTTCTTGCAATGGCAAACTAAGTCTGTGTTTTGCCAGACTGTCGACGCGTTCATTGCGGGCTGTCCCACAGTGACTTGGTATCCGGCAGACATATAATTCGTTTCCGCTACTCAGATCGTCAAGGGCGTTCGCGAGACGTTGCAGATGCCTTGCTTGATGTCTTATGTTACCCTGTAACGCTGTAACAATGGCCTGAGAGTCCGTAAATATTCGAATCACTTCTCCTGTGGTTGGGGTTAGCGCTTGTACCGCTACAGTCATGGCAATGATTTCAGCTGTATAAGAACAAACGTCAATCCCCGCAGGCTTGACCTCGCTAATCGGCCTGGTCTTACCTGTTTCCCATATTTCATATTATAGCTTCATCTCTTACCCAGCTATAACATTTGACGCTTACCGCAAGTAGGTGTTTACTTGACCTGCCGAAGGACAAGCGTGGCAAGGGAGCACAGTTATAATAGCAAGTTCTAGGAGTGAGATAAAGAGTTGGTGATGGGCTGGAAAAGGTTGTTTTGCTGAGCAGTGTAGAGGTAGCTCTAGCACAATTGGCTGTCGGACGTGCTCCATGTGTACATCCTTTGGGAACATATTTATCGAAGCGAAGAGCAGCAGATGGTAGAGCCAGCGTATTGAATGACGTCGACCATTATGTTCTCAGATGCCGGGGTCGATCTCGCAGAATATGCTTGCTGAGTGTGCATGAACGACACGGACTTGGAGTTAACGATATGATGCGAAAATGGCCTGAACGAGTGCTGGTTTTCCTCGCGAGAGAGGGCTACTTTTATTTGAAGCGCTCTGCGCTACGAAGGAATCAAAGCCAAGGCACATGCACTCCACTCGTCGAGGTGCACCGACCTTCCGTCAATGGAAAGCAAAATGGATTACGCATTCGAGTCTGCTGCCGGGAAGCTCGGATCAGAGGGGGCTCCGACGGAGCCTAACCTAAAGAGTCGGAATTAGGCACCTAGCGCAAATAAAAGGAGCAAGACGCCGTAAACAAAAGCAACAAATAAACCAGTATTTTAGACAGGAAAAGGGGTTCTCAGAGAAAAGAGTTAGATGCATGACAAGTCGCAGTTGCACGGCGTGTCGACTGCCAACACTGAGCGCAGTTGGGTGTCGATGTTGGGGAACGACGGTGCCTGCCTGTTGTGCTTTCGTTTCGCGTTTGTCGGACGCTTACGTAGAGTTTTGTTGGAACGGGGCAAATGGCACAGAAGCTGCGTGTTTGAAATGGTGGCGTGGTGACGTAGTCGTGACGTAGGGTGTGTCCTTTTTGCATACGTACGATTTACGGTAGGACGGTTGAGCAGGGAGTGTCAAAGCTTAGTTTGATAAGTGAGGTTAATTTGCTCACGGCAGGAAACGACGTGGGGGGGGTTGAAGTGTTGACGACAAGCGTCAAAGGATATAGGGATAAGGTTGCCCGTAAGCACTGGTATAAGGATAGCGGCTAAGCCGCGTTGCCGCTGTGGGGCTTGAGGCGATTCAAGCTGCGCATTGTAGGTGTGGTCGAGTGTAAGTGTGCGTTTTGTTGGTGCTGACTTGCAGTTGGTCGCAAGCGTTGTGCGTTGACAAGATGGCGAGTGAGCGCGTGTACTGGTGGGAGTTTTAGCGCTCTGCAAACTGTGTTGGTACGCGCCTGACGACGCTCAGCTGGGGTGAAGCGGCAAGCGCAGGTTTACAAAGACGTACGCAAAAGGCGCAAAGATTTGGTATATACAGGTGCAGCGTTTGACAAGGTATAGGGTTCGAAGGGCGTTTGAATTGCACACGCAAAGGTGTTTGGGTGTGGCGGTTTCCCTTTTTTTTTTTATGGAGCGTGCTATAAAAGATGTGCAGATTAGGGTAGTTGGCGGCGACGTTGTGAGCAAAGTTTGGTATCGGATTGAGTATACGAGGTGCGATGGTGAGGTACGTAGTGTAGCAATGGCATTATAACGGGTTGGGTTGATTACGTACGTGTTGTGTGGTCGCAAGAGGTGTTTGTGCACAAGGGCGTGGTTGACGAGTGTGCACGTACCGTTCGGTAGAAGCGTAGTAATGGTGAAGGGATAATAAGTTGTATAACTTTTACAAAGATTGCAGAATGGTAGCGTAGTTGAGTTACAACGGTACCAAGGGTAGCTGGCAGGGGAGCGGGCGGTGGAAAAGGTGGGCGCAGAATGAAATGAGAGCACGTGGAGGAGGTGATGTGGAAGGTGGGGGATTTGGCGGGGAAGAATGTTGTGTATTGAGATTTTGTGTGACGTGGAAGGTGACGGGAAGGGGGTGCCGCCAAGCGGGATGGTGGGTTGGACATGCTTACTGTGTGTTGGTGTTGACAAGCAAGCTGTGACGGGAGATGTGACGGTTGACAAGGAGGGCGGTTGAAGCATTGGTGGAAGGTTGTAAGGGCGGGGAAAAAGTGATGAGCTGGATGATACATGGCACTGCGGGATGTTTGGCGGAGCACTGGTGGAGGTGTTGAGCTGGAAAGCGCTGGAGGGTTGTTTTTGCGAAATGAGAGAAAAAACGTTGGAGATGTGATTGAGCGTGACGTAGGTGGGGGAGGTGGGGTGTGTGGTGTAAAAGCTGAGGTTGTGCTTTGTTGGTGAGCGAGATGGATGGAAAACATAATGGAAAGGACGGAGATGAGGAGCAGCGCAGCGAGGCGGAGAGCAGGGTGCGAAAACAATTTGGGCACAAGTTGATTGTTGTATTGAGCATCGGAAGCACAGCGAAGTAGTTGAGGAGAGCGGAGTTAGCAGGAGATTGTACAGCGTGAATCAAAAGCGCAGCTTTTGTGGGTGGCGGGGGGGGGGTTGGTGCGAGCAAGCGTGCGGTAGCGGAAGCAACAAAGCGGGGCGGCGGGGGGGGCACAGTTGGCGCGTCGAATTTGGCGGGGCGGGGCGGGGCGGGGCGGGGGCGGGCAGCGCGCATGCTTACAGCGCGATTGGGCGGCAGCTGCACAGTGTGCAGCTGGCGCGCGCAGCTCACAACACAGCGCACAATTCAGCTGGTGCGCGCGCTGTTGGCTGACGTGGCGGCATTCGTGCAAAGGGCGCAGCTGCCAAAAAATCTGAGCGCCTGCTGTGGCGCGCAGAGCGAAAAGGCGGCGGTCCGCACCCCCACGCAGCGCCAAGCACGTACTCGCGCTGCCAAGCAGTGCGCACCAGCTCGCGCCAAGTCACGCTGTCAGCTCCGCTGCCCTCCACCCAATCTCCGCCCCCCCCCCCGCCCAATCTGCACGTGTATATATATATAAAGTTATATCCAAACACTCAAAAAAAATCACACACACACACACCAAACGCAACCGCCACGCTGTTTGTCTCACGTGCTGTGTAGTTTACCACCTCCCCCCCAAGCGAAAACAAACAAAAACATTCACTCAAAAACGCTCTTTGTATTCAAGCACAACAGCGCGCTAGCACTGCCGTCATGCCAAAACAACCAAAACAGTGTACACAGTTAGCTACGTAGAGTGTCCTGTCCTACCAGACACAACAAAGTCATTCCACATGTGTTCGGAACCGAATACTTATCATCATGCACAGCCGTTGCACCCCCTCCGCCCAATGGTGCTGCGCCGTTCCCCCCCTCCCCGCGCGCCTCATGGTGCGGGTTTTGGCGCTTTGCCTCCCTCATCAGCCGCATGAAATACTTCTGACTGTGCGTGCGCACCTGCGTCATGTTCCTCGTGCCCACGTACTCCGAAATGGAGCGCAGGTTCTTGTACCCGTACTTGGCAATCGCCTCCAGAAACAGCTTGTGCTCGTCCGGAGTCCAGTACCGACTCTGTCCGGCAATCTTCGCCTTTTGGCACCGCTCCTTCTTCGACACCGACTTTTTGCCTATTCCCCCGCACGACCCGTTTGCTCTCCTTCCCTTGGCGCCGCGCTTGGCGTCGTCTGTCCCGGCGCGTGCGGACACGTCGCTGCACAGCGACAGTGCTTGTTGTTGTTGATGCTGTTGTTGATGCTGTTGTTGATGATGTTGAGCGTGTGGAGGTGGCGCCTCCGTGCTCGCGGTGGTGGTGCCCATGGCGGCGGTGGTGGTGCCCATGGCGGCGGTGGTGGTGCCCATGGCGGCGGTGCTGGTGGTGGCGGTGGTTGCCTTGTTGCACACGTACGAGTTGAGCTGTTGACGAAGGCGAACCACTTGCAGACGCGCGTCGTCCAACTGACGCTGCAGCCTGGCGCGCTGTTCAACCTCACAGTCCAGCCGTTGACAAACCGCCTCGTAATCCATAGCACAAACCACGCCGCGTGCAGCCGCACAGGAGTCATCTGCGGCAGCGCGCCGATGGGTAGCAGTAGCGACGGAGTCCATAGCGAGTAGCAGAGATAGTAGATAGTAGAGTAGCACAAATGGTTAGCAGCTCGGCTCGGGAGCTGCAACGCAGAGGTGGAGGGAACGGCAGGGGGGGGGTGAGCGCCTTTTAAAGCAGCTGCGCGCCAACACTCAAGCACGCACGAACGCATGCTCCCAACACGTGCGCGAAGCGCATGACTGGCTCAATGTGTGCGAAAAAGGGGCGCCACGCTCGCTGCGCGCCGTCACAAGCGCCGCGCCTTCTCGCGGCGCGCTTTTTTTTTTGGCCGATGTAAGTCGGCTAAATCGGGTGGCGCCGTCCGCCATTTGCGCGTGTCAGCCAACGCAACGTTGCGCGCGTGTGATTCGGCGAGCCGATGAGCGCGCCCGATGCGCGTGCTCATCGGCGCAGCCATCGGCGCCGCGCTCCGCGCCCGTTTGCGCCAGTCGCGCTACGTCGGCGCCTCTTGGTGGCCGTCCCGCCTTTCGACTCGTCCGCGCTTCGACACCCCGCCTGCACACCTCCAGCGCCATCTCCGCCTGCCGCCAGCACCAGCAGCCCACTGCTCCCCGGCCGCTCCAACGCGCTCCAACGCGGCCGCGCCCGCTGTAAACAATATGCATGCGCACGCACGTCGACGGCAGCAATTCGGTCCAGCCATCCGCCACCTGCGCGGCGCGCTGCTGGCGCTTGCCCAAAAGCTCGCCCCAAATCGTCGAAATGAAGGTAAAAAAAATGTTGCCCAAACGGCGCCGAAAACCAAAAATGCGCCAGCTGCCCAGCCACGTGTCCACCGCGCTCCACTGCCCCCGAGGCGGCGCCAAGCGAAAAAGCGCGCCATTACACACGCCCGACAAACCTCCTCCACCAAACCTCACCATATCATCGGCGCACAGAGGGCGGGAAAGCACACAAAAATAAAAATAAAAATTCAAAAACGCACAATTTACATTACAACAGGAAAAATAGAACACATTGGCGCGCTTGTGTGTGCACTCAAATAAGGAAAAAAAAGAAAGAAAAAAAAAAAAAAAAAAACACAGCACAATTACAACCACACACACACACACACACACACACACACACACCAGCGCGCGCAACCAAACGTACAGCTTAGTCAAAAAAGCAGCACAAACGATACGACAGCCAGACCGGAGTAAACAAAAAAAAAAACGCCTTCTCTCATACACGAGACATTTCTTCGCCCACTGCACACAACAGCAGTAAGCCACATTGAGCAGAAACCGAATACACATCCTTCGCAGCCTTCACCTTTTTCCCGTGTTCATCCACCACAGAATCCGGATCAAGTCCATTTCTGGCCATGTTTTCTCGTTGTGCCTCCCTCATAAGTCGCATAAAGCACTTTTGCTCGTGCGTGCGGCACTGAATCATGTTTCTCGTGCCCACGTACGACGAGATCGCCTTGAGGTTCTTGGGGCCGTACTTCCAGACAGCTTCGATGAACAGCTTGTGTTCCGACGGTGTCCAGTACCGACTTTCGCCGGGAATGTTGCTCTTGCTGCTTCTCACCTTCTTTCCACCGCTCTTCACGTCGCCCCTCGTCCTCCGTCCACTCGGGCGGCTGCGCTTGCGACGACTGCCACTCCCGCCGGACACCTTGAGCTTGCTCTGCTTGTGTTTGGTCAACGAGCTCACGTGCTTGCTGCCGTTCTCGTCGCGACATGTGGACGACGACAGTTCGCTGCAGTCACTCAGCGTCAAAGGCGCACCCAGTGCGCTTGCGCGCGTCATGTCCACGTTGCGAAGAGGCGGCAGCATACAGCTTTCGCCGTACGCTGCCGAGCGGCTTGGCGCGCCGAACGCGCCATGCGCAGGCGCGACCACGCGCCCGGCGCCAAGCGCCATCAACCTTCCAGTGCCATGACGTTCCATGTTGGGTACGGACATGCCGTTTTTCGTTTTTGAGTTGCGCTTGAAAACGAAGCGAAACGAAAGGGCGGAGAGGGGAGGGGGGGGGGGGGGGGGGGGGGGGGGGGGGGGGGGGGTGAGGAAGGGCGAGGAAGGGCGAGGAAGGGTGACGGGAAAATGATGAGGTTTGCTTGCGTATTTGAGCTATGGCTGTTGTGAGGGGGGAGGGGGAGGGGGGGGGGAGGGGTGGGGAAGCGAGCAGCGGGCGAGAGGAAAGCGTAGCGTCGGCGGCGAGGATTTATGGGCGGGGGATTGTGCTGCATTCGGCAGCAGATCGAGCAATTTGAAGTGGCTGCTTGTCACGCTGTCTTGTGTACGACGCGTGTGTGCGCGAATGGGCTGTATGAGAGTGAGACTAACTCGGATACCGGAGTTCCTTTGCGCATCGACGCGCTGTCCACGCAGTTACGAACAGCTGTGCGCTGTCTGGTCACACATTGCGTCGTCACGTGTCGCGTTGCGTTTCTGTGAAGGGGAGGGGGGGACGGGCGAGCGTTGCTATCGCCCGCCCATTTGAAGCCCCCCCTCCCCTTCCCCGCTAAGATACACCAGCTGCTGCACTTCACGCCCTGCATTTGCGTTGTATCCCCCTCCCCCCCCCCCCCGTCGTGACAGCGTCCTTGTCTAACATACCGTCGTACCGTGTTTTGGAGCAACCGACGCACCACCCGTACTCCTGTCATTCGATAGCGTCGCTGCCTCCCCCATCACTTCCCACTGTACACCGAACACCGTAGTACACACCGAACGCACCCCAAGTGTAGACTGCACGACTAACACAAACATACAACTACTTGATACATACAACCGCTCTATGCGTCCCGTCGCTACAACCCGCTCCGCCTTTTCGAGCTGTACCCGTCTGCCTTCCACCGACGAGGGAAGCCAAGTGCACAGCCGATTGCCTTTCTCACGGACCTTTCAACAACCTTGCACCCTTCCAACCGCTCTATCTACACTTCTTCTATCTTTACGTGCTTTATCGATGCAAACGTTCCTAATCTTGCTCTTTTCTTCTAGATATATTCTTTCTCCTCCATTAACACTCGCCGTGTATTTGTTTTGAAATCGGCTTCTTCTCTCGTCATCGATGCCATGTCCATGTGCAGTTCAATCTTTCGCGTCCCACACAACGTAGCTCACGATACCGCGATAGATCACCCCCCTCCTTTTCCACCCTTCAGCGTGAACCTACCAATCACCTGTCCCTGTCCGTCCCTGAGTTGCGTATCCCCCCCCACCGCGTAACATTCCCTACCCATCTTACACAGCGACGTGTTCCAACGTAGTATGGTAGCGCGTCCACCGCCTGTGCCACCCCTTGGTCACCAAAAGCTCAGTTTTTGAAAACCACCAGCTTCTTTTCTACTCCGAACCGACAGTCACCTTGTCTCGAGGTTAAGTCGTTGCTTAGAAAGCACACAACTTACGCTCGAACCCTTTGATTATGATATTGAAGCCCGTCTTGTCTGTGATTTCGAACGGTCGCTTGAATGTCGATCTCTCTTGGAGACCCCATTGCTCTTCCATATCGCTTCCCTTCCTCGGCGCCAGGGAAAGCGCCCACATCTCGTGAAGGCGGATCGCTATGTGCCCTTGTCTTTCATGCTCTACCTCTTTCACGTCGACAACTTAAGTTGACATCCGTATCGGAAAACTCCAGTCTTGTCTACGACGCGCCTTTTCAGCACTCTTTTCCCCTTTCCTTCTTTACCACGCGGCGGCTTCTCGCAGAGAGAAGCTCTTAGACGCTTCGATACGTCTTGTACATAGTAGATTTCCGGCGCTTGCCTTGAACCATTGTGCTCCTTTTCGTAACTCGCCACATTACTTGAGGTACCCATTCCCTTGCTGATGCACCACTACGTCAATGAACAAAAAGAACATTTCCGGTCTTGCCACCTTGTTCGTTGCGATTCATTTTCAAACCCACGCCCGTTTGGAATGTATACGCGACTGTGCTGCTACCTTCGCATCGATGTACATCTGGTGGTTTGTATCAGTGTCGGTAGATACGCTGTCACGCAGCCGTTCTCGCTTCTGTTCCTTCCATTACCGATTAGAAAAAGGTAGTTTCAAGCTTGGAAGCAGTTTGTGCATACTACTATTTGGAACCTGTAGTTCGCAGTGGACTGGCGGTTTTAGGAACAAGCACATATCTTACCATTTAACCCGGCAGACATAGGCCCACGCATTGGAATCTGTTTCTTGAATCATTTCCTACCATAACAGACAATCAGATGGCTGGATTCCTCCCACCAAAGCAGAAAGCGTGGGTCACCCGAGCGAACCTTGTGTGTTTGTGGGTGATTCTACAGCTGATCGCATGCCCCTTTCAGTTCCATCTTTTTTATGAATCAGAAAGAAGTTGTGAGCCATTTGAAGAGGAAAGCGCTGGGAGTTGTGAGGGATTATTTCCCTCTCTGTGGTCTTTATTGGCCTTATTCCAATCAAGCTGCTACGTTTTTTTTGAAATACGCTCAGTCCATGAAGATGGAACAGCGTTCTATCTGAAACATGGAGTGCGATGAAGTGGGTAATTTGTATCTCAAAGCCGTAGATATGAATTGGGGTTGTCTCTGCAAGTCCTTTGTCGATCAAACTTTGTCCCGCTGTGCTTCACACCACTGTTTGTTTGGTTTTCTTAAATTTTGTGCGTCTTTCTTCCGCTGAACAAAAAATTCAAGACGATTAGTGTCTGTTAGCACCCCAATAAACTCTTGTACATGTCTTTTTCAATTCTTTCCACGACCGATGAAGCATCCCAATTTAGAACACGGACGGCAGGAAATACAGAAAACATGACTGTGGGTGCCATCCAAACGGCTACTTTAAGGTAGTTCTTTCAACTATATCAGTATCTTGTTCTTTCGTAAAGCTCAGGGGAACGTTGCACCTTTCCAGAATGAGGTGCCACACTTTGCGTACAAGACATATCCATCGACGAGCTGACCAAAGGTCGGACACAGCGAGTGTCCAAGTGACACAGGTCTTTTCGGACACGTTACTCTACCTTACAGAACGAGAAGCACCGTGTCACGTCATTTGCGCAGCGAGTGGAAGCGTCTGGAAACGCCAACAACCAAACCTACGAACGGTAACCCCTAACTGTAGGCCGCGTACACCTACTGTATCACGTAGACCATTTGGTGTACAGTACCCGGCAGGAAGTGCGCTACCCTCTTGGTACCAAGGTACCCCAACAGGGTCGCCCGACGCCGATTACCCCATCGCCAGAAATCGTGTGATCATCGGCAAGCGCGAAACATGATTGCGCAAACGTACGATTGTAGAAATCATACCATAGCGCCGTCACGTTCAATACTCTTGTCTGTAGAATCCCCACTTCTCAGAATATGCGCCCAAATAAAGATTATTGTGTCTAGGCAAATTCTACGATACGATCGGTACCACCGTGACCACGTACAAGAGTACCAAGGCATGAATCGAGGCCAACTAAAGCAAGAACGCTCATTCGCTGAAGCGCATCTGGGACGCACCGAAGCGCGTAGGGACATCCGCTCCATATCCCCGTTGTGCTTTTCTTTCGATGTATCAGATTTCATATCGATGTTTAGCTCGTCATCTACCGAATGAGGGTTTAGGGACTATCAAGAGAATAGTTAGGAACCAAGAAAAGTGTAGTTTATCGCTTCTTCTTTCGGTCGCGAATCAAGTGTTGCTAGATCAATGGTGGTTTGGGCAATCTGGCACTGTACTGCCCTTTTAAAGACAGTGCTAGATGTATAGAAGGACTGGTACAATGAAGGTGGAGAGGATATCGTTCGTGGCACAAGCTGAGCCGGATACTGTTGTGCTGAGGGATAACGGCGAGGGTACTGGCGAGTCCCAAGCAAACACATGCAGTTCCGTTTGTCGCTGTGCGCCGAACTCTCGAGAAGGTTACAAAAGGCGCTGAACGAGGAAGCCAAATGGAGATGCGATTGGGTCTGTTCGGGGGAATTCTGCAATCGAATAGATGATTTGACTTCTACAGCGTAGATATGTTTGCCTCGAAATGAGAGGCACGTACCCGTAAGCACACACACACTGAACAAGCAAGGATACATATCTCCGCAGAGATGGGGACTCTGCGGATGACACGAATGGCGGGAAGGAGCCATGTGTTTCATTGACATCAGAGAGAAGGGGCACGGGGGTAAGGTTGCAATAGGCGGGCCGGGCCTCGGACGTAGTGAGTTTTGTACAAGAGATCAAGGTTCCAAGGTTCCTTGATTAAGCACAGTTGCCATATTGACTGCACGAGGAACGCATGCGTGCAAGTGGGAGATGAAGGTCGAATGGCGGTGCTCAAATCGTGCGATGTGATGGTCGCGGTTAAAAAATGCACAAACTGAAACTCGGGCGGCAGGGAGAGATGTTGGCCAGTGAATGGTCCACCCACGTGGGGACTCCTTGCGGAGACAAGAGAAAGGAAGAAAAGAGGACAAGACCTAGTTGACAAGCGACAAGACGTTACGGACGAGCACGCTGGCGTGGAGGGTTGCTGTTATCCGATACAGCGTTGTTATAGCAAGTGCAGCAGTCTATTAGGCTTAGGCGCGTAATAACAAGTGGCTCTATGGTTACCGCGAGCTACCGATATGAGGGCGGGCAGTAGGGGATAGGCAGTATCCCAGGCCGATTTTCAGCTGCGCATTGGCGGATCTCAGGTGGCTACGTTTAGTATAGATCGTGACAGCGACGCAACGCAAGATCCTTCGACACATCGCGCGCAACTGCGGACGCTGGTCACAGTGACCGCGGTGTGACAGCGGCTACCGGGCGCCGCTGACGGACGCGGCTACCCGGGTGGCGTCACGACGCGCAAAAGGACGAATCGCTTGGCGCCTCAGGTGACGAGACGCTGTCGTGCTCCCGCGCTGCAGTGCGCAACGCTGCGCCGCCTCTGTCGTGCTAGCGCTCTCAGCCAGCACGCCATCGCCCAACACCTGCCCACCACTGAGCACTGGCTGATACCTCCGCCCTCTTCCTCACCCCTCAGGTGCTGAACTCCCCCCCATCCCCCCCCCCCCCCCTCTACATCTCAGCCTTCCATCTCGTCCCACCTCCCGTCACACATCCTACCACTAAACACCCGCCACACATCCTTCA
The DNA here is from genome assembly GCA_003194525.1 of Gracilariopsis chorda. NCBI lineage: Eukaryota > Rhodophyta > Florideophyceae > Gracilariales > Gracilariaceae > Gracilariopsis > Gracilariopsis chorda. Next base: position 125,281 of record NBIV01000083.1, read on the forward strand.
ATATATGTCACCGCCCCGCCTGCATGCTTACTCTCATAAGCCCCAATCGTCATTCTTTCTGTCTCCGGCGTGACTCCGCCGTGAAAACCTCACCAATGAGGTGGCTGAGTCCTCCAACTCAGGTGCGCTTTCGTACTTCCCCACCCCAGATCGCTCACCTCTCAGCTCAACCCCGTAATCCACCCGACCCCCCACCTCCAGCCGCCACTGTGGGAACCATTCCTGTGGCAGCCAGCGCCCATGTACAACATCTGCTTCCCAACACAACTGACGGCGACGCCCACAACACCAAATAAAACAAAACAACCTGTGGCCTTCACCCGCTTACCCGCCACCACTACACCCCATTGTAAGCTAGAAACGCCGCACCATCAGTTTTGCGCTTCCTCCAAGCCGCCCCGCATCCCCTCGCGCTCAAAACGTTTTGCTCTGGGGTACAACAGCGCAGCGAGCGCTAGATACGCGCTCTCAGCTCATCACTTTCGCAACAAAACACTCTCCGCTTTGCTCTGCACACATTTCTAGTAATATTACAAAAGGGTATTCGATCTCCCGAGTTCTACAACTTTAGCCTCGCGCTCCTCCTTGCTAGAGCCCGAGCGACCAGCCTGCCGCACCGCCTCAGCATCACACGTCCAGTCCTCTTCTTCCCCCTGCCGCTCCTTCACAAACCAAAACCCAAACCTCTGCGCCCTCGACTTTTTGGTTTCAACTCCCTCTATGTAGTTGTTGTTCAGTATCACAGGGTACAAACTAGATTCGCTGGTATAGTACTTGCGCTTTTCAACCCGTCTCCCCTCCACGTCCTCAAAGTCCCAAAACCACCTTCCATCCACAAAAAGTTCAGGATTAAGCACTTTGTACTTCACCTTCGGAAACCTTCTGCGGTGCAACCAATCCGTTTGCAACACCAGCACGGTCAACAATGACTGGTCGTTCGCGATAGAAAATCGCTTCCTCCATCTTGTAATAAGGGACTCCACAGACGTTTTGTGGCTCAAATAGAATCGATCCACTAAAGTCGATATCAGTTGTCTTGTACTGACGCTAGGGCGCAGGTAGAAAAAGTTGCCCGCAATTTCGTGCGCACTTCTTGTAACTACCATATCCGGATATCTATAATCCTCGATCATTGAATCCGATCCACTTTCAAATTTCAGCTCATGCTGGATATACGGCATTGGATCGCTCAGCCACACTTGGTCTGTTTCAAAGTGCAAGATTGACACTCCATGGTCAAGCAGATCCCTCAGCAAGAACGTGCGTTGTAGCATGAGCATCCAGTATCCCGCCGTGCCGTACCGCAGCGCTTTATCCGGCGAGTCCGCTTCCGTGATCGCCTTAACAGCGCCATCCATAGCGATGATCAAAGTACCCTGCCCAAGAGTGGGGTGCTTGCTCATAAACTCGGTCAACGCATTTGCCACCTTTTCCTCGCTGGTAACAATGACCATAGCCGGTGGCGCAATCTCCAACACTGCAACATTGCACAACCAGCTCAAGGTAGTTTCCAAGAACGCGCCAGTCGCAAGCGTAAACGAAATTGAAGAAGTACCCCTAGAGCGTGCAAACTCAGCAATACGTCGCAGCACGCTCTTGTACTTGGTAACAGCCTCTTTGTCCAACAGGTCCTCAATGACGGCGCTTCTCGTTCTGCCAGCAATTCCACCTTCCATCACCCCAAAGTTGGCATCCGCAGTCGTGACAGCACCATTCGCCTTGACCAACACCGGTTGTTCCGGAACAGCAGTATCCTTGAGAGTTGCCTCAAAAAAGTTGGCATCAAGCTCAGATTGAGCATCAATGTGTACCAAGTAACCGACGCCGGTTCCAGAAGTGCGAGCACCCGTAGTACCCGCTCTTCTGAGAAGCAAAGCCTGCTTTTCGGGAAGTACGGGATGTACGACGCGTTCATGATACAAAGCCAGAAACTGAGCAAACCATGCTCGAACAGCATCCACCCGCAAGGCATCAAGCATATCGTATCCACCCAAATTGAGTTCGCGAGCGAGGAGCGGGTGCGAAAACATATGTTTGGAATGCATAGCATGCCACTTCAAGAACGTAACCCACGCATCCTGAGTGGGTGAAAAGGCAGCGGTAGCCGGGAAGAACTGTTCCAAGATAACAGCGCGATCGCCCGCGGGAACGCCGTCCGGAATGACAACGGAGTCAAGGGAAATGACTCCCACGTTGGCCGTCATACCACGATCAACGGCCTGTCTTGTGCGTTTGAGCCAGGTATAAAACGAGGGTGAAACTGCTTTTGCTGTGGAAGCATCGATAAACAAGAGGGTTTCGTTGGCCGTACCGCGGCTGGACTCCCAAACGGCTGCCCAATTGGGCTCAGTTCGATGGGCAATGAGGGTGTTCTCGCCGTGCGGCCAGTGCACTGAATGCACGACATGTGGAATAGAGTGGTCGAAGCGCGGGGGACCAAACAGCGTCATGGCGAGTGGATAAAGTGGCAAAGGGAAATAGTCGCAGAGCGAAGACGCAAACATCCATACGTCAAGAGCGACGGTGTCCTTTTCGTAATCGGCTTTGGACAGCGATTGCAAAAGCGTTGGTAAGTGCTGCGAGTAGGAGGCCTCTGTGAGGACGATAATTCGCAGAGCGGGGGAGACAGGTGCGGACGCAATGGCGTGCATGTGGAGCTCTCGCGTGATAGAATCGGCGGGATAAGTTCTTTGAGCAGAATGGGAAGCGAATCGAACGACTAGTAACAAGGTGATAAAGACTTTGAAATACAGGCCCATTTTAAAAGCGGCAATCATGTGACCGATTCTAGAGCGTTTTCCAGACTTGTGTTCATTGAGTCGCTTCCAAAGCTTGCGAAGCGACTTTGCGGTTGAATTGGAGTGCTTGGAGAGCAGGGTGGGGATTTGAGAGGCGCTTTTTGTTGGTTGCGGCTCTTCCATGGTGGTTGAGTAGCGAGTTTGCAGACGAGACGCTGAGTTTGCTTTGAGCGGTTTGGAGGGAGTTTCGTGAGCGGAACGGGATATTAGCCGCGAGAGAAGTCGAGGCGGGTTGTTCATAAGTGCAGCTGTAGGGAGGTGGGATAGAAGCAGAGTGAGCGCTGCTGATAAAAGGCGAGCGCAGGAAACGGTGGGGTGCTAGATCAGGACACGGTTCGGAGCTTCATGTGAGCAGAAGGAGAGGGTTGAAAACGGCAAGAGAGCGGGAAGAAAGGCAGAAAGATGCGCAGCTGTGCTATCTACTGGGAGCGGAACGAACGCGGAGAGCGCGAGTTGCGGACGCGTCGAGGTTGGTCGGACTTGCGCTTTGTCAAACAGCGATGAGCCGGGCGACAATCAACTGTTGCACCCAGCAATGCAGCAGCGAGCCACGTGTGCAACGTGCACTCCGTATGCCACGTGCGCAAGACCAGCACACGTTTCGGGTGCTCGCGTGGACAACGTGGACAGCAAAGAGCAGTGGCGTAGGTGTAGAGGATGCATGGTGCAATGTGGGGGGCATACAGCGCGCGCGCCTAAGTTCATCGCAGCGGCCGGCACACGTCATCAGCGAGTGTGTGTGTGTGTGTGTGTGTGTGTGTATGTGTGTGTGTGTTGTGTGTGTGTGTGTATGTGTGTGTGTGTGTATGTGTGTGTGTGTGTGTGGGGTGGGTGGGTGACTTTTGCGGTTGAGTTTTGTTTCTGTTGGGGGAAGAGGACGCGCGTGCGTAACGACAACAACGACGGGCAGTAGTGAATCGCAACTTGTGATACTACACAACTTTATGCTAGCACCAGCTGGAGAGCGTGAGTGCGGGCGGTTGGGACGGCGCTGGTTGGGACAGCATGTGATCGGGCTGCTAAAAGTGGCCGCGCGACGCTGTGACGGCAGGCGCATGCGCGCACTGGGTTTTCGAGACGTGGGCGCAGGTGGCAGTGTACTTGGCCGCGGCACTGACACTGAGAGTCGGGGCGGGTGCGTGCGCACGTGATTTGTGAGAGAAGCAAAGTTTACTGTTTGGAAATGAGAACGAAAGGGGCAGTTACAGCGCAGGTAGCCAAGATGAAAAGTGACACAGTTAACAAGAACACAACGGCAGGAGCTTCAATGCAGACGGAGAGGGGGGTGCATTTTGGACGTGCATGACGTATTTGGAGAGGAGGGATTGGTCTTGGCGGCGGTGTCAGCGGGCTTGGCACGCCTTGAACGTGAACGGAATAGTGTGTCAATTGGGACGGAATGGTCCTTCTGTAGCGAGGAGGAGGAGGAGGGCGGAGTGAGTACCGCATCGCGCGCATGGTGCACCAGGATCCAGTCGTCCGGCGTGGTGTACGTTTCAGACATTGCTTTTTTCTTTTTTTCTTTCTCGTCTTGTTTGTTGAGGGCTTGTTGAAGAGGGCGGGGGGGGGGGGGGGGGGGTGGGAGAAGGATGAGTATTGTGGCCGATGACTTGAAGATAGAATGAGCGGGTGGGGGGTGGGAGAACAGGAGGGGGGGGGGGGAGCGGGAGGGCGGAGAAGAAGGGGGGAGTGAGGGGGCGGGGTGGCGGCTTTAAAACGGGCGGAGTGGTGCGGGTAGATATGTGTGGCGGGTGTGTAGAAAACGGAATGCGAAATGCAGCGCACGTGTGCCGCGATGAAGTGTCACGAGGTGGGCGCGCAACGCGCCGTTGAGCGCGCAGCACACGCGCCGGCGCGTGCTCGTTGCGCCGCACCCAATTCGGCGCTCGCTGCCGCGCGCAGATCGGCGCCGAGATACGAACAAGCTGTTGCTCGCGCCTCGCCGCGCGCACCTCGTCGCGCGCGGCAAAACCTTTTTCCGCCGCCGCGTCCAGCTGTCGGTTGCGATGGATGCCGCGCTCGACGCTCGCAGCCATGCCGCCGCCGTTGCTGCCGCGGTGCCCCCCTGCGCACTCCTGCCCCGCAACCGCCGCCCTCAGCTCCGCTTCCACCCCGCTGGTTAGGGAAGCCACCCCCCCCCCCACCCCCCGCCCGTAGGTAATCACTCTCGCGATTGCGCCCGCGCCGCCTTGCCCCCTACGCCCGCTAACCTACGCACGCTGACAAGCGCCCCTCACTGCCACCCCCGCCCAAGCACTCGTTTGCCCCCAAATTCACTCGTATCCGACGTGTCTGTCCATCGCCGCGCGCAACCACCGCCGCCACGGCTGCAACCTTCGGCGCCAAAAAATATTGCGCCACCCCCAGTGGAACCATCTCAAATGCTTACGCGCTCCATACATGAGCGTCTCATTATACCTCGTCCCACCCGCCACGTCAGCCCGCGTGCAACGCACGCAATCTCCACTACCGCTGCCGCTTGCGCGAACAGTTATGTGCATACCACACCCCTAACAAACGCCCCCTATACACCCACCCGCTTACCGCTCCGAAAGCGTTCGACACTGTATCAGTAATAAGCACGTCAAGCGCTAGATAACTTTTACGTATGTGTTAAAACGATGCTTGCTCCCACATCGATAACACACATATCACGTCGCGCTGTCTTGTACTGTACCAACGGTACCGTAGTGCTCGTGTGCTAGGGTTATCGTTCTGTCAACGTTTTCACCAAATCTACCCGTACAGCCCCGCTGTCCTCGCAATTGGCCTCATCATTGCCACTTTGCATTCCGCCGAAGCGTCGCGCCGCACTTTGCTGTCCTCGCCTGGCGCCAGCGCACCCAATTAGCCACAAACCCCCCACGCGAGAGGCCGCACCTCGATACAGCCCGCTCACTATGCGCACGTGCCAGCGTCTCGCATCACTTTCACTCCCACTGCCTCACCTTACGTCTACACACGCACCAACATAACCCACTCCGCCTGTCGCTCACACCAGCGACAGCTGCAGCCCCGATCAATCAAGTCACCCATATTCTTTACACACCTTGAAACGGTTACAGCTCGCTCATTTCACATGGCTTGTTCCAACCATCCCCCGTGTCAGCACCACCAAATTGAAACGTACGCTATTCACATCGCCAGCGCGTCTCTTCAACCCCGCACTCCAAAACATCTTGTTGCACTCTCAATTCTCCGCTGTCACCTCCTGATCTTCTCCCTCAACGAAAACACGCATGTCCGTTTTTGGGCCTCTTCCTCAAAGCACTCATCACCCCTCCATAACATGTCCTCTTGTTTCTCGGTAACAGAATTTCCCAACCTCTCACCCACCAATCGCCCGCTTGAAGACACACGCACCACTCATACCAAGACCCCTCGTGCCTGAACCAATCTGTCAACTGACGCTAGCATCCACCAAGCATGCCTCACACCGCCCGCACGCATGTGATCAATTGCGACACACGTTCGTTTCCCGCCAGCCCACAGTCACAGCGCTCCACGCACATGCTTGTTCAACAACGCCACCACCGAAAAGTGATACTGTTGATCTCTCACAGAAGCTCAAATCCGCCTCATACCAGATGCCGTAACACAGTCAAGTGCAAAAGCAAGAAACAAACGACTTGTACACAAATAACGCGCTATCGTCGAACCTATAAAAAGAGCAACGCTCTTCACAGAATTAATTTTTGTTCGTTAGAACAAAGCACCTTCAGACAACATGTCACAAATGTCCGAGTCGCTCCGCTACAAATGTCACAGCCTTGCTGTCTTGTCTTGTACGTACACAACCTAGCCAAAAAAAAAACACACTTCATCAACTCCCATCTCTACGTCCCCAATTCTTTTCTCCCCCGATCCTGCTTCACACGCATGCCCATCACGAATACCAAGCGGCAAAATACCTTGATTCATTCACTCCATAATTCACATTCACCAATCGACTCACAATTCCGCCGCAGCGAGTTATCCTCAACCTTCATAACTTGTATGCCCCAACAAACTCTTGGCTCCCCGTCCTTGCCGAGCGCGTCAACCACAAGCCATCTCGCGCTTGTGTGGTGTGCAGGGGGAGGGGACTAAGGGTTAAAAGGTTACCTGTGCATCGCCATGTCCATTTGTCACCGTATGATTCAGTCCAACACCAGAAAAGCTCCAGTAGCCCATAATGTAAGCTACAGAGCGTATGCCTCGCGACTTTTTGAGGTCCACACTTCGCGTCGCGAGTTCCGCTATCGACAACGGCACCCAGCAATTCCACAGAGGACCACCGTCAGCACGATCACCCATTCCCATTGAACGGGAAGCGGTCTGACTCGTTGTACTCTGCACAGAAACGGTCTTTTGCAGCAAATGTCACCACAGGTCACAATATGTCACCACTTAGTACTGTACGCCATCATAGAAGAGAAGCATACGGATCCGACATGCAAACGATGCAAGTGTGCATTGCACAGAGGCTAAAAACGCAACCACAATCTATTTCTGTCGGCGAGGACAACAAATGCTTCAAAAACCGTCGCCGCCTTTGATGCTCGCTTTGTGTGGTTTTCGCTGCGTGTCAAGAACGCAATCCCTCAAAATACCCGAATCGCTACATCTCTTGTTAGAAGCAGCAGAGTACGCATGTCCCCATAATCTTGAGCTTGCGCTCATTCACTCCTCCCAGCTCCTCACTTTCCAGCCTCAAGTTGGTAGCACGCCGTCCAAAGACTGAACGCCATAAGAGAAATACAAAACTGGGCCTGTCCAATTGGAAGCAAATCTGTGGTGTAGCTTATCGCAAGTATTCCCCGTCATCTAGCAGACGTGGAACCATTGTCTGGCGGGGCCATGCCCGCAGCAGCCTCTGCTTCCGCCTGGCAGTAAGGTTTGTCCTTCAGTTCTTTCAATCTGAATTTGTGCTTCTTCGTTTTCTTGTGGGCCGCGAGCACGCCATCCGTTATGAAATAACGCGCACATTCCACGCAGTAAAACTGACCAAGTCCTGGAAGATCGAAATCGACTGGCAAATCTGTCGTGCCGTTCTTACTGAATTGGCCCTTTCCTGATATATCTTCGTGGATTTGATCGAGAGCTCGAGACAACGTGCGCTTTCTACGCGAGCGCTTGTTACTTCCTTTCCTCTTCGTAACGCGGCCTGTTCCAGATCCCATTTCAGGTTGTTGAAAGGTCTGGAAGCTTCGAACGAGAACAGGTGCGAAGCCGGAGGGTGCGAAATGGTTTCCAGGGCAGTTGTTCCGACTTTGGAGAGACGTGAAACCTGTTGTTTGCTTTCGTTGCGAATTTTGTGATTGACAAGTGAAGATTCACTACAGGAAAATTGCTGATGCCCGTCTTGGTGAGGACCGTGCTGGGTGTCAACGGCACTTCAAGAAGGCAGAAGCTGCAGTGCTGACGTCTGTCTTCTCTTCGCCGCCGCCGAGCGACAGATACGTGTACAGCTGTGACAACTTGGCGCGGCCATGTGAAACAAACCGTCAAGTCAACGCAGCTGACCATTTTTGACAGAGTGTGAGAGGAAAGTCTACTACACGTACACAGCACACCCCCACGTGTACAGGTAAGTACTGCAGGAGCTTAAAATCCCGGATCTGCGACAGCCCAATTTTTCTGGGTCTACTAGTACAGTACAGCCGCAAAGAATCGCAACCTCGCTCTCGAAAGTGGCGGCGTTGCGCTTGTAATGGATATCGTCGCTGCTTTTTGCACCCTTCGTAGTCTATCGTACCCCTCGTACTTTTGGGTATCCATACTTGTCTTCTTGTTCTCGGAAATCACTGTTGGAAGGGTACTACGCAGCGATTTTGGAGTTTGCATGCCAGCGTGTCGGAATACTCATCCTCCCTCACGTACGGACCCGCTCTAGCTGATACAACATGACCTTCTCTCATTCGAAATTCCTCAAGCAACCCGAACCACTTTTTCAACAACGTAGAATTCGCAGTTTAACAATCTATATGCACCATTGGCAGCGTTCAATCGTCAGACGTAATTGCTGTGGCGTGCCATGAGTCTTCACAATACTTTGAATCTACCCTCTTTTTCTATCAACGGCTTAAGCTCGCTTAATACCCGCCCTTTCTTGGCCGTTCACAGGGACTGCTATGATGCATTTCCACGCCTTTGCCCATCGCAACTGGAAGCTGAACAATTGCTGCCGCCATTCTCCGTTCGAGAGAATCGCTATCCGGTACACTCCACACGCCGCGGAAGAAAAACACTTCTGTACGAACAAGTTTACAACAAAATACATTATAGGGCAAAGACCAGCAGCACTCAAGTCTTAGACCCCTCAACCCAACAACAAACTGAAGCGACCGATTTTGATATGCACGCTCTCATCCAGCGGCTTGAACACTCCTCCGACGCATCACGGCAGTTGCAAGATGAAACCTGGAATCTGTCTATCACGGAATCGGTCCCTCCCCTATGTACAACTGTACCATTTCGGTCGGACGATTTCTTGCACCTACAAGATGTTCAGTCCAATGAATCGTCCATCTCTCAAACTTGCGAAGATTGGCACCACCAGCGTCCGGGTAATCCAATTACTCTTGCAGCGATGGGAGAGCGAAAGGCTGTTATATTTTCGCCGACCGGCTTTCTTGATTCCGTTACCGTTGCCGAAATCAGCATCCAAGAAACTGATGGCATACTTTCTCACTCTTTCAAACCACTTACCACCAGTTTGAGAACTCCAGACTTTCTGCTTTTCGATGAAAACCCGATTATTGATATTACAGCTTCCCGACTTCCGTCACATACATTTGAAAAAGGTACGCTTCTGGCAACGACGGCGAATGCTCTCTCTTTCGCAACTTTCGAAGAAGAGGCACTTAAGTGGAACTTGCAGTATGATCTTAGCAGAGTAGCTGCTACTGCTTTCAACCCGATATTTCCCGAGGAGTTTGCAGTTGTTTGCGAAGATGGGCTTTTTGCTGGTACAGCTCAGATTCTTCATAACGCGTTGCTTCATCACAAGACGGATCAGTTCTTTGCAGATATTCAGCCAGTTTCTCCAAGTGCTCGTTTCCGACAAGTGCACTATGGTGCACATCCTAGAACTCTTCTTCTTGCGAATCCGAGAGGTATTCGTCGACATGACCTCAGGAGTCCTAATCCAAACAATTTTGTTGATGTCGTTTTGGACGTCGAACATCATTTTGGTGTTTCAGGGAAACACACAGAAATCGCATCCTTTCAACCTCTATTGCAGTCTAGCGCTTTTCATATAGTTCTTGCCACCAATAGAGCTTTGTTGTACGTCGACTTGAGAATGCCTCACGCCCCGCTCTTGGACTGGTCACTTTCACTTCCGTCACCTGTAGATCACTTAGCAGTTTGTGAAACGGCGGAAACTGGACAGAATTATGACGTCATCGCTCTGTCGTCAAAGAAACATTGCTACCTTGAAATGTTTCACGGGGTGCGTCTGAGGAACGATGAAACGTTTGGGTATCACGGGTGTCAAAGTGAGAAAGAGTGGCGTCCCCCAATGCCAAGATGTGAGGTGCTATGGTCTGACATGCCTCTAGCTCATCTCCAACAGTTGCATTTACCTTCTCCCACTTCTGGCCTAGTGTTACTACCGCTCGAGACTGGAAGCAAAGTTTCACTCGTTCAATGGTCTGCTACAGAGGGCCTGATTGCTCAGCTTATTAACATTGAGATGTTCCAGGATACCGAGCGACACTTTGAAAAGCCGTCCGAGGTGGCTCCCCGGCATTTCGACTCTTCAGTATTGGCGTGGAAGCACCAGCAAAGACTTACAGAGATAGGTGAACATGAAACGCCCAGAATCGTAAAGAACTCTGTTCTTGAGCAGCTACCTGGAAGTTTGTTGCTAAATCGGTTGCGACTAATGTTTTTCAAAGATGCTTTGGATCTTCGAGAACGTATCTGTCGAACGGATGAAGATGAGCTTGGTTATGATGGAGTTCAGACTAGAGTTCCGCGACCATTTCTAAGTGATATATCTTTTGTTCTGCAGTTCAGAGCGAACTTGGCTGAAGAACCCCCTCAGGAACACAGTCCCAAGTTCAAGAAGATGAAAACAGAGGGCCAGCGCATCTCGTATGGCCCTTGCCTCGATTCAGATACCCACAGCGATCGAACAACGTCAAACTATTCAAGTGAGCTGTCCGATCCTGGTATGGGAAATATTTTCAATGCCATAGGAGGGGGCATGATGATAGCGGAGGTAGCCCGGCACGCACGGTCCGGTATGGCACACAATTCAACTCCCTTGGGAGTGGCAGGCCTGGAAGAAACATTACGGTTCGCTCCGCTTGTTTATACATCGCCAGTGGAGTGGCATAGCACATGCCTTGAACTACATGATGACTGTCACGGTCGCGTTGATTCAAACGAGGAGATGCCGGACTGGGTAACCCAGACCGTGTATTGCGTGTCTGAAGTAGAGCAAGGACAAACCAGTCGTTCGTCCCAAATACCTGAAGGATCCGAGTATGGACGCCTCTTGAGTCGCATGGAATCTTTCTTCTTTGCTTGAAGACCGGGTTGAAGCAAAGTAGTGGCACAGAAGCTCTAGAATCGAGTCAAGTGGACTCTTTGGAAGGCCTTCGCTCTTGGTGATGAATCCCTCTAAACAATTAGAACCACAGGACTGGAGGACTTGTGAGATGGTGGTATAACCATTGACTACAACATATGTCTTGATGTCGTCGTAAGCGAAAGAAGTACAGAACGAAGCGTGCAGTTTGAAAGGCGTCATAGTATGCCTCAGAAATACAGAACGAAGCGGGCAGTTTACTCCGTCCAGCGTCTCAAGGAGTAATCCTCACCGAAGGGCTTCAGTCTTTCAAAGATGCAACCGCTCTCTGTTACCAACATTCATACACTTGCCATGGGCGGTTTGCTTATCTTTAACGTCGGTGATGACATGATGCACGATTATTATCGGTTTGAAGAGTGTCTCCCTACCAAGGTTTTGTCGTCTGTGTTTTATGAGCTATTGTTCTAAATTGGGCTGCGCTTGTGTCATTATGACTATTTGTCACGCCATGCTCGGAAGCGTCATAATCACCGTGTCGTCTCAATTATGAAAATCAGTACGTCGCCACACAGGGCTCGAGATATGAATATGATCCGCAGTCGAAAGCATCAAGGGCTCCGTGGCAGCAGCCAGAGCTAGAGTCGACTCAGCTGAGCAGAAGGGCCCCAGAGAAGAAGCCAGGAAGATATACAACCTCGCAGAGAGCTGTTTGGGCCCCCTATTGATTGCGTATCGCAGAATGGCGGTGTTGTTCAATGTTCTCTAGAATCCTTCAAGGGATGTTGCAACAGAATTTTCAAGGGTAGAGGTGTGCGGGTGCTTTTGCAAAGGCAATTTATTCGTGTCGTTGTTGCAGAACGATACTGTAGGCCAGGACAGCGAAAGCACAAAGGTACGCGTGAGCAGAAGTTTGTCGCCGAACGCTATGCTACCTGAATAGTTCACAACTCAACTCAGGAGTGTGTGATCGGCCACCGACTTCGCACAGCATGGAATCATTTAAGGATTCGTGAATACCCTGTTTGTTGATTCTTAGTGTCATACTGTCGGGACACTGAACCGCAGCCGCTTTTTTGACGGTATTGAGGCACACGTCGAAGACGGCCTAATTTCATCCGGTGGGAATTGCTTCGATGTCTTGACGCCTATGGCTTTGCATAGTTGGGCACTTTTATTCATAGCCGTGCTCATGTCAATATCAGCACCGAATATGGCACCGTATTCGGTCCACTGGATGGTCACCGTGGTATTGAAGCAATGCAATTTACACGTTTCATGTCTTACAAGTTCGAGCAAGATGGTGACTCTAGTCGCGTACCATCGAAGATGCGCATCAGGAACATCGCTGACCAACATTACTGGTGGCACGTTTGGCCAGACCTAGATTCCTTCGCTTTGCCTATTACTCGCGAGACTATTACTTGCGAGACGTGAGCTCCTTCAATAACTGAATGAACTGGTTTTAATTCCCCATGGATGACTTGACATCCCAAGGAAGCTTCAACTCCTCATGGATACCTCCAAATATGTCGCCTAGCGGAGGCGAGTCCAAACCTTTGATCAGCGTACTTTCAGTCGCGAAGGACAACACCAAGTCTGCTGCTCTCCGGCTCGCGCCCTACCGCCTGTGGTTGCGTTGTTCTCCACGGGTGTGGGCGATTGCCATTCTTCTGATCGGATTGGTAGGCATCATCCATATTTGGCTGACAGAGACTTTCGTCGTGAAGATGGGCAGTGCAAGAACGACTTCAGCAATATCTGCGGTCCATGAATCGCCGGACACTATTTTGCGTTTTATGTCTTACAACGTGTTTGTGCGACCGATTGGCATTGGTCTCGGAGATTACAAGAACCAGCGGTTGAACGATTTGCTGGAAGATGCAGGTATGTTCGATGTTGTTTGCTTTCAAGAGCTTTTCTCTACAAGTGGGTCTCGAAAGACGAACTTTTTGCGAAAACTAGGAACAGCTTATGGACTGAAGTACCAAGTGTCGTCTCCGATACCTGGACTTAAGGGTCTGTTTTCTTGGCCTCCAAAGATCATTGACGGAGGCCTCGTCATCGCTTCCCGATACAGAATTCTAGAAACAGACTATCGAGCGTTCTCAAATGCGCAATTTGAATCCATCGATTTTATAGTCGCAAAGGGAGTTCTCTATGCTCGAGTCTCGTTACTACATTCTGTTAATGTGTTCGTCCATGTTTTCACTACTCATATGCAAGCGAATAACGGTTTGGATATGGACTTCAGCGGCACGCGTACGTATCAGTTGGAGGAACTTGCGCGCTTCATATCCAAGAAGACAAGCGATGACCCTTCTGGTCCCATCATTCTGGCGGGTGATTTTAACGTGAACAGCCGTAACGGTCCCAATGATCCGTCTTCGTCGCCAAAGTATGCAACGATGATGGAAATACTCCAAACAGCAAGACCTCAGTTTCCTTTCGTAGACCTCTTATTCAAAGCCAACGGAAACAAACACCCAGTGACTTCGGCAGGTGGTCTGAAGGGAGATACACAGAAAAATGAAGGGCTTGATTATATCTTTTTCAGCCCGGGAGACAAGCAGTTCCTGAATAGTTCGTTAAGCATTCAAGAAGACTGGAAATCGATTGGAGTTAAACCACTGAGAGTTTCTGGAAGACCGTATCAAACATTAAGTGATCACTACTCCGTTGTGGCAACATTTAATCTTGGACACAAATAAAACGGAAAACGCAATTCTCGAGTTGGAGATCCCTGATGCCGTTCACTACCTTTCCTTCCCATTGTGTTGCAGGGTACTCGTGCGGCCTGGTTGACCAAACTGTGGTCACCACAAGCAAGGCAGAAAGCATCACTTTAGGTGCTTGGTTGAAGGGGATGTGTATGTGTGTATGTATGCTCATGGGCGTACGCAACTAATTCCGAAAGCGTGGTAGGAACCCTTGTCAAAGAATTTCTCTCTCTGCAAGTATTTTGAAGAGGGGAAGTCTTGTTGTGGACGGGGAAAAGTATTTACATTCGCGGTCTATGTGTCTATACCATGCTATGCACATTATGTATTATATTACAAAAAGAGCGTTTCGTACTTTGCAGTCAAGCGAAACAGGTCTTATAGAGAGCGTCGGAATGAATTTTGCTCTAGTACGCATTACGTAAGAATGAATGCGACTATTCAAGCAATATCAAATCATTGTTCACACACCTAGATGCTATCGTATGGTCTCATCGGTTCTGAATGCGCTACAAGAGATACCCATTCTAGAAGCATCCTAGTACCCAGCAGTTCCCCTAGTAGCTCAGTGCGATGTGCGCTGTTCATGTATACGCAAGCATGCGGGCAAAATAGTTTTTGAGAGCAGCGGTCAAACCCCTTTCGCAACGTTTAAGTTCAGCCAAAGTTCAGCCAACGTTTAGCCATGCGCTTATCTGCAAGCAGCGGAAAGCAATCCTTGAGGAGAGCCCGCACCCCTGACCCTAAGGCACAAGCATGTGCTGCGGTAGGCATTAGTTGGTCTTTCGGGGAGATCTGCAGCAGGAAAAGTTGAAAACGGCCATGCTCAGAGAACTGCCATGGTTCTAGCGTGAGGTTGAACTCAGAACTTGTGATGTTCTACCCTTGGAGAAGAGAAGAAGATGACTGTCCAGATCCATCCATGTCTATTTCACTTGCGTGGGAAGTGCGCACCAGTTACATGCGTTCCAAGGCATTGCATCGACATCGTTGTCACGTTGTCACGTATCTACGTAATTTAGGTCTAATGCAGTCCGCGAGTCGGTAAAAAACGGGGTCTGGTGAATCTACGCCGTGTAGCATATGTAGCAGAAACAGCCAATCACAGGCCGATAACCCCAAAATATCTGGGGGAGAGTGCGCTCAAAACCTCGACTTTTTTGAGGTGCAGCAATCCGGCCAATAGGAGCCCGATAACCTCAAATCATCATTGTATCTCTCTCAACAAGCGCATAAATCACAGCAATGACAACCATTCATCGCCCTTTCAGCACCTACCCATTGCATTCTGCACGGTGTACTGCATAGCAAAAATGGCGCCATCTCCCATTCAAAATGGTCAAGTGCTCACGGCCCCAATGCCAAACAGGCTCCTGCACCCTTCTTCCGACCTTTCATCGTCGGCCTCTTCGTCGGGTCTGAATCAAACCACAACATTCAGTAGACAGGGTTATGTAGCCCTCACCGTTCGCTCCTTCTTCTGCTTTCGGCCTTACCTTGCTGCGCTGAATCTGAAAGAACGCAGATTTGTCTGACAAAGCCGTAGACGGAATCAGAAGTGGCTGGCGCAGTGCGTGTTCTTGACAGCCTACTTCTTGCGGCGGCAGCGAAACTAATCATGTTTACTGATTTCTCATAATCGGTTCAACTTTTCGTATGGCTGAATTGATAGCGCCATCAATGTCTGATCTGGTTGTAACAGGAACGGAATTCGATCTTTTTCTACTTGAATTTGATCTTTTGCGGTGTCCTCTCATGTTCTCGTTGACACCACGACGTCGTTTCCGTGATCTTCCGTGCCCGCTGTTTGGGTTACGAACCAATGCAGCTTCAACTGTTGGCTGGGACCCTAGCAGTTCTACTATTCGCGGAATTAGAAGAGATGCTGGCGTTTGCACGTGAAATGCTTGTCCGGAGTTCAGGGATTGCAACCCTGATTGTAAAAAGTTCTTCAAGCCGTCTAATGCGAGAGGGCCCTGCGTCCATGCCAATCTATGCATTTGAGTACACAAACCCGTACAATCAGCACAGGAAAAGAAGAAAGAGAGCTCTGAATTGTTACCTTCTTTGGCATCTGCTTGCAATTCGTGACCTCCGTATCTACTTTTCCCTGGGTTTGTTTCATTGGACTCTCGACCTCCTCTATTGTCCATGCTTTCCCCCCGATTGCCAACCACAGCACGAAGCGAACCAATGTTTTGCAGTGTCCAAGATGCAGGATCAGCTTTCCAGTAAGGATGCAAGAGCTCTTCCAGGGGAAATCGAGGACCGACAATGTCCAAAAAGGCAGGTGTTCTGCTCACTTCTTCTGCATACACAGTCGAAACTCTTACCATATGCGCACAAGGAAATCCGCGTGATACTTGCCTTAGACATGTGCAGAACCCTTTACTAACGCTTCTTGTATGTTGTCCTGTCCGTGTTCTACAGACGTAAACAAGAAACTCGAGTGGTGGTCTGGGTGTATTACTCTGAAGGGTTGTACACGATGAAACGACAAAGGCTGCTACTTGTGTATCAGGGGTGTCATCCAATCCCAGCATCGAGTGACGGGTACTGGTGATCGCATGTCCATCGGTGATGTAAGACCTGTCCACACGATAGTGGGCAGACCTCATTACACTTATGCGGATGAAATGGTCCAGGCAATACGCAGTATAATTCTGACACATTTCCCACAGTTGCTTTGCCGGAATTCCAAGCGATGAAGACGATAACTGTCGCAATATTGGTCGTTTTCTGTGTGAAATATGAGCAGACATGGCCCTTCGGCGTTTTGTGAGCTCTAAAATTACCTTTGGTACATCAAAAATCGGAACGCCTGGTCGGAGTATGTAATGCCGAAACATTGAGTTAGCAGACTCCGAACTTCCTGTACCTTGAAACAAGAACTGCATCGGCATGTACAGAGTCTTGTACACCCTTATAAGCATTGACGGATTCTGGCGATATAAAAAGGCGTACCAGCGGGGAAGGGGCATATTGAAAGCATGGAAGTATTTCTGTACGAACTGCTCGCGTCTGCTATGGAATTCCTCAATCGTATTTGAACGGCGCATTACGTGCAGATCAGTGCTCATCTCCTTATTCCAGGGCAACCTCTGTATCTTCTGGCACCACGAAGAGACGTTCTTGATTTGATTTTTGTTGAGGTGCCAATCATCTAAAGCAAGAAAGCTATTTGGCATGACCTTCCTGACAGCGGCAATGAGAGCCGCATTCTGATCAACGAAAACCATACCAGGTGACACGGGAACCACGGACATGAACTTTTGTAGCATCCAAGAAAAGCTTTCTTCAGTTTCGGATGGTACAAACCCCATAAAGAATGTGCGTACCTGACCAGAACTAGTCCTTCCGTTGATGGAGAAAAGAGGGAAGCTAAACCGGTTAGCGATTGCCTTACAATCAATCGAAATCCCTGGAATAATTCCATACCTTTCGTAGTCTTCCCTCCATTCTTCGAATGCCCAAGCTGTATAGTGCATGCTATCGTCCCCTCTCGTGGCAAAGAAAACGCGATGTCGGGGGTTTTCTTCCTGCAGTTTGGATAAAGACTCACATAGACGGAGACTATCCTGATCTTTAGGGTTCTGTTTGTCCTTCATGTATTTCAGATGCTGTCTTAATGTCTCCCTATCGATCCTAATATGGTACCTGTATTCGAGATACTTCAGAACATCAGCGTATCCCATCCGAAGGATATTATGCATTTTCATGGCTTCCTCCTGGGCTGAAGGAGGAAGCAGCTTCCTCAATATCCTGGCGTCGGGTTCGTGATTGTGACATGCCTTGCTAACATCGCAAGCATATCGCCAATTTTCGATGAGTGCCTCCTCTGCACAGCCCTCTTCCGATACAACATGGCTTTGAACCGTGAACACAATCAAAGAAAAAGGACACTGATGGATACTGTCCGACTTCTGGCAAACGAGCAATGCCCGCTTCAGAATGCGTTTGGACTTCTCCTCCTCATCCCTCCCTTCTTCCATTCCATCCCGGTATTTGGAGTCCCTTATTGTAAGATCATACCCGAATCCCTCACTTAGATATTGGAGCTGGAGAAGAACTTCTCTACCCGGTGCGTTTATCTGCCTTCCATCAATAAAGGACATTAACACTGCCACCATCTCCGAATGTTGGAAGTACTCTGTAATCTTCTCTTGCTCATCAACAACCCCATTGCCTTCCTCACAGCCATAGCTAGTTTTCGGACATTCGACATCCTCCTCCTTCCCTTCAACAATTTCCCGCGTTTGCAAACCATTTTCATCCGTGTCAACGACCTCTTCCGCATGATCACTGTCCCATAAAGTCCCTAACGGCGATAGAGTGTCGATATCTGTAGCATCCTCACGGCTATCAACTCCAACTCCTGCATGTCCGTTGTCCACAACAACTTTGGCTTCTTCTGCTGTATTTCTCTGCTCAAAGGTACTACCAACAACTGCTTTTAAACTATTCGGTACGCTAGAATCAGAAAGTATAAGATCATCTTTGTCTAAAGCAGTAGCATTGTTTCCCTTAGGAGCACAGTGTTTAAGTTTCTCGTAGCCATCTTTTGTTTCAAGATCTTCATCTCCCTTCTCTGCATTCTCCGCCCTCTCCGTTTCCCGAAGAGTAAACACACCACGTAATTCGGTCCTATCATCATGTCTGACCTCAAAAAGACTTGAGCTGCAAACTGTAGTCACTCTCTTTTTTATCGCAGCTGAGGTCAGTTCAGAACAACTATGGTTGTGGGTGAGCTTATACTTCATATTCCACGTCCTCTTATCCGCAAGCAGCTTCCCAATGATTGCTGCCTTGCATTTCCATGGAGCAACGTACTTCAAGCACCTTAATCGGAGGATTAGGTAGTGCTTTTGACGGTTATTGACTGATGGCCGACAATAGTGAACCCCGTATGAGTAGCCATTCTTCGTCAGCTCATACAACTTGCGGGGGAAATCATGCAATACCTCTTCTTCTTCGCTTCTCCCCTCGCTTTCTATCGATTGCTTTCTTTTCTTTCTCAGCTCCGCTCCCACAAGTTTGCCACCTGTACTTGCTCTTGTGCATTTACTACAATTCACAGCAAGATCGAAGACATCATTGACAATTGAGGTTACTGCAAGGATGGAGTCTTCAAACCGTACTTTCCTCTCCTTGCTGGGTTTTCCGGCTACTTTCAACGGCTTTCTGATGCTTTTAAGTCTCGTAAAACTCTTCTTTTTCCTCGTCGAAACGGTAGTAGGCGAAACATTCTTCTTATCGTTCCTTTTCTTGTGCCTGCACTCGTAAAAGTACTTTCTCTTCCGTAACATATGCTCATCTACTAGAAACTCTGTAGACTGCAGAATTCCATTCCCGATCGTTGCGCTAAATATGCTGCGTACTCGAGCTTCAACGCACCCCCACCTGTATTTCTCAGTTAGCTTTGGGTCATATCCACGTCTGAATGTATCTCTCGGCATACACCCCTTGGTTCTCGCTCCTTCCGAAATAGCAGATATGACGTAGGCTCCGCAGCTGTAGACATCTCGCTGCCTCTCATACCTCAAGTAGTCTAACATGTAGTTTTTTTCTCTCGAATTTCCACCTAGTGCCCTTCTTTGGTGGGAAGCAACCATCGACTACAGCCTGGAAGAACTTCTTGATATGCAAGGGGCGTGTAAATCGCAGACTGTCCCCAAAAGACAAAACTCTTTCCTCACATCCATCCCCCTTTTCGACAATGTCCAGCACGAGTAGTCCCCAATGACATTCATTAAGATCGATAGGTAAAAATATGCTACGGATAGGACAATCTGCTTCAAACATTCTCTCCGTTAATGACCTCACAAGGCTTTGCACTTGTTCTTCGGAGGGTTCAATGAAATGTTTGTCCTTGCACATGTCCGCCATCCGGCAGAGTCTTATGCCCGTATCTGGATGGCAAATCACATGCCCTGCACTGGGCTCCAATTCCATGAGCCCTGCTCCAAGTAGCACGTTACAGAACATTTCACGTGGCTTCGCGTAGGATATGAAGCACTTCACCTTGTCTTCTTGTCTCTCACCGCGACAAATCATTGAAAGATGAAAGGTGAGAATTCTTCTCCGTTTCTTTCCCATCGGCGTGGATGCATGAAGGCATATATTAGTATGCCTATCCACGTCGGAGTAGAATGTGCTGAGCCTGGATGCTATTTCGGCAGTGCGAGAGGGGATTCCGCGCTTTCTACACAAATGATAGTCGTCATCTTCGCTGTCAGACTCTACAAGATCAATATTTTCGACTTCAAGACCCGTCTTACTCACAAGATCGACAGTTAAGATTCGTTTGTTCATGGTAAAGCGATATATTAGAAGCGAATGGTATACGGGGTGTATTAAATCGGACCTGGAACGGTGGCGGACGATTGTGGCCGCCGTCAAAGTCTTCCGGTGAAACGAAAGGTCGGGGGAAGGGTGCAGGAGCCTGTTTGGCATTGGGGCCGTGAGCACTTGACCATTTTGAATGGGAAATGGCGCCATTTTTGCTATGCAGTACACCGTGCAGAATGCAATGGGTAGGTGCTGAAAGGGCGATGAATGGTTGTCATTGCTGTGATTTATGCGCTTGTTGAGAGAGATACAATGATGATTTGAGGTTATCGGGCTCCTATTGGCCGGATTGCTGCACCTCAAAAAAGTCGAGGTTTTGAGCGCACTCTCCCCCAGATATTTTGGGGTTATCGGCCTGTGATTGGCTGTTTCTGCTACATATGCTACACGGCGTAGATTCACCAGACCCCGTAAAAAACAGGTGGCACGGACGGCAGATTGACGCCACGTGTATATGCGCCAGAGGTATCATCTGTGTTTGGCTGGGACTGCCAGAACTAGGATACGGCCAGATCACGTTCTCTGGAGAAGGCAAGACTTGCCGTTTTCGAGCACATGCCTCCTAGCAAGTCGTGAGCATTCCCGGTAAGACGTGAATCTCTGATAACGCAGTTCATATTCTCATAGCGTTTTTCCAGTGTGAGGTTACCTTTCACAAAAGGCTTGAATTGTACACTTTTCAAATGTTCTCAAGATATCTCAGAAACTATTTCATTTTGGCCTTTGAAATGTTGTGCAATCGCTCCGGCGTACTCCGTTCCTTAGACTGACCACTTCACGACCATCCACCCCTTTCTTGACCCCCTCTAGCCTCTGAACACCGCCCCCGATTGCCGCATCAACTTTACACCGGTTTCAAGGTTAAATATGGAATCTACTCAACACCCATAGCACCGCATACCAAGTCCGCCACAACTTCCGCAGCCGTCTGCATAGCGTCCAACAAGCTCGCTTTCTCACCCGGCAACTTTCGAGCCCAAACCGATCGCCGCATCCGTCTAACGCTTCGCACTCCACTCTTAACAATACGTTCACGAACTTTTAAAGAGTGCATAAGGGCTCTCTTTTCGGCACGTTCTGCTTGTCTTGCAACCTTTTGTGCTTGACTTTGCACTTTTTGAGCGTCCTTCTTTTCGCGTTCAATCGCCCTGCGCTGCACTTCAAGCTGAGTTTTCTTTTCCTTTTCAAGTTTATCAGCCTCTTTCTTTCGACGTTCTTCAAGCATCTGGGCTACCGTTTTGTGTTCCGCCGGCGCTCCACAGTCTAACATGGCTAACTTTGGTTGTAAATGAATGTCTCCCAATACCTCTTTCTCGGTCTTAATCGGGGTTATTGTATTCATTATGATGCTACTAGCTGTTTCTGCGCTTCGAAGAAGTTGGAAAAGTTTGTGGCATACCATCACATCGCTCGTTTCCGTTGCTAGAATGTGACGAGCTTTGCTGCAAACTTCTGCATCTGTTCGTCTTTTTTGGACATGGCGAGTTCTGTCCGCAACGTTTTCAACCGAAGCGATCTTCACACTAACCTCTTCCGGATCCTCTCGTTTGTACCTTTTCGCAAAATTTGAGTTGAACGGAAACAGGCCTGTGTCTTCAAAAGAGGACTTGATGATTGGAGGGGAGATTGTCTGATGTGCATAAACTGCACACGCAAGGTTGAATCGAGGTGTACGAGTCTCAGGAACTACTGAGCGTGCGAACTGATCTCTTAGGTATCGAAGCGACTCTTTGAATGTTTTGTTGATACGACGGTCGCACGGTTGGAGTATATGTGAGGTGTTTGCCGGCTTGATAACTGGGATACATCGGTTTTTCTCACATTCCATAACCCAGCGAATGCCCTTTCGCGACGAGTGGCCATCCATCGTTAGAAGGTAAGAACTCGACTCTGGAACATGCCTTCGAACAAAGTTGTTAACGTGTTTCATGAAACCTTCTAGAATCTGACTATCCATCGAACCATTTTCTGTACACTTCACCACAGCATCCGCAGGCATCCAGTTCGGCCGCTGGAACTCGTTACAAACTGCAGCGCTCTTCTTGTAAATACCGGGAAGGGGTTCCATCCAGTGCTGCATTACTTTTTTTCCGGCAACGATATAGAATGGAGGGGCTTTCTTTCCGGATGCAGAGCACACAAGAACGGCGGTAATGTGTTTGTCTACACCTTGCATCTTTTGGGCGACCTTGCATCCGCCCTGTTTTGAAGACTTCGAGCCATAGGCTTTGGTTGCCTTGCCCCACGTTGCATCCACAGCCGTTTCATCCATGTTCCATATCCGAGATGGATCATCAAGGAGACCACGATTTTCTTCACCAATCTTACCAACCACATCGAAGAAAGTCTGAATGTGTTCGTATGTCTCTCCTTTCAGCTTTGCATTATCCTTCGGATAATGGGTTTTGAACGTTAAATCTCTATGCCTGGCGCGAAAAGATCGAACAGCATCGTCTGATGGGACATTATTTTTCCATCCTGTTCTGCGGTCAGCCGCTACGCGAGCCATAACATACTTCAATGTGTCATTATCAACTGCGAATCCGCGATCTGCTGCCTCTTTCAACCTGTGAACAATCAAACTCTCTTCTTCGTGAGTTAAAACCGTTTGGGCTCCTTTGCGTGAATATGAATTGTCAGTAAGCTGTTGGTTTAATCGGTCGTACGCTTTGCTCTCGATAAGGTGTTTGAGGTTATAAACTGTGCTTTTGCTGAGATGGGTGGCTGTGACGATATCGCGGATTTTGTGTTTAGTGTTTTTGTCTTGGAGCATTACTACGGCGTTTTGTTTCATTCTGCGTTGATGCTCCGCTCTGACTCGACTTTTTTTGAAGTCGGTTGGCTTGTTTGCGCATGGACAGAGCCATCGCAAAGATTTGTGGAGGGAACAAGGTCTCGAGAGTGTGGAACAGTGACCTACGGGGAATGGAAAGAAGCTCATGTGCAATAAAGATGACGCCGTCCAGTACGTTTTTATTGGTATCGCGCGTCTACTGTTTGAAGGTTCCGCCTTTTTCATATCAAACTCTTTGTCTCATTGAGACAAATGTGATGAGATGATTAGATTTGAAATCGGAGCCAGTATGGCCAAGGTATGAGGTCTGGAAGGACAGTTTCCAACTTCGACCTTTTTCCAGAATTAGCCTTTTGTGAACGGTACCGGAAGGAGCGCCAAGACAATACGCGTTAACGACCAAGTTGTGCTACGCCTCTGGACGAGAATCGCGTCTCCAATCTGCGAAGAAACTGCATTCGCGACGTCATGAATTCCTCGACGTCAAACTCTCATGCTGTTCAGCGCATCGTTATCACTGGCGGAACTGGTTACATTGGATATGCTCTTCTTCACAAGATACGTGAGCTGTTCATGGACTCGTTGTCTCCAGTTGCGATTGTGCGAGCCTCATCTGATATTACACGACTACAGAGGTTGCTCGACTATCCTTCTGAACACGATCCCGTTATCATTTGCGATCTTCAAGATGTAGAATCCCTGGTGAGAGGGGTTAAAGACGCTGACATAGTCGTTCACCTGGCAGCTGAGATGGACTTCTTCCCAAAGAATAAGGAAAACTTGCTGTCTGTCAATGTAGACGGTACTAGAAACCTTCTCGAAGCATGCGCCTGTGAAGCAGAGTCATCGAAACGAAATATACGTTTTGTATACGTGTCTTCGACGGAGGCTATTGGAACAACTGATGGTGTATCAAAGGCTGACGAATCTCATGCACTGAACCCAGATTCATACTACGGCTACACAAAAGTTTTGGCAGAAAGTGTGGTTGAAGAGTACCGTCAAAGGTTGGATACGGTAATCGTTCGTCCAACAGGCGTGTTTGGACCCGATGAACGCTTCTTCTTTTTGGAACTGATGCAGATGGTCGCCAAGGGCTTCACTGTCGTGCTGCCGTCTCCCATGACTGGACGCACGTGCTTGACTCACATTGATGACATCGTCAACGGTATTCTAGCTTGCGCTACCCATCCAAAAGCTCCTGGGAACACGTACAACCTGTGCACTGATGAGGCGGTGTCAGGCAAGGCGCTTGTTCAAACGGTGGCAGATGTTCTGCAATGCCCTCGGCCTATATTCTCACTACCGCCTTCAGTTGGTGGAGTATTGATACGTCTAGTTGCACCCATCATGAATATGGGCAAGCGTCGCGTGTTCATGTATCATCCGAAGACTGTGTCCGACTCAATGGCTTACCGAGAGTATTCAAACGCAAAGATACGTCGAGAACTCGGCTTTAAGCCCAAGTACACCATGCTCGAAGGCGTTGAGGAAACATGCAAGTACGAGCTTGAAGTGGGGACTATTAAGAGATCAACAATACCACCGGCCATAAAACGATGTATCGACCTTGCTGCGGTGGTATTGTTCGCTATCAGTCAAACGATGGGTCGTCGTCATCGACATGCAGACTAACCTAAGAAGCCCTTGGAGCGCTTTAGTTTCATAGAAACACAAAGGCAAACTCTACTTCTATTCTAAGACTTGACTCAAAGAGATTTACACAAGAACGCAATGATCAACTTCTTTGCTTCTTGGTCTTGTTAGGATTTGAGTCAGGGACATTCCATCTGTGAGTTCTCACTATGCGCCGGTGGTCGTTAAGGGCGCCCTCGTATGTGTAAGACTTAACGTGGGATTGGTGACTGCGGAATGCGCGGGCCCTGCCTTGGATAAGCAGGGCGCGAATCTGGATGCAAACTAAATCAAGACTGTAAACAGGCGCCCAGCCTGACGTAGTTAAAAGCTCCATGCATATTCCACCGTGGGGACCGACGTGACCTCCGAAGATGTATGGGGAGACGACGCGGATAAATGGTGGGGCATTTGGATACCCTGACGGAAAGCGCAATTCCAGCTCAACACCTTGGCATTCGGGAATGTTCTTTATGTCGTCGACAAGGTCGCAACCTGAGATGTTGTCAAAGTACAGCATGACAGTCCATTGATAAAGATCATCGGCTGTAGGTTGAGCTGTGAAGCCATCTCGGCGAGTATCCATAGCTTGCAAAATAGAAATCTGTTTCATGAGAGTGGTTGTAGCAAGTCTGGACGGGGCAAACACTGGATCCTTGATGGGTATGGGAGGGGGACGCTTTCTCTTTGCGACATTAGCGTTGTTGTCAGAAGTTAGTTGATCAGGAATTGAGGCGTGTACAGCTTGTGACGGGGGACGTGGCTTTGGCTTATATTTTCTGGCGGTTGCAGCGATGCCGACGATATTGTCGTATACACGACCAGCGTTAAAGAGAACTTGGTGAACGACTTGAGCTGGGGTCAGATGTCTGGCACTTTCGCTGAAATCAGAAAATAGGAAGGTGTTAATGTCAATCAAGAAGCCGTCTGGTAAGCCCAAGTCATCCTCGATCATGGCGGTGAGAGGCTCTGCGTCGTCATTCGGAGAGGTAGCATTGGAACCGGATAAAAGAAGATAAAAACGACCGCCGTCTGGAAACTCGAACGAAGCGCGTGCTGTGAACACAGCACCTTTGCCGTCGTAAGCAACGACTGGCGGTTTCGAGGCGCAAGGCGAAACCGAAATGATGTCGTCGCAAGCTTTCCAGGAGCGAAGTGCTTCTAACGCCTGTTGGTCCATGTCAGAAGTGCAGTCGTTGGGAATACGCAAGAGCGCTGGCAAGCAAGCGCTGGGAAACAAGAGCTGGACAAGAAGCGCAGAGACTAGGATAGGATACCTGTGGGGAGGACTGCGAATGCACAATAGTAGTTGAAGTGCTAACTCTCAACCTTGTTACACGTCGCAGCAACAGCAGAAACGTTCTTTTTGCAGGGTGATCAGCGAATGAGAATAAACTATGATACCAAATGCATGCCCCGTGGCACCCTGACTGTACCAAAGGTAAGGGTTACCGAAGGTAAATTAAGGCCAAAGGGGTATCTCTCACGATATCTGCAGAATCCGCAGTGGGATAACCAAGTCATCTACGGTGCCCTTGGTGCCCTTTGTACCTTTGTTATCTGGATGCTTCATGGGAAATTTTGAAAGTCTTCCCATAGACCCTTGTCCACGTTGCCACGTGTAACGAACCTGCAATCCCGCCGTCGGCCCTTCTCAGCAGCCATTGCGATTGCGGCCATTGGAGACAACACCCTACCAAGAACTTCCTCCGAGCGGCGACCGCCGAAGCGAAATTCGTGCTAGCTCGAACAACACAAAACAACTACCATGCCGGACGCGCGAGTAACTCTGCGGAAAAGCAGTCCGTACAGGACCCGAAGCAACAAGTTCAGGAAGTAAGTTGCTTTCCACTTGGGATGCTCCCCCAACAAGCCACACTGCGCAAGCGATCACTAACTTCAGATCCCCGCCCCGATCCGCAGATTGCGCACTCCAGGAGGGAAGCTTACGATCCAGTACGTCAGGAAGCTCCCTAGCGTTCCGAAATGTGGGGACACTGGACGACCTCTCTTCGGCGTTGCCGTCGCCCGTCCGAAAGAACTTCAGCGCATGTCTAAGCGAAGAAAGTCCGTCTCGAGAAGCTACGGAGGTGTGTTGTCTGCGTACGCAGTTCGTAACAGGTACGTCATCACTTTTCCACCGTATCTGCGCAAATGAAGATATGCGTTAGCCTGCAAGGCTCGGATTCCCTTTTTTGATGGGGCAGCCCTATGAGTATAATACCGCCTTTCGGATGTTTCTCATGTCCATGTACTTGCGCCCAGCTTGTTCCGTTTCAGCAACTAATCCGTTTGTTTGCGTCTTGTATCCGCAGGATCATCAGAGCCTTCCTCCTTGAGGAGCAGAAGATTGTCAAGAAGGTTATCAAGCAACAGAAAGCCCAAAAGGCGAAGCAAGCTGCTACCGACGCCGCTGCTGCCGCTGCTTCCTCTAAAAAGAAGAAGGGCTCTTCCAAGTCTAAAGGCAAGAAGTAAATCTGCGTATCACTTTTTGCGGTAAACACATTCTCGCTTTCTTAGCCTTAGCATGCATCATCATCTCACCGAGCTGCGCTTACTACTGTTGTCCTACATCGACTGTGTTTCGTAAGCTCTCATTTATCATGAACGCTCGCGACAAGTGCCCACAAGAACTCATCTATAACGCCGCATTTGCTTCGATTCTCTTGACTCATCTAAGCACGGCGAGTTCAGTAACAGCATGACAGGCTCTCTGACAGGCACACATGTTTATCACCTTGAAAGCCTAACGCCAGCTTTGCTATTATGTCACAGCACCTGGTGCTTCCTCAATACATTGCCTGATCCCAATTACTGTCATGTGGCAGCATTTTCAGGGCCTTGCTCCTCGTTGAAGATTTGTGCGTCGTTCTGTCGCCAATGCGTCTAACATAGTTGTGCTCATTGATGATCCGGTCTCAAAACCTATGGGCGTGAAGCGTGATCAGCGTGCATCCTTACGTTGAAGATAAGTTTTAACTTCATCTCCTCCAAAAACCATCACTGTTGTGAGGTACGCCGATAGCCCAACTCGCGGGGTTACCCCTCTATAGAAACCTCTCAGGCCGCTGGTCTCATATATATGTCGAACTGCTCCTCCAATAGTGTTGTTTGATGCGACCGAATCTGCCCTCTGCATTTCAACCCGAACAACTTCAAACGGCTGATTCCAACATGCCAGAGCACCACCAATTATACTGGATAGTATGCGTTGTGGCTTCGATAACTTTCGCTCTTTGTCTTTGCCCTTGATGGCAGATTCAACGAGACGGGAAAGCCCGAATCGGGAGCCCCAGTTCGTGGCCTGTCGTAAGGCAACAGCGTTAACACCTTTGTACATACCACGAATACCGTCTCTCTGTAGGATTTCCGCTGCAACTTGCAAAGTACCTTTCTGGCCTCCTGGGCCCGTTTTAGACCTGGTTACTTCGACTGTCTTCATGAAACAACAGATACCCATGGTTGAGTAGGCTTGACAAATTCCACCGCCAACACCACCGAAGGCGCTCGATAGCAATGGGCCGCATCCTGCTGCGTTAGACAACTTCTTAATTTCGTGCTGGGAGAACAGCAGTACTCCCCCTTCGTTAGAGCCTCGATCCACGCCCACGGGACAAGTCCCTGCCAAAAACTTGAGAGCCCGCGAACGGCATAAAGACGCCTGCAAGCATCCATCAAACCGTCATTTCTATGGGCGGCCATCATGACCTTCATATTCTCGAATGGTTGCCCCAATGTAGTAACTTCAAACCATTGCAATCCAGCACCAATTGCAACCTGTATTCAATTTGTGACATGTCAGCTCCTGGTTTCCTCTAAAGAGTCATATGATTGTTTGTACGCAGTTCAGATGGGTGAATAGCTTACATTTCGAATGTCAACACCTCCTTTGGCAACAGCAATTGGCGACGCGGCAACTTCGCCTCCGCCTGCAGGTTTTAATGATCCATGTCCAGTCTTAACTTGATTAACAGGCATTGCTGAAATATGGTTCGTTCTAGTAGTATGAATGCTAGCACCTACAATTGCCTTCTCTCCAAACACAACAGCCTCAGGAAGTACTAATCAAGATGTTGAAATCGGTTAGCCTTACGAAGTCTTTTCGCGATCGGCTGGCTTAGATCTACATACAACGCCTGGTACCGTTGTTCCAAGGTACGTAAACATTTTTACGTAATCCTGTTCCCTAATTAAAAAGAATTTTCTGCAGGTTCTACTCCGCTGTGACTTTATCCGTGTGCTATTGTGGAACCTGTTGTGTACCTTTGTACCTGTACTCCGTGTTATTGCTTGGAAGAGAATTTATTTATCGCTTCGGAAACCAATTTGAGAGATACATATTCCCGCTCAGGACAACATTTTTCGAATGTATTTTGGCCCGAGCTCTAAGTGCATTGCCGCATTTCTAATGAACAAAACCGATTTAAACATGCTGCGATCCGTGTTGACGTCCTGAACTACCAGTGCACGGCCGTAGTTTGAAACAAAACATCTGACGGACGCAACAGGTCTTGAGATAACCAATTTTTGAAGTTTACTTCTTTTGTAAGGCAGTTCAACTTTCCAACCATCTCGCAAGCGGTTTCTCCCTGCAAGCGCCCCAATCTACTATAGAGGTGTAGAACGATAGACCTACGAGACCATAGGTCAAGAAGGTAGTTTCAAAGGTGGTACCAAAGCAAAGCTGTTTTTTGAATAAATTGAAGAACGAACACGCTCGCGGCACGCGCGAGCAATTCATGTTGTATGCGAAAAAGAGGAGAGTGCGTTAGGTTTACTGTTGCGAAATACCTGTTCCTCCGTTCTTCGCCGAACTTTGGTGGATGGTAGGTCGCCATCTTAACTTCCATCCAAGACCAAATCAAAGAAAATAGAAGAGAAACAGCCAAGTTATGGCGAAGAAGACTTGAAGAAAGCCCGATTTCCGACACATGCCATCAGCTACACGAAAGACGAAAGAGTTGCACGGGGTAGAAGGCTAAACTTCATCCGGGCTAGAGGGCGCATCGGAATTGGTGCAGCGATTCCGGCGCCCTTGAACTTTTATGGAAAGAAAACATGCCTGGTGGTGGAGCTTGAATCTGGTTCAGCTGGAAATGCAGAAATTCATTGCACGTTGCTTGTAATGGCAAGGGGATGCGGGAAGTGGAGACATTGAAATGTCAAACAGGAATAACAGAGCAGCTCCCACATGCAATTGTGAACGAAGCTTCTAGTCAACTGCAGCATATCCGACACTACGTAGATCTCTTCAAAATCGTTAGGGCGGGCATCAAGCACACGTCAAAATGCACCTGTCGGACCGAACGATCGTTTTATACTATCTGGACGAGATAAGTATCGTAACTGTACAATGCAGGCACAAACAACTTCTTCAATGTACCAGGGATTCCCCAATACTGTGATGCATTCTGTTGCCCAGTCTAACTGTCAAGGCGAGTTTGTACAGTGCGTTTAATCTGCACTCCTCAAGAAGGTCAGAAGCTCCTCGCTGCACTCATGCGTAGAAAAGTACTCCTGGACAAGCTCCAAGGACTGCGGCTCTTCTAGAAGACAATTGATTAGGGACTTTGCCACGGCATTGTGAGTTTTCAGTTTCCTGTTAACATCTTCAAGTTCCCCCATGCGCTGCTTGTGGTATCGACGCAATGCTTGGCTTCGTTCCCGGTTTCTTTGCGCCCGAATTGCCTTCTTCTCTATGGCCGTGACTTCTGGTCCCATTCGTTTACGCCTTTCGAACCGAACGCTTTTCTCTTTCAGCACCTTTCCAGCTCGGTCTGCAGTGATATGATAGTCATGAAAATGTGTCCAGTACAATTCTATCTTGGAAACAATATCATCCCCGGTAGAGCGAAGAAGGGCACGAACTGCTTGTGGTGAAATGCCTTCCAAACCTTTTGGGTGCAAGATCTCGATATGCGATGTCCGTGTATCAACGAACTGTGGTTGTCTGATATGTGTTGAACTCCCGGGAGCAGCCAAAGGCGAATTTAGTACACCCACATTCATTCCCATGGGATCTGAAACACTTACAGTCGCCCCTAAGTTTGCATCAAGGTAAGCATTAGAATAAATCCCATTCAAGAACAAGTCCGGCTGTCGTGTCAGAGGCGCACTGAACTTAGCGGTATCACTGCCAGGCTGCAAATAAGCTGCGACCTCGGGGTGCAGCGCGGTCCGTGATCCATCTGGAACCGGCGGCATCTGCTGGGCTGTGTCAAGCATGATTCTTTCCGGTGGCTGTTGATGTATGACTTGCGGCCATGGATTGGTGAGTATCAGAGGGTTCGATGAACCTATCGGTTCCACTTGCGCTTCAAAAAACCTTTGCGTTTCCATGAGCCCTGACGTTTTGTTGATCTGATGTAGTTCTTTCTGGTATTGCTAGATGATTGCTAACTGTACCCGTGAAACTTTTGTTGTGGCCCACTTTTTGCTTCTTGTATGGTAGATGGGGATTTTCTCTTAGTAGAAGCAGAAGCTGCTGTATGTCAGGCTTTTCATTTCCAGTAACAAACGGATTGGGATTTATCGCGGCACATGTCTGTGGGTTAGGAGTAAGGTGTAATGAGTTCACTGTCGGAATTGCCAAACTGTCCAGGGTTTGTAGATCTTGTGCGAGAAGGTTTACCGGTGGATCAGGGCATGCAATGAAGTCAGACTGCAAAGTAGGACCTTTGTCCATCGCACAGGTCGTAGAATTAGATGGCGCTTCTAAAGTCGTACGAACAACAGTTTCATTTGTTTCTGGCGGTGGTCGTTGTGAGTCCGCCCTTGGAAGATTCTTGACGGTTTCATCGTGATACTGAGTTACGGCCCGGTCTTTGGTTGTACCCGGTGCAGAATATAGTTTGCTTAATGAGTTGACGTCTCCAGCTTGGCATTCTTGTTCATTGATTTGAATATGATTGTAATTTGATGGGTCTAACTGCAGGCCAAGGAGTGAAGCATCTGGTGAGACTGGGCTTGGAGGAGGGAAAAAAGGGTCAATATCGAGTTTATCAACTCTAAAACCACAGTCCACTGTTCCGTCGTTTTCTTGTTCATGTCGACTCTCAGTTCCCTCAAAAATGTTGTTCATGGCAGTGGACATATCCGGTGCGGAAAGATTGCTTAGTTCGAGAGATTGCCTCACAACCTCGTCGAAGCCTACTGCATTGTTATTGCCAATAATGTCATTGAACATCGAATGTGTAGGCTGCAAATCCATGGGAAATGTCAGTTCTCTCCAAAACCGTTTTCTTGGTATGAAAATGAGTCCTCAATGCGTTGTGCGGAATATGAAACCTTAGCAAGAACAAGAGCGAGGGAGAAGTTCTCTGAGATAATGATCTGTACGTGAAGCAGAGAATTCCACTCTACACAAAGAAAACAGACAGTAGTTCGGGTAACTGGTAGGCTTACCTCCAATGAAGACGTCGGTCTCAAGAATTCCGATGTGGGAAAGCTATCTCGTCGCTTTCCCTTGAATGTTTTAAGATAGCTTCCCAATCAAAGAATTGCTTTTGTTCACTGGTGTTGCAGGCCAGTAGTGTATGGCTACGGCTTGTACAAACTGAACGGCATCTACTAATATCTAATCAAGCTATTGCTTTGTGGAAGATGCCATTGACAAGAGGGGCATCCAATTTCTTATGCCGCCAACATGCTGACAAAATCATCTTAGGAAGGAAGTATGCAAATGCACGGTGAAGTTGCCCCAACGGCGCAAAGTAATAAACAAAACCTTTGAGAAACACTATTGTGTATGAACGGACGAGCACGTAGAATCTGCTTTGCGTGACCGCAGAGTTAAGGAGAATAATTGCGTCTAGATTAACGTAAACAAGCTGAAAGCAGCCTAGACGTTGAACAAAAAGGCATAGGAACTATGTAACGTATGAGAGTATTTTGTACGTCACTATACCTCTGTTCAAACAAAACAATAGACGGATAGAGATATACAGCATACTTTTACAAGAGCCACGAGACACTACGAATCGCCGGAGTGAAAGGGTGAGCCGTCGTTTTCAGCAGTATCTTCTGTCATGCGGAACCAAGATCTTGGGGAGATCATAGGTGATTTCGAATCGTTTGATACCAAGGCTGGAGAGTACGAAGGCAACTTCGTGTCTCGTGGCTCTTCGGTGCTGAAGTCAACTTCTGGTTCTTTACTACCCTTTACCTAGCTATAATTTAAGGTAGGGGTAGAGGCCCAAACCGCAAGGAAGCAACCATGCAACCGCCAAAAATGCCCGCCTGCCCCAATTCCGCGCACATATCGAAATTTTGAAATTTTCTGCCCACGGACAACCCCCACGTCGGCTGAGTGGCCTTTGTAAGATACGCCAGCAGCACAAGTCTCGCCAAGGCACAAGTTTCAGCTGCCCGGACATCTGTTCTTATGATGAAAGCTCGCCTCCCCAAATCCCGCAAATCTAAAGAAGATAGAACACGCCTGTTTGGCAGAAAGAAGGCCTTACTCTTCGAGCGAACGCACTGCGACAATATATTGATGTCATCTCCCCGAAACACTCGGAAAGCCGTCGCTGTACACAGAAGACAACGCGATCTTCAGGTCTCATCGATATCGAACGAACCTGGCCCAAGCAAGAGACTGAAACAGGAATCTGCCGAAGAGATACTTTCAAGGCTTGCCTCTGAAGCTTTAAACGCGCTCCAAGAGTCATTAAAACAGGAACACAGAGGAACCAAGTCCCCAAATCATGCCGAGAGAACTCGCCCAATTTCAAGCCGCGGCAAACCCTCTTCCTCCGTCAATGCTGAACTACCCCCGCCGTTACCCCCGCACAAGTTTCTCAAGAAAGCTGGTTTGGATAGCGTTGCTCGCCCAATGCGAAAAAGCCAACACTCTGGGCAACACATGAGTTCGTCTGTTTCTCCGCCGAAGTTTATCGACTTGCGTTATCTGGACACGAAATGCACGGAATCACCGTGCAGCACCCCATCATCATCTCCATTAGTACGGCCAAGTGTTGGAAATGTCACTCCTGCTACCGCACAAGCTGCAAGGTACTTGCTTCAATTAAATCAATAGCTGTATTATCCAACAAGTCCTTCAACGAACAATTCCGGGTCAAAGTCCCGTAGATCGTCAATCTGCTCGCCTACCCCAACTAACTTTACCGGAATTTTCAGCTCATCCACGCATGACACCACGAATCCTGCACGAGCGGTACCGTCCAGTTTTGTCACTGCCAAACCAGAGACCCCTACGTCCTTCTTCCAAGTTTTTGCTTGAGCAACTGCGTTGCGTCCAATGGACGCGTCCACCACCAGCAGCGTCTCATCTGGACCCTCCTTTCTAAACTTCTGAACAACTCGTACCATCTTCTGCAGCTCACCCATTAGATTTAAGTTTGTATGGAGTCTTCCGCTCGTGTCGATTATTATGTAATCGTAGTCCTCAGCAAAAGCTCGTTCCATAGCACTGTACAACACACCGGATGGACTTTTCTGTTGAGGCTGAGGGACGGCGATGTCGGCATCGGCACGCTTAACCCACTCTTCTAACTGATCAACCGCTGCAGCTCGGAAGGTATCACACGCAGCTACGAGAACTCTTTTTTCTTGCCTCCTGAGACGGGTGGCAAGCTTCCCAATTGTGGTGGTCTTTCCCATCCCATTAGCTCCTATAACCATGTAGATAGTAGGTTTTTCATCTGCAAGTGCCAGCTCATCGCTCGGAACTCCTTTCAGTATTCTCACCAAGCTAGCTTTCAAGCCGGTCTTGATATCGTCCTTGACTTGGAGGCGTTGCGCACGGGCCTCATCTCGAAGGTCATCTATTATTTTCTCAACCGTATCCACTCCCAAGTCTGACATAATAAGTACTTCCTCTAGTTCTTCTAGAGTCTCGTCAAGTTCCACAATCGCACCTCCACCAACCACTCCAGCTAAATCGCGAGCAAGTTTCTCGCGCGATTTTGTCAGGCCCTCATTGAACTTTCGCACTTGTTCTATGTCTCGTTTTACCTTATCGCGTACATAGTCGATTCCTTTTCCCTGACGCAGGGCTTCAAAAGCCTTCTTTTGTTCTTCCCCAGCCTTTTTCACGAAGTCAAAAACTGCTTGAGTTGCATTGCGTCTTGGTTGTCTTTCAAGCAGTAAGCGCTTCTTTGATTGGTCGCAAACCTCTAGCGAAGAAGAGAAACTCGTGCCACGGAGTGGTAGAGAAATCGCAAAACTAGGGGCGGTGTTCGGTTTCATTGTGCTTCACACACACTGGCTTAATCTCGGAGATAAAGGTCGAGTCGCTCCTATAAGTGTTTACCGCGTGGACACTGCGAGCACCAAAAATACCAATGAAGGCTTTCTTTGTAGCCTAAACCTTTTACTGTTCACTTTTCCTCCCCAGCTTATTTTGTGAAATTAAAGATGCAAGCTACGGTTATTCGCTCTACCAAGCAAAGTTATTGTGTGGCTGAATTTCGCGCATCTCGCCCATCAAACTTGGAGAATGGTGTTCAGATACGGGCTAGGCCGCTAACCCTTAGCTTCCCCAACTCCAAGCATACTGGCCAAGTCGAACAGCTGGTCTCTACTTCGCGAAGGTTCATATTGGGGATCACGAAGGCCAGTTTTTATCTGCTGTCCTGAGGTTAGAACGGCGTCTACATTGGTACGACTTCGGCTTTAGGCCTGCCCTACGTCACATAATCCGTACTGCCAAAGGCAATACAGATTTTACAGTGTTTAGAAGGCGGATTAGCGGTCTTCCAGCGAAGAGAATGTTCTACAATACATTAGCCAGGATTCCGTAGCTCGAAGAATTCTATCACTCGCTGACTTTTTCTTCACTTAGCTCTCGCTGCGGTCACGAAACCACTGTTAATAGGAGCAGTCGAGAATGATGGGTACTCGAGTTTCTGCAATATAGAATGTTTGTTGTTTGTTTCTCGGCGCACGCTACTACTTCCGAAAAAGTAGTAGGAATCCTTCTCAAAGAACTTCTCACTCTGCGAGTATTCCAACACCCTAGCTAACCATTTTGTAAACATCGCCGTAACCCCAAGTCTTTGACATTCTTTTAGAGATGATAAAATCGCCTTTCTGGTCTTAGAGCGCCTCGTGACCAGGAGTGTTTAACGACGTGGACCACTTTGTTCTCAGATGTCCACTGAGGACGAGGTCTCGTCGTATCTGCCTGCCGAGTATGCGAGAAAGGCAAGGAATGACGGTTAACGATATCATCAAGAAGTGGCCTGAAAGTATGCTGGTCTTCCTAGCGAGAGAACGCTTCTTCCACATGAAGCGGTCTACACTACGTAGGAATTAGACTAGTGTGCCTGTAAAAGAGAGAGAGAGAGAGCGCCTCGTACCTCTCATGAAATAACGATCGACAATATTTTCAACTCTATACCGGTATAGAATGTTTAATAACGGCAATGAAATAGAACCCTGTAGTAACCTGGTAGAGTATATTGAGTAGTGTAGCACTAGACCACTATGCTTTTTAACCGAAAGTTTCAGATTGAATTCTTGATGAGCGAAGTCGACGTGAAAAACATCTCACTTCAGTGTAAGCGGTTTGTAGAATACGGGTAGATTACATGGTATTAGGCCTTTGGTCACCTCCTTGTCGCATCATAGAAAGTGAGCACTTGAACAAGCGCCGATGGATGGAATTGGACAGATTGACGTTGAATCACTAACTTCGAACGAAGAGGAGGAAACATTGTTGCAGGTGCTATGGAGTTTCACTGCACCCGTGGTATGTGTCTATATTGAGGCTACCCCTTTTTGGGACTTTCCAAAACTTTTGTTGTAGCGGAATTTCCCCGCAGGACGGCGTCTTCAACTCTCAATAACCTTTATAACACAACTTGTAATGGATTCCGCGGTTTAACGAAACCAGAGATGCACCCCCGAATTCCAAAGACAACTTGGTTTTTGTTCAATTTGTAGTTAGGAGACGCCTCTTCGTCTAGAACCAAAACCTATTCATTGTGCCTCAAACCCAAATATGAATACGCCGAGCTCAAAGGGAAAGAAGAAAACAATTGTGGATCCCTCTGTTTGGGAGTCCTGCGAGGTTGGCGGAAAAGAGGCCACGGTCCAGAAAACCAAAGTTAGCAGCATGCGTTCTTCCCTGTTTAAGAAGAAAAAGGCTCAAAAACACGATGCAATATACGGAATTAAAGGAGA
Source organism: Gracilariopsis chorda (assembly GCA_003194525.1). NCBI lineage: Eukaryota > Rhodophyta > Florideophyceae > Gracilariales > Gracilariaceae > Gracilariopsis > Gracilariopsis chorda. The sequence continues at coordinate 162,244 of NBIV01000083.1, forward strand.
ACGAGACCATGATCCGATTTTCAGTCTTCCAGTGGAGGTAGAGGCATTACAAGTACCATTTCAACACGATACTATTTCTCTCGACTATTGTGATTATGGCAAAGCTAACAAGAAGTTGTGGCCGAAGGATATATTTGCCGTCGTTCACAATGCTCTCAGGTCTGAACTGAAGGATCTTTCAGTACTACTAAGAGCTCTCAAGAAAGTTGGCCCTCAGTTACGGGTTGGAGACTTTTCTGTTATTCGACCATGGTGGCAAGTATGCTCCGGGGTTATTCTGGACTATATAGATGCGGAAGAAAAGTATCTTATTCCATGGATTGAGAAGGCGATAGAAGGTCAGGAAGCAAGCCTCAAGCCGTCAGGCCAGTTCTTCTCTGAGATGGGGAAGAAAAGGGCAGAGATACGAGGAGTCGTGCATGACGCAACAAATATGCTCAAGGACTTTTGCGATGCGCCAGATCCGACTAAAGGACTTGCGAAGATGTCGAACGCACAGAGAGCCATCATGCTTATGGGTTGTTTTGATGCTCTTGTTTTTCGACTTGGTCTTTACATGACAAAGGAAGAGGAAATCTTTCCGGAAGTACTGGAGGGTCACTATACATCTGAAAAAAAAGAACGGGATCAAATCATTGGAAAGATGGTGAAGTTCTACGTGAAGAAGGGGAGACGTTGTGACAGTATGCTTGTTCTTCTTACGAGATGGATGACAGACGTTAAGACACAAAAGAGCTTCAAAAAGGCACTGCTTGACGTTCACGACTGCAATTACAAATTTCTGCAGACGAACTTTGAAGTGACCCACGCAGGGTTTGTTCAACAATTCCGGGTTCGGGCGGGCTTGCAAGAGTCTTGAGGAGAACTTCATGATGTTAAAACCATCCACGTATAGAAAGCTTAACATAGAGGTGTTCAAAAGAACGATGGGTGAGACGTGTTGCTGTTAGAGACTTAAGAAGAAGAGGATATCCCACCGAAGGCAAGGAGAAAACTTTCACAGTTATAGTGTAGAATAAAATGGTAAACATCCAGTTTTGTAGCTGGCAACACGAATCAGCATCATTTTTGCGACAACAAGACCAGCAAGCCTTGAGGTCCCACAAGAATCTCATGCACAAAAGACATGACGGCAAACCAGAATATTGGAGTGATATCCACACCCCCTACTGGCGGAATTACTTTCCTTGTTGCTCGAAGTAGAGGCTCTGTGGGGACAGCGATGAAGATCCATGGCTTCTTGGCGAGATCCGTCTGTGGATACCATGTCAGAATAGTGCGAACTATCATAACAAAATTGAACAGATTGATGCAAGGTCCAGCAATAAACTTTCCGGCGTCAATCAGAGGTGAGCGTAAAGCGAGTGTTACAACCGGTAGCATAGAATGAGTGGCGGGAAGTGAATTTGTGACTTCATTCACATCTAACATCATATTGGCGTTCCTTGCTCTACTCCTTGAATATCTGAATCTTCTTCGAGAATGATCGACACTCGACGAGAGATGCCGCGTGCCGCTCTGTATGTGCAAGGGCGCGTGATGAATAAATGCTTGCATTGGTGCAAATGGATTAGAAGCGCAACAAAGAGTAAAGCGCAGCGTCTGTGGAAGCCGAAGTCAAAACGATGTTATTGGTAGCGACTTGTATCTCAGTATAGACTCAACTTCTCTTTATGCTATTTCACAGGCCTCGGATGGGAGATTAATTCGTTGTCAAGTTGCTGCCCCTCGTCTATGCTGGAGCACCTGAGAGCTTCAGAGGGCTTCTTCCGTGTAAGCAACTGTTGAACTGGAAGGCCAGACACTTTGGCTGCACGTTGAAATAGAGTTTGTGGTGCCCTTGTATGTCTATTCATCTGCTCAAATTCACGAGATGGCAAGCCTAAGGTATTTGAGGTTAGAAGCAGAGATCACGTGCAAGCAAGAGTTACTGAATCGTACGTGTAAGACGGAGAGCCCCAACAGGGGATAGGGGTTACCCAAAACACCACCTCTGTCGTCCTGTTGGGAACCGTCTCGAGTTGAATCATTACAGCGCCGTTGGCGCGCCATCGCTCTGGTCTGTAAGCTTCTATCCCGGTCTTCTGGAGCCGCCTTTGCTCACACTCCGCCAGAGCACTTTCGTATTTCTACCAAATTATAATAGAATTGCAAATGAACAGCATCAGCCTCCAGCCACGTCCCAGCCAACATTCCTCACATCCCACCCGTAGACGCGCACATATTGGGTCGTTCACGCCAATCTCATATCCGACCTACTCGCGTCCCTCTTGACATACTAACTCTGGGAACCAGACCCTCATTCAACTGGTAAGGATCAAATATGGGAAACGGGCAAAGTGGAATGCCCCCTGGTGGTCCACCTGGTGGCAAACAAGGGGACAAAAAGCACAAGAAGTACGAGCCGCCGCCAGCACCCACTCGTATCGGGCGAAAGAAGAAGAAGCGAGGACCGGAAGTCGCTGCCAAACTTCCCACGATCACGCCGACTGCGAAATGTCGGCTGCGGTTGCTCAAGTTGGAAAGAGTCAAGGATTACCTTCTTATGGAAGAAGAGTTTGTAGCCAATCAAGAGCGATACAAACCGCGTGAAGAGCGCACCGAAGAAGATCGCCTCAAGGTTGAGGATATTAGAGGCACTCCGATGAGCGTAGGAACACTTGAGGAAATCATTGACGATGACCATGCGATTGTATCGTCCTCAGTTGGACCAGAAAACTATGTTTATATTACTTCATTCGTTGACAAAGACCAGCTTGAGCCTGGAAGCTCTGTTCTGCTGCATCAGAAGGTTCTCAGCGTTGTGGGTATGCTTGCAGATGATGCAGATCCCATGGTCAGCGTCATGAAAGTCGACAAGGCTCCTCTGGAGAGTTACGCGGACATTGGTGGCCTTGAAAGTCAGATCCAAGAAATCAAGGAGGCTGTTGAACTGCCACTTACCCATCCAGAGCTTTATGAGGATATCGGTATCAAACCCCCAAGGGTGTAATTCTGTACGGAGAACCCGGCACCGGAAAAACTCTTCTTGCGAAGGCAGTTGCGAACAGCACATCCGCTTCTTTCTTGCGTGTCGTTGGATCAGAACTGATCCAGAAATATCTCGGTGATGGTCCGAAACTCGTCCGAGAATTGTTCCGCGTTGCAGAAGATATGGCTCCTTCCATTGTGTTCATCGATGAAATTGACGCTGTTGGTACCAAACGTTACGATACAACGTCCGGTGGAGAACGCGAGATTCAGCGAACAATGCTTGAGCTTCTGAATCAGCTCGATGGTTTCGACAGCCGCGGTGATGTCAAAGTCTTGTTGGCCACGAACAGGATCGAAACATTAGATCCTGCGTTACTACGTCCTGGTCGAATAGATCGAAAGATCGAATTCCCACTTCCTGATGAAAAGACTAAGCGCAGAATTTTTGCAATTCACACGGGACGAATGACACTCGCACACGATGTGAACTTGGAGGAGTTTGTCATGAGCAAGGATGAATTGAGTGGTGCGGATATTAAAGCCATATGCACTGAGGCTGGTCTGATGGCTCTTCGAGAGAGGCGAATGAAGGTTATGCACGCCGACTTCAAGAAAGCGAAAGAAAGTGTAATGTATAAGAAGAACCAGGGTGTTCCGGAGGGCTTGTATCTATGATCCAACGACCAGTGGGGAAAGCGCTGTGTGAAACCGTCTGTCTTGCTGTGACGTATGGAATCGGTATCTAGTAACGTGATCATTAGGTGCGAGCACTTGATTCCTTTTACAACACCTGAGCCAAGTGTTTTCAGAATAGCTGTTCTTCTCGTTCATATCGTGATGCCAACAGTGTGTTCCAATTTTTATGTACTCTTCAATGGGCGGCTACTGGTCTCACTGGAAAGCCATGATGTCATGACAGATCAAACTGGAGTATACTTTTAGTGCTTATCATGATTACCCATTGTTACGTCTAGATGCGGTGCACCATTATCCTTTTGGACATAGTTGACAGCGACATTATCAAGTCTCACACGATTCTAAATGCGTTCTCCCACTACACGTTTCTGTTCTTGTTAAGATATCCGTCCAACTGACAGGCCATTGCGAGAGTTCGTTTCTGCAAGACCAAAGAGGCGTTCTGATTTGGAAGATGTTTGTGACACAACAGGACGGTTGGATTCTGCCTTCGAACAGAAGTACGACACCGGTTTTTGGTGCTTGAAGTGGACCATGGGGAGGTCTGTCCTGTCCTCATCCCCAACACATTGACAGACTTACGAAGGGCTCTTTGTACTGCATATCATCGACAAGATTGGCGGCTCTGGATCAGCAGATATGCATTACCTGAACTCTAGAGCCTCAAGAGCTCCACTGTTATGCTTTGAGAGTTACTTTGGAATGCATTGCAACAAACTGGAGTGTTTTGCGTAATGCGCGGCGCTAGGCCAAGGCTTGCTGGTGTCTTGCAGACACAGGAGGCCTTTGACAGTGTGTGAGTTCTTCGCCTTTCTATAGGTACAGAAGGTATATCTAGAGAACAGCGCTGTGGCCATGTAATCGGTACGTGCAGCGTTAACAAGAAGTGCAGAGCTCCGAGTCTCAGATGCATGGTGCATAAGGGAGATTTTTGTACACGAGAGCGTGCTGGTGTTGAATGCTCACACCTCTCGCAATATTCTGCCGCTGTAGCAAATTTTCGCCTGGCACTTCCTACTCCAAGGGTAACCTTTTACCTCTGCCTATGCTGGGGATGAACGGGAACTACTCGGTATCCATTCTGATGGAGCGTTTGTAGAACGAGGGGTAGGTTTCATTTCCCTTCACCTATCCTACCCCTATATTCAATTTACCTTCGAGACAAAAAAAAGAGAGCGAATTGGGCTGACCCACCAATGACGGTTTGAATGAGCTCATCTGAAAATTGGTCGACTCGAGCCAACGTAAAAAAATTGAATGCCCGCTAATGGCTCACTCGTAATTATTTTATTATTTTAGTGTAAGCTCAGTAATTGGAATGTGAAAGATCACATATTTGCGGCATTCCAGTCACGAGCTGCACGAAAGTTATGGAAGAAAACAGGTTCCCAACCGTTCGACAATTTGCTGTCCCATCTCGCTAATGATACAGGTCGTAAGCTAGAAAGCGGACTGTGCATCATCGAGCAACTTCTGCGCTGCCCTCACTCGTTGCAGTCAAGAGAGCATTCCGCACCGCTCCTACTCGCAGCCAATTCCTTGAAGCCCAAAATTCATATCTCAACCGCGAAGCCGCCAGCCCAATAATAAGCTTGCTACGTCTGTCTGTAACCCGCCATGGAGGATTTGGGGATTGACTTTGACACCGGTTGGTCGATCATCGAATCGCGAGGTTTCGAGCCACTCGCTGCCGTGCTTGATGCCGATGGAGACTACCGGCGACGCCACGGTACGGATGGTCCCAAAGAATGGAACCACATCTATACCACTGTTTACAAAATGTGCATTCAAAAGACACCGCGTTCGTATGCGAAAGATCTCTATCAGCGAGTGCAAAGCACCTTGAAAGCGTACCTTAGATCCTCTTGTCTTCCAGCCATTCAGCGCACAACAGGGGAGGAGTCTCTGTTAAGAGAGCTTCGTAGAAGGTGGTCCAATCACAAACTGATGGTGAAATGGGTTACTCGCACGTTTTCGTATATCGACAGGTACTACGTCAAACGAAACGAAGAACCCTCCCTGGAGCATGCGGGTTATATGTGTTTCAGAAAGGAAGTGTTTGATAGTATCGTGGCAAGCGTAAGAAAGGCAGCACTCAACATCGTGCAACGCGAGCGAGACGGTGACAATGTTGATCGCTCCCTGCTAAGAGGAGTCCTCGATATCTTTGTGGAAATGGGCATGGGCAAGCTTGATGTATACACTTCTGAATGGGAAGCACCGTTCCTAGAAGAAACTGCGGACTTCTACCGAAGAACCTCAGCCAAGTGGGCCGAGGAGGACTCGTTTCCGGACTTCATGCGAAAAGCTGACTGCAATATTATCGAGGAGCTCGAACGAGCTGCTCAGTACCTAAACGGACAAACTCAAGAACGTCTGCTTCGTGTGTATGAGGAAGAAGTCTTGATAGTACACCAAAAGAAAATGCTTTCGAAAGACAATTCTGGTTTGGTTGCCTTACTGGAGAACAACAAGAAAGATGATCTCCTGAGACTCTATCGATTATATTCTCGAGTGCCACAAGGTTTAATACCCGTGGGTCAAATCCTCAAGAACCACATACAGAAGGAAGGAATGGAGCTAGTTCGCGAGCAAAGAAGCTTTATCGAGAATACAAAATCTGAGGCCAGTCAAAAAGGAATGCGAGATGATGGACCAACTCCTGTAACTCCGCGTTCTGCGAGTAGTAGTTCAGCGGATAAACCAGAATACATTCAGAGGCTCATTTCTTTGCATGATCGATACACGGAGTTGGTTACGAATTGTTTCGGAAGACATGCCGTTTTCACCAAGGCAATGAAGGAAGCATTCGAACGATTCGTCAACGAACAAGTAGGAGATTCATCAACTGCCCAGTTGTTCGCCAACTACTGTGATTCACTCTTGAATTCTGGGGGCAGAGGAGCGAAGATGGCAGAATCTGATGTGGAAACCCAGCTTGAGAAGCTGGTTAAATTATTCACATACCTCACAGAAAAGGATGTGTTTCAAGAGTTTTGCCGCAAACAATTGGCAAAACGCCTGCTGCTGGATCGTTCACATTCCGATGACGCCGAGCGCCATCTCATTAGCAAGCTGAAACAAAGCTGTGGTGCTCATTTTACCTCAAAACTGGAGGGCATGATCACCGATATCAACGTCAGTCGGGACACTCAAACTCAGTTTCGGGAATGGTACAACACGCGCCACCGCGAATCGGTGGGCTTTCCAGGAAATGCAATGGGCACCACATCGTCTACGGCAGTTGCTGTTGGCTCTGTAGAGTTCTCGGTGAGAGTTTTGACGACGGGGCACTGGCCTACATACTCGGAAGATTCCGTTGTGATTCCGTCGGCGCTGGAACTGTGCGAACGACGCTTCAAAGAATTCTATGATATGAGGACATCACAGCGAGTTCTTCGTTGGGTGCATTCACTTGGGAAAGGGGCGTTGGAAACAAGCTTATTCACGGGGAAGAGAGCATATCAGCGGATCGAACTGCATGTTTCAACACATCAGCTTTGCATTCTTGTTCTTTTCAATCTTCATGACCATGTGACGTACGCACAGATGCTTGAGACACTGCATCAGAAGTCGCGGAAAACGGGGACACCGTCTCGCGACGGAGAAGACCTATTGAAAGCTTCCCTTGTCTCTTTGATGTCTCGAAAAACACCTTTGCTTGTGAAAGAACCGAGAAATCGCGAGTTCAGTGCTACAGATATGTTTACTCTCAACACACAGTTCGTGTCACCAAAGAGGAGACTGAATGTGCCTATGCCCATGGCCAGAATTAACGAACAGGAGAAAGAAGCAGCGCATGACACGGTGGTGGAAGATCGACGCCATGCAATCGAGGCAGCCATCGTGAGGGTTATGAAGCAACATAAGACGCTGGATCATCAGCGACTGATCATGGAAGTGAGCAAGTTATGCAATCCGGTATTCAAACCTGAACCTCGTGCAATCAAGAATAGGATAGAGGAGCTCATTAGTCGCGAGTACTTGGCTCGCGATGATTCAAGTAATTCTAGCTATAGATATCTTGCATAGTAGCGTTTGTGGGCTTTTAACTAGACAACTTTGCAAGTGTTTTAACATCAACTGACGGTGATGAAAAGCGCACTGCCACAGAGCTGAGTTGTGTGGGCGTTCAGGATGGACAAGTGAGGAGTAGGATTTGTGGCGTTGCGTGTAGAATGCGTTGGCATAGATTGCTGCATGTGTACAGACGGCTGCGGGTTTTGGTGCAGAGCGTGGTAAGCAGTGACAAGTAGCTGTGTCCTCGGAAGTGAGGGTTGGGTGTACTACATGCAGCTGCGGACAAAACGGGTGTAGCGCAGATGTGAACCGTGACCGTGATTCGGAGTGTGAGGGATTGCTACCAGCTGCTGAGCTGAGATTCACATTGGTGCCTTGGCTGTGGTGCTCTTCGGTTGATAGCAGGAATGAATTTGCGGGGAATTTGTGCATGGTCGAGAGAGCAGAACTGAAGTGATTGCGATGAGGTTCGGGTTGGTGCAATCGGTTGTGATGTGGTAGGGGATTAGGCTGTACTACGCGAGTCGAATGTGCGCACGAGCGGATTAGGCACCAACGATAAAACACGAGGGACGTTGCGTAGCATTTGTTTCAGCTCGATGAGCTTGCAGATGCGGCAGACAACGGCTACGCTTGGTAGCTCTGGTGCCTTTGGTATCTACCAAGGTTATCATATCGGCAGCCAGGCGGTCGAAAGAAAGAGGCAAGCAGACAGACAAGTTGAACGCGGAGTTATCATAATGGCGTTCTTGATGCGTTGTGCGGCATTGCCCGCGGGGCTGTTGATAAGGCGGGGGAGCCCGGGTTGCAGTTTTCCATTTTGTGCAACGACGAAAAAAATGACAGGTGTGTGTGTCACGCTGTGTGACGGGTGGAACAAGGCACGTCGCAGATCGTCAACTGAGCGCTCTCAGAGCGACTTGATGGTTGTGTCTCGCTGTTGCGCACATCGCGAGAAACAGAAAAATGCAGCGTGGTGCGTGCAACGCTACCAACGGTATGATAACTCCTTACCCGCGGTAGTATACCCAAAGCTATCCAGCCCCATTGTCAGCTTCCCCCCCCCCCCAACATAACTTCCACGCTACTCCCAACCCGTTTCTAGTACTCATTCACCTCGCAAGACTCATCACCAGAGACATACAACACAGCGTTCCTACCTTCAACTCCTGCCCGCCGTTCGCCACCGTCGGTGACTCACCACGGTACTCAATCCCTACTCATTGCTGCAACCGCAGATCAGCTCCAACATGCAATCTCGCCCCTCCACCTCATCCTCTGCGAGCTCGTCGTCACGCAAGTCCTCGCAATCAGCGACGCGCTCCTTTCTTAACAGCCTACGTCGGGCAACCATTGGCCCGAGCTCTTCAGCCCGCTCGACCCGACCATCGAGGTCCAGTTCCTCAAGCGTGGCAAGCGTGGCAAGCGTCAGGAGCTCAAGTCCCGTCCCATCAGACACTGAGCACGACGACCACTCCCATCCACAACCACAACCAGAAACCCAACAAACGGATAAGCCCGCCACTCCAGCACAGCTTCTACTGCAGGAATGGCGACATTACGCAATGTTCGAGACAAGTATTTCCACTCGCGTCGTGGATTCCTTCTACTAGAGTCTTGTACACTCACTCACGCCCATTCTCATATCGGAAGCCACTGGTCATAATCATAAGGAATTTCCACCTCGCCACTATCCCTCAACAACCGCGCCTGCGTTCCAATCACCACTGGAGTACCGTCGAAAACTTCGCGGAGCCTGCCGGAATCGTTCTTTAACTTTGTCAAAGCCGTGTCCCAGTCTCGGTCCGAAACCTCTTCCACCCGTCTTATACTGGGTATACCTAGAGCGCGTCGCACCACAGACAGCCTTTTTTCCTCATTTTGTGCATGAATCATTTTCCTTTCGTACATGCTGCTAACATATACCCCATGGGTCTTCAACGTTTCCATGATTTTGTCGATATCATCATCTATGCCAACGCGAAGCACGCCTTGCTCCACGTCTGCGTGAAAACCGCTGCCTTCCGTAAACATTAGTGCAAGCGAACTGATCCCGTCCACTGGTACAACGCCAATATCCGTGTCAGCTGAACTTGCACAACACCTCAGCACGCTTTGATATCTTCGTAATAAACCACTTCCAGTTAAGTGAACATCCAAGTTGTCGCTCGCGTCGCGCTTGTTCATATCCCATTGGCCGCCCCGCATCAACTGAAAATCGTGCATTACTAGCCGCACACCGATAGTTTGAGCCAAAGCAGCTTCCTTTTCTTGTAGCTCCGACGCAAACGCTTGTCCTGTCTTTGCTGCGGCGCGTACTTGTTCTGAAGCCAAAGCTTCCACCCATGCATCTTCAGTGGCACAAGCACCCAATTTGATAAAAGGAAATGTTCCACTTGTATTTAGCTCCACTTCGCACCCTCCATCCAATTCGATAACGGACGTACTAAGATCCACGTTCCTTGCACTTCGAATGGTTCGTGAAAGGCGCCTGAATAGCCGCTCTAGCTTCACCGGTAACCCAGTTCCCAACACGATTTGCACCCCCCTCGATCGTTGCAGTGCCAACCGTGTGACTGCAACCTCATCATCAATGCGTCTCTGTACTACGTCAGCAGCGGCCTGATTCTTCTTCGTAATGGACTCCATCTCAACCCGTCTAGCGTACATGATAAGTTCCCGCAGTGAAGAAAACTGCATACCTTCTAACCCAGCCACAGTGCTCGGTATTACATTCTGCGGAGGTGGCTCTAATCCTAGTTCTTTGAACAATGAAACTAGCGCATGCCCAAGCCTGGATTCATGCATATGAATGACGGCCTTTGTCAAATTGTGACGGTCCGGCTTCTTGTCACCAGCTGACCCATGGGCGAAAAAAGTAAGTTTTTGTGCTGGTTGTGGTGCAGGTGGAGGCGTAGACGGGCGAGCTTCAACTCGATCGAAGTGGCGGTCGATAGCAGACTGCAAGATCTGAAATGAATTTTCGTTGACCGCCCGCTGACGGGGAAAACGACCCAGCCGATCCGGATGGATGTGTTTGTATAGTCTTAACACATGCCTCTTGAGTTCGCGCAGCTTGGCGTGCGGATTGGGGACTGATGAAAACGAGCGCAACATCGTAGAACGTCGCCTCAATGAAATGCGGATGTCAGGACCATTCGCTGATCAATGCCATGGACGTGTGCGGTTTGCGGGCCTCTCATATCTGTCATGAGCCAAGACTTCAGTGTCCCGGTACACTGCCTGATGGACAGTGTCTTTGCTCTTGTGCCAAACGCTCTTGGTTGGTGTCGTTGGCCTCAGAGTGACGGCAAAGCTATGATGACCATAGATCTGAGTGAGGCCAGTTGCGACGTGATGACATTCCGCGGGTCACAGACTACGTATCATAAAGCATCACAGTGAGATTTTCACACCTGTTGAATGGATTTTTTTTGCTAGTCGTGCATTACAGACTGCCCCAAAATAGGATCTGTTCAACCCTTCATACAGTACGTAATACGTACTGTATGAAGGGTTGAACAGATCCTATTATACGTACTACGTATACTGGCAAGAGCTCTGCGGATATGTCAAGAGCCAGCCAGCGTGATCCCAGTTGGGTTTGATGCGACGAGATCGAGTTCCATGCGCGAACTTGTGCAGCACTGGAGAACAACAACAGGTCTTGTGATGCCCTCTATTCCATCCAAGTCGTGCTGAATCTGATGCAGTGTTCGAACCGTGAAGAGATTCTTCCGAACTTCTGACGGCAATCGACGGTGGAATAGGCCTTCAACGGACCGTGAGCGGCGAATTATACTCGACTGACGGAGGCTTCCTTCTGTCTCAATTACAAAATCAAGGTCTCAACTTACAAAAGCGCAACTCACAAGAGCATTGCGGAAAACGACTACAGAGACCTCGGCTCGCCTGGATAAGTTTCTTAATCTGTTTATTGCTCTACACCTGTTGCAGTATTGGGGTAGTCTTCAACTCCTCATGGCGTCCCTGCTTGGTCGCATTTCACAGCACTGGCGTCGCAGTCTTTCAATCGCACCAAGATATGTGACTACGAATACTCGTGTGCCGAACCGAACGAATGTTTCACGTTCTGCAGGCACCAGAACAAGTACTGGCTTGATACTCCATCGTTCTCACAGTTCACAAGACTACACACAAGGTCTAGTGGGGCTGCTGGCACTCAGCACATGCAGTTTTGCATACTCTGAAAACCAAGCACTGAAGGAACCACCTGATGTCAGAGACAAACAAAGCATTCAACCAGAAAGTCAAGACTTAATTAACTGGTCCGGGACACATTCCATCTCCACAAACCGATATTTCACACCAGAATCTGAAGCTGAGCTCATTCAAATAGTACAACAAGCTCATGAGAAGAAACAGAAACTTCGACCGGTAGGCTCAGCTCTTTCACCAAATGGTATAGGTTTTGCCGCTGGTGGGATGGTTAACTTGATCCATATGGATAAAATTTTGAACGTTGACAGGGATACCAAACGCATCACTGTACAGGCGGGTGCTTCTGTGAGTAAGGTTGTGGAAGAACTGCGAAAATACGAACTCACACTCCAGAATTTTGCGTCAATCACTGAACAACAAATCGGAGGCTTGATTCAGGTCGGAGCTCATGGGACTGGTGCTAAGATCCCACCCGTTGATGAGCAAGTCGTTGGGTTGAAGGTTGTTACTCCAGGAGCTGGCGTTCTGAACCTTACCGCTGACGATGACGATCCCAGTTTATTTCAAGTGGCCCGTACGGCCATGGGAATGGTCGGCATAGTGTCAGAAGTCACACTGCAGTGCGTGCCCATGCACCGTCTCGTGGAACAAACGATTGTAATGTCACCACGAGAAGTGATGCAGCACCACGAAGAACTCATGAGAGAGAACAGACATTTGCGATACATGTGGATTCCTTATACTGATACTGTTGTAGTGGTAACATGTAATCCTGTGGATGACAATATGAGGATCCAGCAAACTCAATTTAGCGAAGCAGAACGCGTCGCTGACGCGAAAAATCTTTTGATGAGTCATAAGCGCTGTGCACTGACGAAGGAAGAGGTCGATGGCCTTTCTTTTGTGACCGTCCGCGACGAATTGCTTGCTTTAGACCCCCTTAACGTGGAATGGATACGAAAAGTGAACAAGACCGAAGCTTCGTACTGGAGAAAATCTCAAGGTACTCGGATCGACTGGTCTGATCGAATCCTTCAGTTCGATTGTGGTGGACAACAGTGGGTATCCGAAGTGGCTTTCCCAGTACCGAAAGATTCCCAAGAACATGTGGATGTTAAGTATGTATGTAATCTGCTTGACACAATTGAAAAGGAGAAAGTTCCTGCCCCTGCCCCTATCGAGCAACGCTGGTCTGCACCAAGCCACTCGCCAATGTCACCAGCTAGTGAAAAACCTGAACGAGATCTTGGTAGCGTGTATTCCTGGGTAGGAATCATCATGTACCTTCCTGACGCCGAGGTTGACTCAAAGTCACGAGAAAATATCACCGAATCGTTCCGGAGGTACAAACGTATATGCGAAGACCAACTATGGCCGGATGTAAGAGCAGTTGAACACTGGGCAAAGATCGAAATGCCTCAGACCCCAGAAGAGAAAGCTAAGTTACAAATGAGAACCTATCAAAAGTATCCTGTACAAGCTTTTAACGCCATCTGCGCGATTTTAGACCCACATGGTGTCCTCAGAAATGATCTTATGGACACAATTCTTGGCAAAGACGGCAGTATGTGAGCAAGGATAAAGCGCAGTGAGCTTCAGAAGCGTCGGCGTAGAGAATAGCTTAAGCACAGTTTGTAAGAACTTTTCAGTACGTCATAGGTCAACGGTGATGTTTGTGGTCCTCATTGGATACCACTATCTCTAATGAAGCGTTTAACTTGATCAAAGGTGTTCTTTGAAACTACAAGCATTTCTCTTTCTGGCGCACTCCACAGCACAGCATTCAGATCTCTGGCATACGACAAAACGCTTTCAAACCCGTGACTGAAATCGCTTAGCAGGACGCCAGGTTTGGTTTGTACACGGTCTTGTTCTGCTTCCCACAAGCGTATTTCATCACTGACATTAGCGGGAATGGTTCCTTTCTTCATTCGAGGATGTGCATGAGCATTGAGGTATCCTATGATTTGATCAGCGGTGATACCATTCATCAAGGCTTTGCGCACTGCATCTCGTGTTAAATGACCAACTACCATGCTAGGTAATCTGTACCTCATGTGGGTAAACAATGCGAGCAAGTTGATTTGGAAAACGGAAGTGGTATATGCGTACACACGGAAGTTGGTCTCCACAAAAACTTGAATCTCACCAGCTGATTTTGTCAACGTCATACCATCGCTTGGTCCTGCTGAAGATCGGGTCGCATTTGCGAGGAGGCGGACTCCGACCACAGTTACTTGAAAAGTGTTCTTGTTCAAGATGACAATACCCAGATGATGCAGCTCTCGTATCAACTCCTGTTGTGTAGCCGAGAGGTTTGAAATGTCATAGAAGCGCCCAGCAGTCGAAACCCCCAACTGGAAGACCAGCGTAAGGGCTTCAACATCTGCTGGGAACATTGAGGAAAGAACACTGCGCAGAAGGATCCAAAGCTGGGCAGATGTGTCTTTCAGCAAAAAGTGAAATCCAGCACTTGTAATAGTTAATCCCTCTCGACGCTGTTCAAGCACACCAATATGCACGAGAGCGTCAATTATCCCGGAGGGTATAGAGTTATGATTTGTTGATTCTACAAGAAAGTTAAGAATTGATTCAAGTCGATCTGCTGCAAAACTGTCAAGGTCTTTCGGGTCAGAACTGCCGCTTCCGCCACCAAAGACGGAGGGAATGCTATTTGATACTGATCGTCGGAGCTCTCTTGCAAAGGTCGGATGTAAAACAATTTTGGATGGATCGTGAAGTGATGCATTAAGACCGCTTGGGCTGGTAGTGAAGACTCGAAGCTCTCTCAGAGCTCTGATTGCTGCGTCATGTCTATCCAGTGCTCGCTGGCGGCGACGAAGGCTCTTTCGGAACGCTTCAAGTGTTGGAGTTGATTCGTTCTCTGGTAGGTACAGCAGACGTGTCACGTATAGTCGCGCCAAAGGAGGAAGTGAACGAAATACAGACTGCACGGCGTATGGGGACTGGTAAAGAGCATCTAGAAGCTGTGGGTTTGTTGCCGACCAATGTGTTATGTCGGTGAAGATGGTCGCTGATAATGGAACGGATTGAGATCGCAGGTAGCTGGGCATCATTAGGCGCGAAGCTTTGGAGAGCCGTCATCTTCAGCCATGTGCGTAGCGGTCCAACCGACGAACCAACTTTTGGGCTCAAACGCGGATTTAGGCAGCGTAAAATATTCTGCCCGTTCTATCTATGTGTGAACGGTACAGTAGCAGGTTAGGTTGCTAACCTTCACAATTCACCCTTGTCTGTACGAACATGTATCTATGCTTTATTAACCCGGTCTAGCTAGTAGAGTGCGATGCCATGTCAAAGAGCAAGGACCTGTGAACCTAGCTAGACAGCAGCATGCCGCATGATGGCCTTTGGTGCTTCACTGAAGCAGAACGGTTGTGCCCTTGCGCGACATGACGTTCTGAGATCTCTTGATAGTGCCCTTCATAGACTCAACAACCTCCGTGACGATCTGCATACTGAAGAGTACAGAGGTTATCGGTATGTTTTCGTGAGGGTTCTCGCAAGACTGAACTGCAAATGTGAACGTTCTCTTATCCGTGATGAGTGTACACTCACAATAGAGTTGCCACTAAGTGCTGCTTTCTTCTGCTGAGCTGTACAGCTTGAACAAAACTCCGGATGAAGATTATGCGCTCTTGAGCATGGCAGCTTAGGGTGTTTCTTTTCGAAATCTTTGTAGAACTATATCCTCTAGAAAGAAGCTTCTTTCTTCTCACGACACTACCATAAACAGTTCTGTGGCGACCGAGTTTTATTTAGAGCTACGTCTAAATTTCTTTTTGTATTGTACGCAACGCCGCTAGATGAACCAATCTTTCACATTTCCTTTACTAGAACTTGATCAGAATACAGAAATTGTAAAGGAGAGGTTTGTGATTTATGAGAGCAGATGGCCAGATCATGTGTTGCAGTCCTGAAAGGATATGGCCAAAGGATATCACTTTTCTCAACAGTCCTTTCGCAGCTCTGCTGATACGAGGATTCTTCTATTGATAGCAAAGGGCGCAATTCACTAGTCATGGCGTGTTGAACTTGTTATCGTTGTTGTTTATGTGCGAGTCTCTATCCAAATAAGCGGTATGGAGTTTCCAAAGAAGCGCTGTCCTCCTGCAAAGGCCAGCATCTTCGTTACAAACTGTTTCACGAATACTAAGTTCCATCACCGACAAAAGAGGCTGTTTCGTTGATATCGTTTGGATACCCGGGCACTGCGGCCTTCCGCAGAATGAACGGGTGGATAGCCTTGCAAAGCAAGGTTTGAGCACTCCTTTGAAAGATCAAGTCAGAGTACCGGTCTACTTTGAGGACGCCAAGACACGAATAATGGCTGCCTCTAGAGCCAAGCCTCTGATCAATGATGTCTCAGAAGAACTACAAAACATCATATCGCCGCGGAAAGCAGAAGTCACGCTGTCTCAGATCTATGTAGGACACACGCCGAAGCTTCACCCTGTTGCAAGCTACATAGAAGGGAAACCATCACAATGTGACTGTAACACGCACGCTATCAACAGCGCTGAACACTATGTGCTTCGTTGTCCTAAGCGGACAGATTCTAGGAGACGCGAGCTTCCTGCCGCAGCAGAGAGAAAAGGTAAGACTCTGGCGGAGATAGTCCGCCAGTGGCCACAGAAGTTGTTAGCCTTTCTTAGGAGAGAGGGTTTTCTCATTAAAAGAAAAAACCTCTATCAGTATGCCGTAATAAGACATATTGAACCCAAAATAAAGAAGAAGGCCAGCACCTCTTCCAGCCACTTTCGTGCTATCTCCGCAGCTGTAGGCCCTCGTCAATCTCTGGACGGCGGAAGCTCACTGCGTCTAGATCGAATACGTCGGCGCACCGTTGCAGGAAATGATCAACCGTGATCTTGCTTACAATCGTAAACTTCCTACTCAGGGCTTTGCTGCAGGAGGCTATCCCTATGACCCTACCTCCAGATACGGCATGTTCATGACACATTGTGTTGTTTTGGCGCAACCTTCTTCACCGATCTATTCATGACTTTAAATTTTTTTTGGTTTTGTGGGCGGGAAGGCGCAAAATTTTGGGAATCAGAGCGGCCATGGATTGCATTCCTATGGAGTGCAACCCATCCCCATAAAGCACAAGAGCATTTGATCCAAACCTGCTCGCACTGAAGACGTTTCAAGCTACAACCCTTGTACTACTATAGTGCAAGGGTATGGGTGAGCCTATCTTGTTGAGAAGGAAGATTCAGCTCGGAACAAAGCAAATGATCTGTATCTAGGAGAAGGATCAAAGTCCATAACCGATATAGCCGTTCGGCTGTTGCTCTTTACAGCACATTTCTGATTCTTCGGTATATGGAGACCAGGTCGCCTTTTCCGCTCCTCTAGGAGAAGGCCGCTGTGAAACAGCCCCCATTGGCACCGGCTCTTTGACGACTCTGGCCTTGCTCTCCCAATTGAACATGACGACTTTTTCTCGGAAGTGGCCGGCGGGACTGGATGCCGTACCCCTAAATCCGCCACTCCCCACTCTTATCCCAGCGGACCATGTTCTCCGTCACCTTCGGACATTGTTATTTGGAGCTACACAGAATGGAGAACACCTAACGACGTTGGTAGGAAGACAGTCCGTTGCACCAGGGACCGTACACCCGTCCCCACTTGCCACCGAATCGCATACATCCAATGCTGTCAGCTTAGTCATAGATGGATTTGCGCACACCCTATCCCCGAACACAGTTCCAATACCTGTTTATGCGCAGCTGACTGATGAGCCTCCTGTAGTGAAATACCTTCCCCCTGGCGATACGACCCTGACGGCCTTTCCCATTGCAGCGCTGTGCCGTATGAGTGGAACAGATCTCGAAGTAACCTTCTCTGTTCGTGTACAAGATATTGAGTTTCACTCTTTTGAGGAACAGCCGCTTAGCACATCGGACGTGAAGCTTTCTGAGAATAGCCTGTCAATCTTACTCCGAACAGAACCTTGCGACAAACACGGTCTACTGGAGCAGCGAAGCACGACAAGTTTGTCAGTTCAACCAGTTCGCCTTCGCGACACGACAGGTATTACTCGAGTAGCCGGTGCATGGTGCGCAGGAGATTCCAGTGAGTATTTGTCTGCCCTTGCAGCATTAGGACGTCATCTAGCCCGTCGTCGAAATCGTCGCATCGCACTCAGTTCCCCAACGGCTTCTATTCCCACTGTAGCGAAAGTTTTGGTACTGCGATTTGACAATTCCGCAATATGGACTCGGTGGTTGTACATTCTGGTTAAGCCAACTACTACAAAATGGTTCTCAGTATGCTTCGGAAATGCAGCTCCTAGTATCCCTTTAGCGTTTGAGCCCTCACAACCTCTTGAAACTAGTGGTACGCCTGCCCGAGAAAGAAGAGCTCGAGACACACATCGACGCCACAAATCCCGGTATCATGCAGGCTCTGGTCAGGGAGTCAAAACACGTTCTAGAGGCGACGCCGCGGACCGGAGAAGGACAAGCGGCGAAGGAAGCACATTGGCAGATAGTACAGGCGCAGGTACTGCTTCGGCGTTCGCTACTGCTCGAAGGAAATCATCAAAGAATTCAACTCTGTCAAGTTCTGATGACATGGAAAAAGAAGAGGCGTTCATGACTGAAAGAATGCGAGAACTGAAATACGAAGACGATGGGACAGAGACTGTTGGAACGAATTGTCAAGACGCAGGCACGTCTGCTCCCGTTCGAATACGGGATGTGGCGATATCTGATGAAGACACAACGCGGCTTTCAGGTGAAGGCACAACTGGCTTTGGATCGGTCAGTCGCAGTAATGGAAGCTCGACACTGCATGGAGCATACAGTGAAGATGAGGCAACACTTACCGACCTTTGCCGCAAATACCTCAACGTGGACTACGATGAAGCGGTATCCAAAGGGTTGTACTAACTCTAATGCTTTACCGGTGTGTGGCATTTTCTTTTTTGGTGTCTGAACTGTACATAGCGAAGGACAGGAAACCAGTTACGAAGAAGACCAGAAGCGTGAGGCCAGTGAGGGGAACCTGGTAAAATGGCGAGGAGCCAACCGTCGCAAGACGCTGACAACGCACGATTCAGGTGTCACCCATAATGACTGCAGTTCCGCATGAGATTTTCTTCGCGTTCTTTGTTAATATAAAACAAGCAGCTGGGGGACACCATGCACGTGTAGTAGAAAGTAATGTTGAGGATATAAGGGTGGCGGGCTGTCGCTAAAGACCCCTTCAACTGCTTCGTACCTTGTACTAGACTACTAGTTACTTTCTAGGCAGCCAGGGAGGAAGTCCTTACCACGTAGGTGCAGCTGTACCTCTGTATCTTCGGTCGAGTATAACCTTTTACCATGATATCGGTGGTCACTGTGTCATCTGCTTCGGTGTTCTAACTTATAAACCTGTACAGTATTGCGGTCTAGTCTCTGGCAGGCAGTCATTCGTGATTGGTTGCAGGGTGAGGGTGTAAATACGATGGGACGCAATCAATTCAGCAACCAGTAATTCGCCGTGTGGAGGCTCCGAAGGACGTGTAGAAAAATATCGAAATTTGTTTGTTGGGTGCCTTCCAGCTGTTTCGTGCAGACGGTGACAGGCTGTCCGCATCCCCTTCCAGCCCACCGCGTGGAGCCATTCCAATCACGTTTCTCAAGCCACAGCAACTTTCCCCTCAGCATCCACAACGAGAGTGGCCTCCCAGACTTGGTGGCTACTTAATCAGCCCCGCTTTCTCTTCTCCGGTCGGTCTGGGCTCAGCCGTCTCTTCACATCACACACCACCTGCGTCTTCTACAGTGCTACTCATTTTACCTTGACAGTCTAGTCACCATGTCCGATCCGAAAGGTGGTGCCGGTCCCTCCTCCGCCCCCAAGGAGGAAAAGAAGAAGGATTATTCCACAGCCATTCTGGACAAGAAGAAGGCGCCCAACCGCCTCATCGTCGACGATGCCGTCAACGACGATAATTCCGTCGTCGCCCTGTCTCCCGCCAAGATGGACGAACTCGGTTTGTTCCGCGGCGACACAGTTTTGCTCAAGGGAAAGAAGCGACGCGACACCGTCTGCATTGTCCTTGCCGACGATGAGTGCGAGGACGCCCGAATTCGATGCAATCGCGTAGTGAGAAACAACCTCCGAGTTCGTCTCGGTGACATTGTTTCTGTTTCTGCATGCCCTTCAATTGAGTACGGAAAGCGCATTCACGTTCTCCCTTTTGCCGAAGACTTGGAGGGACTCGCCGCCGATTCTGATCTCTTCAGCGTCTACTTGCGCCCCTACTTTCTGGAAGCTTATCGGTAAGTTAACTTCGTCACTCGGCACCATTGCCCATCCCTAATATTCGTTTTTCTAAGGATATGTACTAACTCTATGTTTCTATCAACCCATTCTTGTAGCCCGGTCCGAAAGGGAGATACTTTCATTGTTCGTGCAGCCATGCGCGCTGTCGAGTTCAAGGTTGTTGAAACTGACCCCGGGGACTTCTGTATTGTTGCCCCAGATACCGTCATTCACTGTCAGGGCGATCCTCTAATTCGCGAGGATGAAGAGAAGAATGACGATGTTGGTTACGATGATATTGGAGGCTGCCGAAAGCAGCTTGCCCAGATTCGTGAGCTTGTTGAGCTTCCACTTCGTCACCCTCAACTCTTCAAGAGTGTTGGTGTTAAGCCACCTCGTGGTGTTCTTATGTATGGTCCTCCGGGTTGTGGAAAGACACTCATTGCGCGTGCGGTTGCTAATGAGACCGGAGCGTTTTTCTTCCTCATCAATGGCCCAGAAATCATGTCCAAACTTGCTGGAGAATCCGAGTCAAATCTGAGAAAGGCTTTCGAGGAAGCCGAGAAGAACGCCCCAGCTATCATCTTTATTGATGAAGTTGATTCTATTGCTCCCAAACGTGAGAAAACGAATGGTGAGGTGGAAAGGAGAATCGTTTCTCAGTTGCTGACTCTAATGGACGGTCTGAAGTCCCGTGCCCACGTCGTTGTCATCGCAGCTACGAACAGGCCTAATTCTATTGATCCTGCCCTCCGTCGATTCGGCCGTTTTGACCGCGAACTGGACATTGGTGTCCCGGATGAGACCGGGCGACTGGAAATTCTCCGTATTCACACCAAGAATATGAAGCTGGATGATCACGTTGACCTCGAACAAATTGCATCTGAGACCCATGGTTTCGTCGGATCTGATCTTGCTCAGCTTTGCACGGAAGCAGCACTGCAGTGTATCAGAGAGAAAATGGATGTCATCGACCTGGAGGATGACACTATTGAAGCTGAAGTGCTGGACTCCCTGGCCGTTACGCAAGCACACTTCAAATTCGCCCTTGGTACATCGAATCCGAGTGCATTGCGCGAAACTGCAGTCGAGGTCCCGAATATCACCTGGGACGATATTGGAGGGTTGGCGAAGGTCAAACAAGAGCTCCAGGAAACCGTGCAGTATCCCGTCGAGCATCCGGAGATGTTCGAGAAGTACGGCATGTCTCCTTCAAAGGGTGTTCTCTTCTACGGCCCTCCTGGCAGTGGTAAGACCCTTCTGGCCAAGGCAATCGCCAATGAATGTCAAGCTAATTTCATTAGCATCAAGGGTCCGGAACTCCTCACGATGTGGTTCGGTGAGTCCGAATCCAACGTCAGAGAGGTCTTCGACAAGGCACGCCAGTCAGCACCATGTGTCCTGTTCTTTGATGAGCTCGACTCAATTGCAAGAGCACGTGGCTCTTCGGCCGGCGATGCTGGAGGGGCCGGTGATCGTGTGATCAATCAGATCTTGACGGAGATTGATGGCGTTGGCGTAAAGAAGAACGTCTTCGTCATCGGCGCCACTAACAGGCCAGACATCCTTGACCCAGCTATCATGCGCCCGGGTCGTCTTGACCAGCTCATCTACATCCCGCTTCCCGATGAAGTGTCCCGCATTCAAATTTTCCAAGCTGCACTCAAGAAGTCTCCGGTTGCCAAGGATGTCTCTATGGAGGCTCTTGCCAAGGCTTTGGAGGGTTACTCTGGTGCGGATATCACGGAAATTTGTCAACGCGCGTGTAAACTGGCTATTCGCGAAGCGATCCAGAAAGAACAGGAAGCCGAGAAGAAGAGATTAGAAAACCCGGAGGCGATGGAAGAAGAGGAAGAGGACCCCGTTCCGTTTATCACTCGTGCACATTTCGAGGAAGCCATGAAATATGCACGCCGTTCTGTAACTGATGCGGATGTTCGAAAATACGAAATGTTCGCACAGAAACTTCAGACGTCAAGAGGATTCGGAAATGAGTTTAAGTTTGATAATGCACCCAGCGGCGGCCCCGCGAATCCTGGTCCGTCTGGTGACGCTGGTGGTTTTGCTGATGCAGACGGCGACGAGGACCTATACTCGTAATCGTTTTTCGCGAAATGTGTGTGTAGCCTGTAATACGCATTGTGAGGGTGGAGGATGTGAAACAGGTTTTAACGTGAACGCCAGTCTATATTTGAGCTGTACTTCATAAACCAATTTGCTGTTGTAAATAGATGCGATCCAAGTGCCCACCTATCAAAGCACATGAGAACTTGGCGTAGCCCATGACTAATGACACAAGGCACTGAACAGTACTGCTATGTCTAGTAGTGTTTGGGTGTGTGTGTCTGTTTATATGAGCTCGTGTCTCTACTTCCAAGACTATGGTAGGGGTTTGGTTGAGAAGAACCCCTCTCTTGATAACCCACCAACTTTTCTGGCCATGCTCTTACTATTGATTCGGCGTCAGAACCTTGCCTCTCTCGGAGAGGTGGAAGTTCTCTACGTCGCGACGCCGCTCTTCGGCGGCATCTAAGAACGAAATGGTCTACACTACTTAGTATGTTGAGCCCACATCCGAGCGAGCAGCAACATTTCCTGTTGTGGATAAACGTAGAAACAGGTTAGCTTTCCTGCGGAGAGAGAGGTTTTTCATATGAGAAACCACTATCAGCATGCCGTAATCAGGCAGGCTGAACCCACAATAAAGAAGAAGAAGAATTAGAAACAGGGTGTGGTGTTGGGGCCTGACCGGTAAATATTTGCGCCAAGGCAGTATGCCCTCTTCTCAGAATCGCTATATTTAGCAGCGGCTCTGGAACTTCTTCTATTGGCTCTGCGCTAGTCTGTCGAGGAGTAGAGAGCAGAAGACGAGCGAGCGAGTGTCATCGACTGTCATCGAAACAAAGCTGGAAAAGCATTAGTATATCCACCTAGTCGGGCTTTGATACGGGAATCAGGACAACCCTCATGACTTGTCAGCCTTTCTTGGGAGAGAGATGTTCTTCTCATAAGAAAACACTACTAATATGCCGTAATCAGGCATACTGAGCTTACAATACAGAAGAAGAAGAACCCTCATGATATCAGGTTGAAGTACACCCTGCGAAAGTAATCACAAGCAATGTGACATGGCTGATCATGACCACATGGTGGAGGTTGTACAACGTTCAACGTCTTATGTTCTTCCTATTCGTGCAGTCCGGTCAGATTCGAGATGATTGCATAGCATCAGCGAAGCATTCATGCAGACCCAGTTGTCGACCACTTTCGGCGTAAAAGAGAGCTTCAGCTGCGCATCCAGCAACGCTGTCCATCATACGCGAATCATAGACATGTAGGTGATACATTTTTGACTGAACATGTAGCTCCTTCGCGACGGTAGTCTCTGCTACTAACATTCACCATCTTCTTCTAAGAATATGTATCAGTTCTCACATCCAGCGAGGTGTTCTTCTTCTTCTTCTTTATTGTGGACAACAGCTTTCTATTACTAAGCTGAAGGAGAGCTTTCAGTAAAAGCTTTCTCTTTTCAGGAAGGCCAAGAACTTCTCTGGCTCATGTCGGATTAACTGCTGTATACTTTCCTTACAGTTTCTTGGGAGACCAGCTAACATCTCTCTACGGGCTGCATTTATTCGAGGGCATCGGGGTGTTAATAGCCCAGTTCTATACAGGTCATGTTTCTACGTTTCATGCCGATGCTTCCTTCCTTACAAAGCGAACGATAAGATGTGAATGCTCGAGAAGAGCGAAGAAGACCGTAGGCCATTACATGTTACGATGCCAGTTGATCGACCAGACTAGGAGAGATCGTCTTCCTAGTTCGCGTGAGAGAAGGGGAAAGTCGATCAGAGATATAATTAGGCTGTGGCCAAACAAGTTCCTTGGTTTCCTGCGGAAAGAGAAGTACCTCTAGACGATACTTCTACCCATAATGCAGCAATTAAGCATTGAGGGCCCATAATAAACAACAACAACAACATCCAGCGTGTCGGTTTACATTCTCAGATAGAAGCACGGCTGTTCTATCCAATAATTCCCCGAAAACGGGCACATGTCACAACTTTCATGATAAAGAGGTTTCGTATAAGTAATGCTTATGAACTCTGTGAGATACCATTGTATCATGTTTTGCCTCTTGGGGTGAGAGACAAGACGTTCTAAGAGTCTCCGCCTTCTGATTGCAGTTCCCTGTCCAAGGGGTTTCTCAATGTTAATATGGGTTATGGATGTGTGTGTGTGGTTACGGGCACGTGCCCCTAATTCCAAGGCAACGGTATTCACTTTCTACAAGTAGAATGCTAGGGGTTATGGATAGACTACACAGGAAAGCACATTCCTAACTCTTGATATATAAATGTGTATTTAGAAGTCACGTTTGGATTATACATTCGGGTCTCCCCGCAGAAGTTTTGTACCATTCTACTACGTCTTGGAATACCAGTTGGTGAGCGTAACACGGCTGCTGTAGGGTGGGAGCAAGCAACAGCCATCAACAATATTTTGAGTCGGAAGTTAAGACGGGTGTGACGGGGTAGAGAGAACTTGTCATTCACGAGGAGTAGCTAGCGGTTAACCTTAGTTTTTGAGAGATTGAGAAGGAATTATGATAAGTTCTACCACAGCGTCGCAATTAGACAATGTGTGCCCATAAAGAAGAAGAAGAAGAAGAAGAAGAAGAAGACGTCACGTTTCCATAGGTTGTGAGAGAAGATCCAGACTTCCTGGGTTCTCAGTTCGAATCGATGGCAGAACTATCTCAAGCTCTCTACAGACAAGAACGCCAGAAACGCATCTAATCATTGTCCATCCACTGTACTCATTTGAGATATGGCATTCTATTCGTTCGACGAAGAAGACTAACTTGGGTTTGAACGTACAAACTCTAGACGCGATGATCAATTTCAAAGATGATTTTCGTTCCGAAGCAGAGGGCAGTGGAGGTCGATTTGGCTTTCTCCATGATTCGCATCAGAAGGATTGTTGGGATGGTCACATCTCGAAGGGCCGTGGAATGCAGTGCATCACAGGTGGGGAAGAAGACGTTACAATGGTGATACTTCTGACAACGAGAGCTTTGCCTTCCTGACATTATCACGACAGTGTCTATCTTCTTATTCTATGATTTAGAACTAAGTTAACGGTTGGTTCGGAAGAAACGTCGAGCCACTACGTTTACAAAAACACTCGCATTCGTATTCTTGTCTGCAGCATGAATAACTTGCGGTCACATCAAGTGTGAAGGATCGCTGGCTGAGAATTACGATAACAAATACGTTGGAGTTCCACGAATAGTGCACCGCTAGCTGATTCGTTTCGGATGCAGCCTCCGGCATAAAGTTGTTCTCCGCGTGTCCTACGCTAATGTTCCACGGCGTTTGCTCACAAAAGTTACAGGACTGCAGACATGATTCCGTGAGAAGAACCATCGTATAGGCAACCAACGATTGAAAGCGTTACACATTAGTGTGTGGGAGACCTCTGACTTGTGTCGCAGCTGTAACATCTGGTCGATACCGCTCATCTTCTTCTTCAACGTTCATACGAACTACATGGCACCCAAGCAAACCTCTTCCGGCCCACTCTGTTGGGGTTAAAGAAAGAGTTACCATGTTTGAGTTATCGCCAGTTCCGCGCTCAACAATAACCTCGATGGACTGGTTCTTTTTCTGCTGAAGCAAAGCTGGTAGGTTTTCCATCGCCAAAGCCGGTGTAGAGAATGAGCGCAGGGAGATTGTGCCAAAAGAAACAATCCTGTCATTTAACATGACACCCGCACTCTCTGCTGGTGAATTAGGAAATACGGCATCCACTTCAGCAAACGGTTGTCGTTTGGGTTGATGTTCTGCAGGAACTGGTTCAGATGCTGCGTCGTGTGGCTCTTTGAATTCGGGCTGAGTGGATGGGTTTGGATCGGAAGAGGACGAAGCGGCGTTATCCTCACGAGGTGCTAGTGCGATAAGCAGGTGCTTCTCTGCTTCTGCTGAGATGTTCTTATGATCTGTCTTGAGCATCGCCAAACGCTGGCGTTGGGAACGCACCTTGTGAACATCAATATCCGCTCGGGGAAACCCGTCTCCGTCGACTAGATTTCCTGTTATACCAGGCATTCCTGGAGCCTTTGTTACAAAGTAGAAGTCAGCCATAAAGGAGGGGCGGAAAGAAAGGATGAGTATGTCTGGAGAGCACAAGGAAAGCGCTGCACAAAAATTGTTTTATGCGTACCGTAAGATATGAAAAGATAGCATCCATTTCAGCCTCTATCGCTTCTTTCTTCTTGTTGAGAGCTAGCGCTTTCTGTCGCGCAGACCTCTCTCGTTCGTAGCCCATAACAAGATTGATCGATCAACGAGGGCGGTTGTGGAAAAGATCAGCGTAGCTCGAGA
The DNA here is from genome assembly GCA_003194525.1 of Gracilariopsis chorda. Lineage (NCBI taxonomy): Eukaryota > Rhodophyta > Florideophyceae > Gracilariales > Gracilariaceae > Gracilariopsis > Gracilariopsis chorda. Next base: position 188,784 of record NBIV01000083.1, read on the forward strand.
AAAGCGGGGCGGAAATGACAATGAGCTATCCACTTTATGCCCGGCGCAAAGCAACAGGCCACGGTCTTGAAGTCCAGAACGCGTTGGGGCTCCACAGACAGATGAAGAAGTGTGTGGATTGGTTTATATATGATAGAACTACTCTTTTCCTGTGGTATTAAACGTACCGTCGTCTCTGCACAGGACTTGTAAGCTGGGAAACGTATCACTTTTTATTTAGAATTGTGGGTACGATTTGAGTATTTTTTTGCCCCGAGTTGCAACCCAAGAATACCTGCGCAATATGTGTAACTCTTGAATGCCTTTTGGGACACTTTCATGGCAGTGGAAATTACGGAGATTATGCCAGAACTACTGTCTGAATATGCGCCACACGGAATTAACCATCTCCACAATCGTTGCTTAAAGATCTTCGAAACGCGGTGCGAAGGTATATAGAATCTATAGATATGGCATCTTTATTCCGTGTGGCATTGGATATGATGGAGATAGAGATAAAAACCGCTGCAATTATGGATAACAAGACACAGCATACATTTATCCGTCAATAGCAAAGAACTAGGATACTAAACGCTACTGCAGGCTACCAAGGATACCGCAGGTTGTTTTGGAAAAGATTACAGAGGCTTTCCTTCAAGCGAACGCGTGGCACCGTTTTCACCCTTGGCTTTTTCTTAAGCCCTATCGGCCAGACAACTTGCTTGAGAACATCACCTCCATCACATCCACTATCAACAACCCGCGCCTCATCCACGTCAAGCGCAATACGAACAAGCCATGCCTCCGAAGGTTCCACCCTACATACGGGGACAGATCGAGTACTTCACGTCCCCGTACGAACAAAGGTTCTTCGGTGATATCTTTGACGCCAAACTCATGATGACCAAGTTCCGTCGACATATGAAGCACGTGCGCGATTTTGCTCCCGGAGTCATCATCTTTGCTGCTGTCTACACCTGGGGAAATTCGACACACGAAAGGCTCTCTCGTGAGCACAGGTACTAGTGAAAAACATAGCTTTGGAATGGGAGTGCATGTTTGTGATGGTCAGGACTGCGACAAAAGGAGTGACGAGAAAGCGCGTGCAAGCGAAGTGCTAATTATGTTGGGATCCAGAATGTTTACACTCGTGAGCACTCGTGCGCTACTATGTTGGTCAGCAATGACTAAAAAACAACACAGCCGTCTGGTTATGTCACTGAGAATCGATGTCGTTTGGCATACACGTTCGGCCATGCACCGAATCTGACTACCATTCGAAGTAAAAGAAAGGCGAACCAACGATCAGATATGTCTGTTGTTATTTTAGTACCATGAACGTTTGAGAGCGATCTACCATGATTGCGCAAACCTTATATGCAGAACAATTGATCCATAAGAAACGATTTTATTCCAGCAATACTTCTCCTCCAATTTCTTTCAGCTTATCTCTGATTTGTTCTGCCTCATCCTTTGGCACTTCTGTCTTGAATACCTTTGGCGCGTCCTCTACTAAAGCCTTAGCCTCCTTCAGCCCTAATCCAGTGAGCGCACGCACTTCCTTGATAACCGCAATTTTCTTGGCGGCGTCGAATTTGTTCAGTTTGAGATCAAACGCGGTCTTTTCTTCTACTTTTTCTTCGGCAGCTGGTGCGGGGGCTGCCCCCATACCTGCAAACATTGCAGGGTTTATGGCCATCGGCATCGAAGCACTGTCGTCAATACCTAGCCGATCCTTCAATGCATCTGTCAACTCCTTCACCTCCAGCATGTTTAGGGAGACAAGATCGTCTAAAAGACCCTTCACTTTCGCCGAAACCACCGGAGTCATGGACGGTGGCGATGGGACACCTTGTGTATCTTGTGACAACGCTTCAGCGCTGAGATATCTAACGCGCATTGCATTCCGACGATAACCGCGCATGGCGCGTAAAGACGCTCTAGCAAGGCTCCTCTGCATTTTTCCGATTCGCTTCTATGGCCCGACTGGTCTGAAAGGTTGATGAAGGGATAAATGCTGCACTTTGCGATCGCGAAAGCCGAAAGCGGAATGGGAACAAGGAACTTCTTCGTACCCAGCGGCGGGCGCCGACTTGTCAAACTCCTCTTTTTCTTTCCCCCTTATCGAAAGCAATAGAAAACTCCAACTTTTGCATCAGCGCTACTGTAGAGGCGGAACCAATGGAGCTGCCTCAAGAAGTTGGCACGTGGCAAACGCGCTTACGCAAACGTTCCCTGGTCTCGAATACGGGATGCATTTGCCCGCCGTTGGTTCAGCGTTTCTGCACGCAAGCACTGCTCTCGGGGACACGACACAAACACACTCACCAATCCGAGTATGGCATTCTTTGGCGTGATCGAAGCTCAAGTTTGTAGAAGACATGATAGTGCTCTGAATACGCTTTCCAACTGCATTATACTTCTACACTTCTCCCCAGCGGCTCTCCGATAATTGTTCCATTGAGAATCATCTTGTGAACAAATATGAGCGACACAACACTTCGCAACCCGATCGTTGAGGAGGCACCTTCTTCACCCTCCCGTGCAAACGGAGACATGGGGAGCGTGTGGGATTTGCCTCCTCTTCCTCATGTCAACTCTTCTAAATCTCCACCATACATTGTGGAGGAAGACGCAGTTGAGATTCCTGCTTCAACAGTCGTCGTTCCTGCTCGTGCTCAACCACCGTCTCGCCTGCGTTCTGCGGATGGATCTTTAAGTATTGCAATGGACGGTCCCAACCCAAGCCCTCACTTTGTATCATTGGAAAACGTCGCGCGGTTATATTTAGAGATGAAGAATGAACGTGACTTTCTTGTTCGTGAAAGCGCATCCATTTTCAACGACCGAGTGGCTGTAGTTAACCAATTAAGACAATTGGAACTTCAACTTAACGATCTACTGCAACAGAAGGGCAGATTAGAAGAGACGCTGGATACGTTGGGATTGAGGGATGAGGAAAACAGAGAAAAGATTGCTGCGTTAGATGAGAAGGTTACAAACATTTCCACAGAATCGTTGCGTTTCGAAGCAACAGTTCGAGGTTTGAAGGGTGACTCTTACACTGGACAGACGAGAGGCGGCCAACCGCGGACCAGACCTAAGCCTAGCGCTGCATGCCAGCGTACGTTATACGGCCATACCGGAAATGTTTTGGGTGTTGATGTTTGCGGGGGCACCGGCGTTCTAATCACAGCAAGCTCCGATCGATCATTGCGCACTTGGGATTTTAGTACGGGGAGACGTTTAGATACCCTTTACGGTCATGAAGGATGGGTACATGCAGTTGCTTTCGCTGATTCTGGAGAAATCGCTGTGTCTGGGTCTGGAGACAAAACTGTCAAGGTGTGGGACTTTGATGATGCAAGGGGAAGAGGTACATGTCGTGCTACTCTTCGAGGTCATGATGCAGGGGTAACATGCGTACAACTAGACGACGATAATGTGCTCGTTTCGGGTTCGTTGGACAAAACTCTTAGACGAGTCGACCTCAACGCTGGACCTGATGATGTGTCAGTCATTCAAGCTCATGAGAGCGGTGTGTATTGTCTTCAGTTCTTACGGCATGGATTGGCATCTGGTGGAGGCGATAGTCTGATCAGAATGCACGATATAAGAACAGGAAGATGCCACCGTACTCTGCAAGGGCACTCTCGAGGGGCAGTGCGTGCCCTGCAGTTTGACGATAATCATTTGATATCTGGTGGCACGGACCAAGACTTACGATTTTGGGACCTAAGAACAGCCACTTGTACTGCGACAATCAACGTTGGAGCTCGGATCAATGCCCTGAAGTTTGACCAGAGCAGGGTTTATGTGGGTTGTGCAGACAGAACACTAAAGGTGTATGATATGCAAACTAAGAGTTTGATGGCTGAACACGGGGGTCACTTAGGGCCAGTCATGTGTCTCGCCGGGCTCGAAGACCAGTTTTTCACGGGATCCACAGATCAAACAACGAAAGTTTGGTTGTTACGGGCGGACGGCACGGCGTGATGTAGATAGGAAGCGTCGAAGAAGAAGAGATTCCTAGCAAAGTACATACGGGGATCCCTGCTTTATCACCGTATGCTCAAGGATACCCGCAAACACGCTATGATCTTTTATCCTACTTAAAGCTAAACACCTGTTGTACATGACTTTCACATCATCTTTCACTAACAGCCGCATCGATTAGACCATCAACTACAAGGCGAACTGCCGGATTAACTTCCCCATTTGGTCCCAGCACCATTCCATTCCCCCCTTCGTGCATAGCATAACGATCACCACTAATTGGCCGTGGGGACACATTTATGGGGCTCATTCGCTCTCTCGCAGGTTGCACCATGGGGAACCTTGTCGGGTCTCCAGTAGCACCATTTGGCACGGAACTGTACGACACCCGAAAATCGCCAGCTACCTGGCCTTGGTTAGATATTGCTGCCCTTGGCAAACTCGTAGGGTCCACACTCTGAATTGTAGGTATTGTACTTGACGAAGCCCGTAGCCGTACATCACCAGAGCTTATCAGCGAACTCTCTGATTCGGTGGATGATATCCGATGAAGGTGCCTCGTAGTTGTGACTTGTTCATTCGTCAGATTAACTTCTAGTGGACCCTGCAGAACGGGCCTCTCGTTAACAGACTCTCCAGGATTCATAGCAGCATGAAACATGTCCACCGGAATGAGGTGCGGTTGAGGAACAGGTATTGCCGGGGCATGTTCGACGCATTGCCCGTTCGGCGCTTCCCCTCTGGGATATTTCGCAGCAAAATCGTCTGCCGCGTTATGCAGATTAGTAATTGCGCCCATGGAAACACTACTTGGGATCCCATGACTCATATGGTCAAAGCTAGCCGCATCTTCTTGCACGTCCCGCAGGATTGCAGCTCGATCGAATGACACATGCATGTTCTGGTGTCCTCTCTTCCCTTCCCAGGTTTCGATATCTTCCACAATACTAGTATATCCGCCTTTTCTAGCTTCATCTAACGGTGTGGATCCCCATCGATCCCGCAGATACGTCTTAGCACCTGCTTGGAGGAGAACGTGAACCACGTCGCGTCTTCCTTCAACACAAGCCAGATGTAGTGGTGTGCGGTGGTCGTAGTCCCCAAAATTTGGATTGGCACCTTGCTTGAGGTATTGCCTTACGGCATCAATACGACCTCTAGCGGCATGTTCGACAAGATCCATTCCTTTCTGGTTTACTGATTCCGGTTGAGCTTCAAGGAGATGCGGAGGGATTGTTGCGCCATACTGTCGTAGCAAGCAGAGTATCTTTCTATGCCCGTTTGTTACAGCGTCATCCACAGGTGACCTCCCCATTCGATCTCTTACCGAGTGTGATGCACCATTGACCAGCAGTAACTCAGCAACTTCAACATGTCCTTCCGAGCAGGCCAAATGCAGAGGAGAGCGCCGGTCATAATCTTGAAATGTAGCTTCAGCGCCTGCCACTATTCTGTCTCGTACGGAGTCAAGATCCCCTTTCGCAGCGTATTGCATGAGTTCAAAACTCGTTTCGTCCATCGAGTGCGAGCTATCCATTCCTTTGTGAATTAACAAAAGTTCCTGAACTTCCCCGTGACTGTTCATCTTCGCATCCCAAAGCGGCGTGTGACCCCATCTATCCTTCGCGTTGACATCAGCACCGCGTTTAAGCAACAAGGCACATATCTTTAAGTGACCTTCTGCGGCCGCGATGTGGAGGGGTGTTCTTCTATCATAGTCGGCAAATCGGGGCGACGCACCGCCACGCTCAATTTTGTCCAACACTTCCTCATAACGACCTCTCGAGCACAAATCTATTAGCTTGAGACAGTTCGTGTAACTCTTCTGATCGATTTTCGGTTCCCGGAAAGTGACTGGCCCCTCTTGAGGATAACCTTCTGAAGCTGTCCCATTGGGCCTTCCGGGCACCACACCTCTGTCCTCTTTGAAGCGCAACGTTGGAGGTATTTCGGACGCAGATGATGGAGGGCTTCGATGTGTTGACGACATGTGTCCGTTGGGCGGGGCGTGAGAGATGTTTGTAAATACAGGCTTCTGGCGTTCTGGAGATGAATAGTTCTCTGCTGCAGAACTCCCCTGCTCAGAACTGATGAGGGCACGCGTAGACCCATGCTCAACACTACCGGTAGTCTCCAATATGGACCCGTTTGTCTCGCGACGAGAACTGCTGGTTTCCCTGTCAACCACAACAATTTGCGGCATACTACCGGACCTAGGTTGAGGGCGAGAGTTGGGCGGTCCATTGTAGCCTTCTGAAGCAAGTTCTCGTGGAGAATGTACCGAAAAAGAATACATCTCTGCTCCTGGTACAGATCGGACGGCTTGCGACATTGCTTCGGTCTCTGTTCCGGGAACGGAAAAAGATGATCTCTGGGTGGAGGATTTTGACGACTTCACGATTTGTTCCATGGATGGGGACTGACTCGTTAGTCCTGAATCCTGACTATCTTTTCGACTAACCCCGACATCAGGTGATTGTCGCGGCAGGTTTCCATCAGAAATAGATTGCGTAATCGACGTGGCCTGGAATGAGTGTTCAATTGGAGGAGAGCTAACAGGTCTTTCAGACAAGGTTCGCGGGATACTATGGGAAGGAAGCGGAACGTTCGAACTAGTTCGAATTGAATGCTCAACGCTAGGTACGAATAAGGACGAGCTGGAGCCCGAATCATTCGGGACCCGACGAATCTCTATGCCCCTGCCAATTTCTGGCCTTCTGCGGTGGCTAGCATTATGCATGTGCTGATCCTGAACATTATCGACATCCCTCACTGCGCGCACTTCCAAACTTTCTTTATGCGGACTAGCCTGGGGTACATGTTCAATGCGAGTTTCTGCCGGATGGGAATGGATGTCTAGAACAGGCATAACAATCTCTTTTCCACGTTTGAAATCATGAGACAAGTGCGGGGATATGGAGGTTGATGGGATCTCTACAGAAGTGGATGACTGAGGCCTTGAGCTTACAAACGAGGATGCTTGAGGGAGAGCTTGTGGTACTTGTTCTTCGGATCGCGTCCCTGCTATATCTTCAACAACTAATCCTGTAGCTATCCCATGTCTAGCCGCCGAGCTTCCAGCGTCAGAATGGGCATCTATGTGAGTCACGTGTGTTGACGTTCGATAATCCTCCGGAAGATGTGCTTCAACAGCTGTTTGCTGTCTGTCAACATGTTGTGCATGCGGATTTGCGTGAAAGGAACCTACGTCCGCAACAACGTGCCTTTCTCCCTCCTGGATTCCCAAATCCGATCTTGAGGAAAACGACGTGTTCCTGATCCCTTCGTATAGAACATGTTCCCCGCGCGGCTGATCTATTGTTGACATAGAATGCTGTGTCGCAACAACTGGAACAGATTGAGAAAGATCTTGGCTTTGCACTTGTTGACCTCCCGATTGTGTAGTGGTCACAAGACTCGCTCCCGCTGACTGGGGCCCCAGTGACTGTCCTTCGACGTGACGCTGATGGGCTGGATTGATCACGCTCTCCTGTTGTCCCATCTGCAACTGAGCCGAAAGGTTCTCATCACTGCTGCGTTCAGGAAGAGCTGGGTACGACTTCAAATGATCGTCCACGCTTTGATCCGAATACTCCGGGACAGACGGAGGCAACGCCAAAGAAGTTGGGTTTTGCCTCGGTGTTGGTGTACCATGAGTCGGAAGCTCTTCCGTAATCATGCTTTCGTCGGGAACTATATTGCTCTGATGTTGAGAAGTCACAATTACATTTTCTTGCGGAATGTGTGACACGGAAGAAATATTAAACTGCTCTGTTGAAAGATGGTCAGGTCGATCCGCAACACGTTGGGGAACGGGTTGCTCTTCGGGAAACTCCGACATCGGTTTGACAACGGGGTGTTCAGGAATGCCTTGGAGAGGTTGTTGCATCGAGGAATGTGGCTGCTGTTCTGTAGGGTGCGAAACCCGCACGGGAGTGCTGAGTTGTGGTGCAAGAGCATTGGCAGCGCGTTGAAGAGGTGGTTGATGCACTTGTAACCTGATAGGAGTTTCTTCGAGGACAGCACCCGCAACGTTCGCAGATTGCACAGAAGTCGGAAGCTGCGAAGAGTCCGTGCTCCGTTGCATCGGTTGAGGAGTAGCATTTCGGGAAAGGGCTTCGCGCTGATCACGCTGGTCGTTAGCCATCTTAACCTGGCGCTCCACTTCTCCTTGAATGACAACCAACTGTTCGTCCCCCAATGCAAACTCGGCGACCATTTCCTGGGCAATATGCTGAGCACTATCCTCAAAAGGATCAAAGGTGAACTCAACTCTCTTGATCGCATCGCGAATAGGTATCTCCAGTCCGATAACGAAGCCTCCATTTTGGTTGGATGCACGAACCGACACTTGATGGTCATCTCCAGCGCCATTGTCACCTTCCTGCATGCGAACAAGCATGTGTCTCTGGAGCGGGTCGGACCAGTCAATAAGATCGGTACCGATAGGAACGCCAGTCGACAGGGTCTCAACAATCTGCTGGGCTTGGACGCTCTGAGAAGAACTCTTAACAAGAGATAGATTGCTGGCGCTACCTTCATCCGTTTCCCACTCACTAAACAAGGGATGTTTAAGCAGTTCAACAGCGGACGGGCGAAGGGGTTCTCTCTGCAAACAGGCAGCTATAACATCCTTGACGTCACCGTCGACCAGCATCTCAAACGCGCGGGGTTTCTCGCCACCAAAGACTTTTTTGAATATCTGTGCCATGTTCGTGCACTCCGAATACGGATACTCCATGGATACGATTTCAAGCAAGCACATACCAAATGCATAAATGTCGACCTTCTCAGTGTAGGACTCCTCGTAAAGCTCGGGGGCCATAAACTCCGGGGTACCAATAACGGAGTCTGCCTTCTCTCTTTCCTTGACGCCGGAGAGCCCCAAATCGCCAATCTTAACCTCACCGACATGGCCGTTAATAAATATATTGTCACACTTCAAATCTCGATGCATAATGGGCGGGGTCTGAGTATGCAAGTATGCAATAGCGTCAAGAATATTGGAACACCAACGGCGAATAACTTTGAGTTTGATAGCCTGTGCCTTGCGCAAGTACTCTTTCAGAGTACCAGACATCATCTGCTCGGTAATGAAATTGATAGTGTGATTGGCATTACTGTCCGTGCCTCGCCATGAATCATAGAACTTGATGATATTCTTATGGGTGACCTTGCGAAGTAGGGAGACCTCATTGGAGACTTTTTCAAGATCATGCTCGGTGAGTCGGTCGACGTGAAGTTTGTTCCAGGCGACTTGAAGGGCCTCCTCAGTGTCAAAGGCCTCGTAAACGGTCTTGTAGGCGCCCTTGCCCAAGATTGAGTTGTAGCGAATGTAGCGTCCATTCGGACTGGTCTCGACGGCTTGCTGGACGTCGGCGGAAGGGCTGTCGTTGGTCATATGGGGTTAGCAGCAAATAAGAGGGTGACCTCTGCGAGCGCGAGCGCGTCGGGCAAGCGCACCCATGCAGTTGTGAGGGCGGACGGGGGTGGTGGTGGCGGTGAAGTGAAGTGCAGCAGGACTGGAATGTAATGCAAATGTGAGTGAGAAAGTGAAGAAAGGTTGGGTGCTGGGGTGGTGCGGGGGTGGGGTAGGGGGGGCAATATGGAGGGCGGTTTGGGGTTATTATGTGGGGGCGGCGTCGGGGTTTCGTGGAAAGCGGTATGTGATTGGCGGTACGTGATTTGCGATTAGAGAGACGGGATATAAAGCAAGGGCATGCGCTCGAGAGTTTTTGTTTTTTTGGAAGGGTGGATGTAGTTGGGGGAGCTGTTTAGAGATTAGGGGGTTGAGAATGAAGTGAAAGAAGTGGAGAAGAAGAAGGGGTAGAAGAGAACAGGGGAGGGGAGGGGGGGGGAGGGAGGGGAAGGGAAGGGGAGTGGAGGGGAGGGGTTTGGAAGCAGATTGCGGAAGGGGAAGGGAAGGGGAAGTGAGAGGAGCGGATGGGGGTAGGGGACGTGGGAGTGGGGAGTGGCGGAGGGGGTGGGGGGGGGGATTGGTGGAAGGCGGGGGGCTTGCGATAGGCGCGAGACAGGGGGTGCGGATGGGAGGGCGCGTGGTGCTATGCGAAAGGAGATGGAGGCTGTGAATGACGCGCACTGGCAACTGCACGCCACTCTACGAACCGGAAGCGTGCGCACGCGCAATGGTTCAAGTTGCGCGGGGGTCGTTGCCGATCGTCGCGCCGCGCCAACACCAATCAACAGCCCGGCACCGCGCGCCCAACCAAAAGGTACAGCCACGGACCCGAAAAGTCGCCCCGGCCGCTCAAACAGACGGCGCGGGCGGGCCCTTCCGGGCGCGGTGCGGCCCGATGGCCGGCAATAGCGCGTGGTGGAGGATTTTCGCCCCGAGCGGCCCGCTTGTGCCGGCGGGGTACCTTCAGCGCTGGCAGATCAGGTGGCGGCTGTCGCCGTGTTTCCCCACTGCGCGCTTTGTTGTTTTGCGCCAATATTTTTCGGCGCACGGCGAGTGGCGCTTACACTGCGACGTGGCATCGTCTCTCGCTGTAATTCGCTTGTTGTGCATTGCGAACTGTCAATCATTTTCAATGTTTCAAATATTTTCGCCGTTTTGTAAGTTCTGATTGCTGGCGATGAATCGCGCAGCAGCCGGCAACACTCACACATTCGAAGCCTTTTCGCTGTCTCGAACTTCAGCGACTGCCGAACAGTGTTCGTCGCGTCTTCGCTACAATCAGACCCTTCCCATACCCCCCCCGCCACCCCTCTTCCCCCCCCGTCATGAATATCTTCCGACTTGCAGCCGACGTGCTGCACGTCGTCTCCATCTTCCTGCTTCTCCTCAAAATCAAGACCTCCCACTCCTGCGCCGGCATCTCCCTCAAAACACAATTCCTCTACATGATCGTTTTCAGCACCCGCTACCTGGATTTGTTCTTCACAAAGCCATGGCATTCCGCCCTCACCTTCTACAACACAATCATGAAGATCCTCTTCCTCTCCTCATCCGCCTACACAATATACCTCATCCGAAACCGCTACAAGCACACCTACGATAAGGTTCACGACACCTTCCGAATCCACTACTTAATTGCCGGATCAGCCGTTCTAGCCCTTGTATTCCACATTCGCCTCACCCCGTTCGAGATCATCTGGGCGTTTTCAGTTTTCCTTGAAGCCGTTGCTATCATGCCCCAGCTCTTGTTGTTGCAGGAAACTGGACAGGTCGAAAACATTACCTCGCATTACATCTTTTGTTTAGGTTCTTATCGAGCGCTTTACATCTGCAACTGGATTTGGCGCTACTTTATGGAGCACCGTCGGAATCAATGGTTGGCCTGGGCCTGCGGCACCGTTCAAACCTTGCTTTACGCCGACTTCTTCTACTATTACATTCTTAGTCAGCGGCAAGGAAAGAAACTTCGTCTGCCTCCATAAGTCTCCCCTCGAATCATCCGTTATTCTCTCTTACTACTCAACAAAAATGTATTAACACATCACCACCACCCACTCACCCTTTATCCTATCGCCATGTAAAGGGTTAGAAGGCTACCTTGCGCAGATGTACTGCGATAACGCGCTACATGCATGTCCACAATAGTATTGTCATTGATCCCTATCTTCGTGTGTTGCTGTGCGCCGTACAGATATCGTAAATACATATCTGTGTTCTGCACAACGCTACGCATATACCCCTCGCTGTATCCTTTTCGATGCGTACGCCTGCCGGAGCTCTGATCGTCAGGGCTTCCTCACAATTATCTGTCACTTGTCGCTTACCTCGTCGTGTGATATAACGCTTTTCTGTTTTTCCGCGCAGCCCGCCGTACGATCAGCCCGTGTAACCGTTCAATACGACGGGCACACACCCCTTTGCAAGCGGGAACTCGAAGCCCGTAACAGAGTCTTCGCTCATCGCTTGCAATCAATCATTCTCACAGACAGTTATGCAACTTCCAAACCATGCGCTCAGCTTACTACCATCGAACCACGACAATGGTATTTATGTTTGTAGAGCTCTACCACCATATTACCGGATAAGCCGAACGAGCCTTCATTTACAAACCTGCGCTGTAACTACGCTGCAACAGCTGCAGTTCCTACACACACCAACTAAGCCTTATGCTCTCCTTCAAAGACAGATAGGGCCGGATAAATACCCATCTCATCCATGCAGTGCTTTTTCTGAGCAGAAACGAAAACACGTTCAAAGCAAGTGCCCTTCTCAGCTACCCTTGTCCCGAATCATACAGCTTTCGTTCACCAATCATCAAGCTCCACTGGAACCCGTCTTTTAGTCCAATTCCATGTTCAAGTGAGCGCGTACGAAACCGCTCTTCTGCGCATCAATAACCACAGCGGAACATATTTTCAGCCACATCACATTCATGACGAAACAAAGCTTGGGCAACACTTGAAAGCTTATTACCAACTTACGTTTAGATGAATCCGTACTAGAGGTGAAAACTATCGTTTGGTGCGCTTTGTGCGCGAACCCATTCATCCATATCGCAGTGGTTCACCCTGGTTCACCCGGCGACCAACGTACTGGTTAATGTTGTTTGGACCATAATTCCATAGCTTTCTCACATTGCATACCTTGTCCAGAGGTGAGATATGTCATATTCACCCCACGATCCACATCTGCTTTAGTCCCGAAAAGCGACCATTGCTGGAGGTTCACATGTCGAAGACACTCCTTTTTCTCCGATACGGACATATGTCTATACAGGAATGATTTCTTGCCGACTAGTTTTATCTGCGTCTGGATGCTCTTCACGCAGTAGTCGCGCAATCTTTGTGTATCGTCCATCAAAGCGATTTCGTCCCAGCTGCAGTATGGGAACATCTCCATTTCACGGTAGAACAACAAATTCAGAAGTGTCTGATCATTGAGGCGGAATCCCGCACGAAAGTTGCATAATATGTCCAGACTCTTCGAGAACACATCTTGCGGGGTAGGTAGTTTCTTCACGTCCACAATGAAGTACGCTGTCGCACCCGTCTTGGCCCGGTCCGGATACCGTTCCTTAAGCAACTTGAGTTGCTTCTTGGTCAAGAACCTTGTATGCATTTCATTTCCGTACAAACTTTGTTTGTTGAAGGACTTGTCATTCTGACGCATCATAATAGCAATTTTCGGTGGAAAGCTCACTCTCACCATAGGATCCAAGTTTGTCAAAAGCCCATCCGCGTCAAGGAAGATTAATCGATCGTACGTCCGAAATATGGGATTTAAGAAAACCTCCATCTTGCGAAATTTATTTGGTTGAAGCCGACGATATACCTTTCGGTAAAGGACACCCTTATTCGATATCCATGAATCAAATATTGGCCGTGTATCGATCACAAATACTCCTAGTTCGTTAATCTCATTTCGAAGGCTTTGGTCGAACTGTTCGTAATCTATAGCGAGAAGATAGATGGGTTCAGCCCATTGGATCCTTCGAGCGGTTCGAAGTAGCTGAATAGCACAGTCTTGAAACTTCGGGTCTGCCATGGTAATCAATGCGGTGGTTCCAGAATCTCTTAGGCCGGGCCATGACCCTTTGTTCACCCTTTCTTTCACGACCAGGTCTCTATGTACCAATTCCAAGTTGCGTATCAAGAGGTTCATAAGCAATATTGACGTAATCAGGCACATGACTAGTATGCAAGGGACACGCGCGAGGAAATTCAAGCGGGCCTGGGTGCGAAGCTTCAGCATTGTGGATTCCGTTTGATCACGAGAGGGATCGTTTCAGAGATTGTGTGCAGGCGCGAGCTTGAAACACGTTTGGCGCTCAAAAGGATAACTGAGAACGGGGTGGGAGGAAAGCGGGTTTTCAGCTGTAGTAGAGGCGGCGCTAAGAGACGTGCGTTCTCAACAGCAATCGAAATGCTGGTGCGGTAAACGCGAGAACTCGGCTGTAAAGTTATGTCTTGTGAGTGTGTCGCAGCTTAAGAGGTTGATGAGATGGCTTAGCGTAGTCAGGCGCTGTGCTTCAAATCAGACCATTGAACTCGCAAGCTCCGCGTTGAGTAGCATGCCTTCTTTAGATAACTAAATCAGCTCCAAGAACATGGGTGCGTTCCTTTTTGCTACCCTTATAAGACGGTGTTGCGTGTGCCGGGGAACTTGTCCAAGAATCAGCCGATAGTACAGCTTGATTCACAGCCATGCAATAGCAAGGGGCGGTTTATCGCATCTCTACCTTCACCAATAATGTATGAAGCTTCACTGTTGTAGGGGTGGTTGGGCTGAGGCGCGAAAGTCCACCACTGTTCCTCAAAGAACGGCTCCACGGACGTGCACCTGAACTCCGGTTCGGGCTGACAATGGCATTTGCCTCTACACGATTGAATAGCTTACACACGATCGACAACAGATTTCACAACAATTAAGTCTATTTGGTCAATTCTGCTTTTTCGGGAACCCTGCTGTCCTTGGTATTTATGGTATCGTTCAGAGCCCTAAAAACAATTTCAATTCGTGGTTATTCGCTCGATACTTGAAAAAATCACTGTGCCATGGCTCGAGGGCAATTTTGCCGCTTCTCGTGCCCGTAATACGCACTCGTTCGTTGTGACGACGACAGATAGTCTACCCAGGAACCCGGACGGCGGACCGTGGGTTCCTGGGTGCTTTATGGAGGAGCTATGGGCTGCGTGTGTGACCTGGATAGATCTGCGCGTCGCCACATTCGTCGACATACCATATATCCGATATATATATATATTTTTTTATCGAATGTATCGGTAACTATACTTACCATAGCAATATGCTTTGATTGGTATCGGTCTAGGATACATTTCAAAGTGCTCGTTATTTTACTGTATGGTGAACATCACTCGTTGCCGGAATGATGATCGTTCCGGAGAACAGCGAGAACGTTTACTTCATAATGAAGCTAAAGCTACGATATCATACATGATGTTTGACTCGTCAGAACTTCCAAGAAACGCGATTCAGCTCATCAAGCGAATAGAAAGTTGATTTGTCGCTCGGTTTTCGGGAATAATTCAGAGGTGGTTCTATAACGTGTGCAGTATCTTTCCTTAGACACCCTTAATACTTTTGAGCCCGGCGCATTGAAAAGGATGCGTCTCCTGGAAACGCCAATACTCAGATCAAAAGGCTGATGCATACGAGTTTATTGGATGCATTCCCAGGAAGCTCAGACCTTTTGACGCTTCTTTGCCAGACTGCACACGCCGTGCAAACGTGCATTGCTAGTGTCTATCGGACCGCTGACCTCATATGAGGTCAAAACAATCAACTTTACGTTTAATTTTAGTTATTTTGATCGGATTTTTTTGCCTTTTGTAGTCTGTATAAGTTATGCAACATGTTTTTGTATAGCAAAAATTCTAAGCTTCTGTTGTTTATGCTAGGTGAAAAGCAGAAACATAAGACAACCAGATGGTTTGATAGAGATGAGCTTGTAAAATATGACTAATTTACTACAGAGCTTCAGAAAACCGGCGTTTTTGATATCAAAAAAGCCTGTTTTCTGAAGTTCTGTAGTAAATTAGACATATTTAACAAGCACATCTCTATTAAACGATCTGGTTGTCTTATGTTTCTGCTTCTCACCTAGCATAAACAACAGAAGCTTAGAATTTTTGCTATACAAAAACAGGGTGCATAATTTATACGGACTACAAAAGGCGAAAAATCCGATCAAAATAACTAAAATTAAAGGATAAGTTGATTGTTTTGACCTCATATGAGGTCAGCGGGCCAAAGAGCTCGATTGCCCTGGCTCCAGTCGGAGATCTACCCTTCGTGAATCCAATCGAAGTCTGATTTTCAGAAAGATTGACCTGTCCATTGTTGAAGAGAAAGCAGAACAAATCTCTCGAAAACGAGATAACGAAGAAACAATTTTACGTTCTTGTTTCCAGGACCCCGTACAGTTATCTACCGTTGGTAGCAATTCTAGTTAGTCGTATATCTACCAAGGGAGATTCTTTCCTGGATAAGTGTCCCGCTTAATGACACGTGGCCTGCATCGCATGCTTGTCGAACAAAACAAGCATGTGCCATAGACAAGCTTCGCCGCAGCGGCGGTCTGCTCTTAACAAGCTAAAGGTTTAGGGACATCGATCGCCGGACTGCATTTCTGTCGAAGAAAAGACAGAAACACAGTCCGACGACGGTCTCAAAACTTGCTACTAATTGTTTGTTTCTTCAACGGTGTCGCAACACAACGTCGTTGACATCTGAGTTGTGCTGAAGAAATTCTGAAGACCTAGCGCCACCGTTGGACACAGAAGAACTATGCTTCCTCCCTTTTCTAGCAGCAAAACTGAACTAACGCATCAGGTTTGGTCGAATATAAGCATATAAGATCTCTTTGTGTAGACAACACTGTCGAGGCTTATCGTGGATGAACAATAACCTAATGAATGGTTTCTGTAAGGTAATAAGCGAATGAAACCTATACCTGGTTGGAAATATACAGTTCTGCCTTATGCTAACCCCAGGGGATTATTAACATTCCTACCGTCCAAGTAGCAGATGGTTTGTAGGTCCAGTGTCTGTGCGTCGGCGCAAAGGGTTGGAAGGCGACATGCAGCTAGGAACGAGTGCTCGATGAAATAGAATCGGATTCTTTGTCATCACACCATTTCTGTTGACAGGAAAGTGAAGTTTGTGGCATTGGATCTCACTTTACATCACCCCGGCAAAGTGAAAAGGCCTTCTAAGAACTGGAACATCAAGACTGCATCGTGCTTCTTACCGGACTACGATCAATTTGAGCGCGGTACCGAACCTTCAAGCCTTTATCAGAAACGCCGATCCCTCCTAGCATCAACACTTCGCACAACTCGGCTGTGTTATCTGTGTGCACATACCCAAGTAAGTTTGATGGGCAACAGTTCCCACTATGTTCGCGCTGTACACCCGACTAATCAGCCTTTTGAACTACTCGGCACTATCACCAACCGGACATGTTTACCTTTCGTAAGAATGGTTGAAAACAGGATGTAAAAGCCGTCGCTCTAAGTGGACGACTTCCGAAGGAATGCCACTTATAAAGCAATGCAGGTGCAAACAGTTGAAAAGTGTAATCCTTGAAGTTAGGCAAGTTAGCTGCCCATTCTAGCTTCCATTCAATGTACAGTGGAGCCAAAACTCTACGATTCGAGCAAACTTCTAGCTAATGTTAATGAAAGGCTTACGACTACGAATCGTGATCGTGTGGAGCAGCTGGTTGTCGTGCCAAACGTTTCCCTCGCACAACGAGAATTGCGCATAGTGCCAAAAACAATGCACCAACGAGTGCAAGGTCTTCTGCAAAGGAGCTCAAGCTCTCTATAGCTAATATCCTTCTTCCAGTTACACTTCTTGTCGTCCCGGATTGAGACCCCATCTCTGTTGTTGTGGGCTCATAACCAAGCTCAGGTAAACTAATATCTTCACACCACCGTCCCAACTTTGAGCAGAAGTCAAGAACAGCCCAGTATACTCGAAGACCAATCAGAGCAACGGTGGCTGGAGCAATCGCCTCCTGATCTTCCCTGCTGGCTGTCGCTAGGTAACGTACAGCAAGTTGGCGATCTTTCCGAACTCCGAGACCCACGGCGTGCATAAGACTCAAGGAAACCATTCCCTCAGCATTCTTTAGAGCAGCAGCGAGTTCGTATATGTGAGCAGCTTCTTCGTAGTTTTTCTTTTCTGTGTATAAGACATTTCCGGCACGTATAAGAGAATCTGTGTGCCCTTGAATACCAGAATATCTGTATAACTGATGTGCCTCAGTAAGCCTTCGCTCACGATCCCAATGGCTGAGTTCGGCAAGTTGGTCAGATGAGCTGCGTTCAAGAATCAGTGCTGCATTGAACTGAGCAATTTCGATTCCGACATAAGCAGCTTGCATATAGCGGTACAAAGCACCATATTGATCTCCATTTTCTAATGACTGAGATGCGAGGTCGAATAGAGTTTTCCATTCTCCTTCTTCCGCGACTTCCTTAAGATACTTGACGCCTTCTTCGCAGTCACCGGCTTTGAATAGAGGAGAACCGTTAAGAATAATCGTACCAATATTAAGCTTTGCTTGAATGCTCCCAAGATCTGCAGCCTTCTTAAATTGTTCATAAGCAAGGGTCAAGTCTTTTTTTCTTCCACGACCATTCCATAGAAGAAGCCCCAATTGGAATGACGCGTCCGCATGGCCGGTCTCAGTAGCGAGTTCAAAATGCATCGCTGCCCTTGTGTAATCCTTTTCCAGTCCGAGCAAACCATGCAGGTAACACATACCAAGAGCGTAATGAGCCATCGTGTTCCCAAATGGAGCGGAATTTCGGAAATGCCAAAGGGCAGTTTCATTTTGCTTCTCTCTCATAGCAATGTAGCCAAGCATAGAATGGGCTTCACGACCACCAGCTTCGGCAGCTGCTTCTAGAATTTCACGTGCCTGTGCCTCGTCAGCGACAATTCCATATCCTCCGTAATAGTGCAAAGCACCCAAAGCGGTCATTGCCCCCAGATCACCCCGTTTAGCTGCATGGCGAAAGTACTGCACTATATCAACATCGTCTGAACCTCTTGGTTGAGCAACCAGTCCATCTTCTTCCAACCTCATCCTTCCAAGATCTTCGAGGCCATCAGGGAGAGGAGGTTTCGAGTTAAGGAAGTTCTGAGGAGCTGGCCAATGACGCGGATCCGTTGCAATCGCTTGCGCTGCACGTTGGTAGTAACTCGATGCCATAGGACAACTTTTCCTCACGTTTATGCCGTGCAAGTAGCGGAACCCCAGTGCGGTCATTGAGTAAACGTTTCGAGCGCCTGCGGCGAGTCCCCAGTGAAGCAGAGCTGCTGCTTCTGATTTCGGCAAACCATATCGATCAGCTATACCGGACGCATACAAAAACCCAAGAAGCGCATTCGCATCTGGTTGTCCAGCTCTGGCTGCCACAGCCAGGTGATGGACTGCACGTGAAACATCGCGTTTTAATGAAGACTCGCCTGAAAGCAGTAAGGCGGCAGCCGTTGACATAGCACCTGAGTGACCCAACAAACCGGCTAAGCGGAACAGTTTCAAAGCTCTGGCCCCGTCTTGTCGGTGAGAGATCTCTCGTTCAGCCAGCTCTATTAGTTGTTCGGGAAGATTTTCGACTTGCGGTTGAGTGATGTTTTCCTCTTCTTCAGCATCCCAAGCTGAGAATTGATCGTCGGCTGGCGCAAAGAATTCATAGTATGGATTGGCGGTTGTTTGTGAAGCCCGCAAAGAACTTGTTAATGGCGCATCATCCAGATCTTTCACAGCCACTGCTTCTTCGTAAATAGCAAGATAAAGAGTGAGGACTAACGCGAAGCGAAGAAAGGAACGAAATGCAGGTGGGGACGTAGCCATCTCAGAAGTGGGAACTATGGTTATCCGAAGCGAAAACAAAACGTTCTAACGCAGCCTATTTGGCTAGAGGGACTCGATGCCAGAAGTTCAGGAGCGTACTTGCGTAGGCACGGAAATCACACAAAACATCTGACAAGCGTAAGAATCATCTTGAAAGAAGACCGAGCGGTTTGAGTTGTGACGCGCGCTGGGCAACTCCGGGAGCGGTCTGTCGAGCGCATGACATATTTCGAATTCGTGAGCTTGCTGTTCACTGTGAGGACTTGGAAACACCAGCTGTGTTTGCGGAATGGAACTTTTTAGTTTTCTTACTGTGTAATGCCCTAATGCCTTGCTGGACTGCCGTTGCGCACTTCATGCGCAGAATGGGGAGAGGACCTCAAGAGCGAAATTGCCGTCGTACCCTGCGCTGTGTCATTCGGATGTTTACGGCGCAAAGTTTACGCTATGGAGTTCTTCAAGGAATCGAGCCACGTTCACATCGCAGGGACATAGCTAAATTCAGCGCCAACCCTGACCTATATTCGCTTGATCATATCCAAAACTGTGGCTACTTGGCCTCATTTCTCTCTGATTGAGAACATCGCGTGCAGCCTCCATTGAGCTGCTCCAGGGATTGGTGGAATAGATGAGAATGCACGTATGAAGAGCAGCATGAAGAACGATCCTGTTTTCTGGCGTGTCGTGCAAGTAGCGCTGATTTCCGTTTCGCTCAAAGTCCTGCTATTCCCGACTTCTTTCAGCACGGACCTGCATGTACATCGAAACTGGAAGGCAATCACGTACAACAGGCCCCTTTCGCATTGGTACACGGAGAGTACTTCGAAATGGACATTGGACTACCCGCCGATGTTTGCGTATCTGGAATATGTACTGAGTCATGTGCTGCGTCCTTTCGACCCGTCTTTAACCAGGCTTGTAGTCGAAGATGTCGTCACTGATCGCTCAGTTACACTTCTTCGAATGTCAGTGTTGTTGGCCGAGGTATCACTTATGTACTCTGTTTATCATATTCTCTTCACTCTTCACAAGCACGGAAAGTTGTCTCCTTCACGCACGCACATTGCTTCCGTACTGCTCCTGCTATGCCCCGGTCTCACACTTGTCGACAACATTCATTTTCAGTACAATGCCCTGCCCATATCCATGCTTCTCCTGACTCTCTCTCACTTGATCAACGATCAGAAGCACTTCGCGTGCATTACGTTCTGTGTGGCACTCAATCTGAAACACACTCTCCTTCCTTTGGTCCCTACAGTGTCAATTTACCTCCTCGCCACACTACCACGAGAAACTGCTTCTGCAATTCGCACTCTTTCCTCGCTTTTCGTCGTCACCGTCGCCACTTTAATAGTACCATGGCTTCCGTTTTGTGTGGTCGGAGGTTGGCAGTACATAGGCAGCATATGTTCTCGACTGTTTCCTTTCGACCGCGGTCTGCTACATGCGAACTGGGCCCCAAACTTCTGGTCCCTCTACGCTCTCGTTGATCGAATACTACTACGTGTCTTTCCAAAAGCATCCGCGCCCCTGATAACATCTGGAAGAATCGGGGAAAGCGCCCCCTTCGCGCACCTCCCGAATCCTACGCCGACCGTCTGCACGGCACTCATCATCATGTCCACAACTCTAGTGCTGCTTCGTTTGTTCCGCGACCCAAGCGTTGAAAACTTACTCACGTCAACCGCGTACAATTTGCAAGCTGCCTTTATGTTTGGCTGGCATGTTCACGAAAAGGCTGCTCTACTGCCTCTGTATCCTCTTCTTGTTGCAGCAATGGTCAACGATGATTTGCGATTCCCTTTCTTCTTGTTCTCTCTAGCGTCCCAGTTTGCACTATTTGAGCTTGTAAGGAAGCCAGCTGAATCCATGTTCATCACTGCACATTTTCTGGCGTATCACGCTTTCGTAGCTGCTGAGCTACCCATACGTAGCTCTAGCAAATATGCAGTTCTCGTATATGCCGTGGGGCTCGTTTTTGCTGAAGCTTACTGCGGAGTTGTCGGTATTCACCGTATGCTATTCGCAGATCAACTACAGTTCTTGCCGATCTTGTTCGTGTCCGTGTATTCGAGTCTGGGTGTTATTGCATCCTTCTTGGCGCTTGTCCACAGATTTGTACACCTCCCACTTGAATCACAAGAAAGCGCTGTGTCTTGACTTGTTATAGATTTAGGAATGAACAAATATTTGCGCTTTTTTGCACCTCTTGCGTGCTTTCTAGGCAGCATTTCAATGGCGATAAGCTCTACACCCGTAGCAAATATCACATTATTATTAACATCATATTGACATGCTGATGTGATAGAGGTGGACAAGACGACAAGAGCAGCTGCGGGGACCGCGGCTCGTCCAGGCGCGGGAAGCCTCATTCGATTTGAAGGATGAACGCCAAGAAATATCCTTAGTCTCTGCCTCGAAGGTCAAGCTTCCAGGCCGACCCGGTTGCTGCACCGCGTTGTTTTGCAGTCATTCGCACCAGCAGAAAGCACACTCCAAGAGGTCGGTTTAATAAACTGCAACCATATGGGATCAATGGGATCAGTGTCGCTTTGAGCGTGTTCTCTCATCCCGCTACTAGTTCCGCGCAACATAAATTGGTATTGCAGCCCCAGATGAGCCATAAACTCTTTGACGCCACTCTTGACTCCTTAGCAGCGAGGGCAAAATCGCTGGACTTCTTCACCACAACAAGTTCATGTTCATTCCTCTTGGAAGTCGCTGGTTAATAGGCTGAACTGCAAAACCTTATAACGTCAGATAACTTACTGTATCACATTCGGTTTTCAAACTGATTGGAGCTGGGGTAGATGTTCACGAGAGGTGCGCTCATGCACCGTGAGTGAAGAAGGTAGTATACAGTATGAAGGATTCAAGATTCAGTTCGTGAATCCTGCAAACTCGACAAAGCACGATTAAGTTTTTGGCAGTGATACTTCATCTATTCCGATTGCCAACGCTTCACTCAAAAGGCATTCCTTACTGTTGTATATCTCTGGGCAGGCCACTGATAACAAACAGCCCATCTCCTCCCGTTTCAGTCCGTTGTGCGGAAAGCCCAGATCTATCTTGACAGAAGAATCTTGAGCCGTTGTGTCCTACTTTGTGTAGAGAGGAACACCGTCGCGGGTACAGAGTATAGATACACACAGTATCGGTAAGATCTCCCTTGCTAGAAGCAACGGTCAGGTTGTATGATCATCATATGATATAGGCCATGTAACATACCCATGTTCTGTATCATGCGCCGTAACCTTGTATTCACTATTCGGCTCACCCATGCTGAAGACTGCAACAAAAATAGAAACACTCTCGAGGTTTTCTTGCGTTCATCCCAATGTCCATCGCCTTCACTCGCTTGCAAACTGAAAGCCGATGCCATATTAAAGTCAATACAGCGCAATCCAGGTCTGTGATTCCCGTGTCAGCAAGACAAGGACTCATAATTTATGAAGTGTTTGTGACATTGGAAAGCAGCTCGACTGACAAAGGTTTGTTTGGCTTTCACAAGTCGACGCAAGAGTTACCGTTGGTAGATTGCTACCCTTGGTATACAGGATGATCCTTCATTCGTGTCAACGGTAAGCTGGGGCAGAGAACTGTGCGAAAGATAAAGGGTTACATCTTGTATAGCAAAAGTGAGGGTTCGTCATTGCATGCAAAACTCCTTGAAACTGTATATCCTGTCCTCCTTTGAGTCTTTTTGGCGAATATCAAGTGTAGGGGTAATGAGATTTGGTTGAGTGGAAAAGGTTGGGGTGGAAAATCCTGTAGATATGCCGGAAAGCTTGTCGGAATTGACGCGTCCAGCGACATGTGCCCATTCGCGACTTGAGGTTGTGCCATGGACTCCAACCTTTGTTACATCATACATCTATCTCAGTTTATAAGCATATGCTGATGTTGAGATATCATTATCACTTACTTTGCTAGGTGCAAGCTGGGCCAATAACCTAGAACAATCGGGAATTAATCTTAGCGAACGACCAAAACAAAACAAACTGTACAAGATAGACCGGACGCAAGCTGGAAATATGAAACGATAAGCGTACGCAAGAGAACCACACCCTTGTCCAAAGTGGTCCCAGGATTTGTGTCATACGATGCGTTGCTGCCCACAGTCTTCATAAAAACGTGTACCATATCCTGACAGACGCGTCTAATAAGAGCTTCTAACAATCTCTCCCTCGCAAGAGCGATGCTCGCTTTCCCTTTGCGTCGCCGAAATCTAGTTGGATATGAGAACTTGTCACGTGCCATTGTTCAAATCGCTAATAAAGCGAGCCCGTGTTGAGCCAGCCACCTTTTGCGCAATTTACGAGCCAGTCGAAATACGAAGACAAAATCCACTCGGTTCTTCAACTGAGCCTTGAATAAAACAAGGCGTGAAGCGGCATAAAGAATGCAATGTGAGAGGACCTGAAAAATGAGCAAAATGTATGTCTCATGGGAACGGTTCTAAAGGCCAGTGGAGCTTTACGACGATGGCGGAAATGTCGTCAATAGTGTCACCGCCATTTGCAAACCATCGTGTAGCAGCATGTCTCACCAACGCTTCAGTGATACGTTGAGGACTGTTGTTCGCATGCGCAGAAACAAATTGGACAACATCCTGATTGGTCATAACATTCCAGATTCCATCCGTAGCCACAATAAGGAATTGATCCTGTTCGGAAAGACTGTACGCGGTGATGTCTGGTTCACTGGTAACAATTCCCGAAAGAATGGTATCGCCAATGGCCCTAGATATGGACAAGCCGGGTAGACGCTTATCTTTCAACCATACTCGTGGTGGCCCGGTGTCGACACCGGAAGGTGTCCATCGCTCTACCCGTCCACCGGCGCTTTCAATTCGCTTGCGTTCTCGCGGCACTTCGGGGGCGTGATCTTCGGTGAGTGCAACTGGGACTAAGCCTCCATTTCTCAATGTAGCAACGATAATACGCGAGTCTCCCAAATTTGCACAGGTTACGTAACCCTCATGCACAACGGCGGCAGCGAGTGTGGTACCGGTCATAAGAGAGTCTAGAGCAGCATCTCTGATAGAAGCGGCGGTACGGCGACAGGAGTGCTGTAAAGCGGTAGCAACGGTTGAATACTTGTGTGACAAAGAAGAGCGAAATTCTCTCGTAAAACGCTGCGCGACAAATGCGGACATACGATGGCCGTTGCGACCGTGTGCATCAAAAAACGGCGAAGAGAGAAACCGCTTGAAGTGGGTCTGGTAAGGGCAGAAGCACTGCTAGAGCATCTTGATTGTAGGGCGAGTTGGAGAGAAGTTGCCATCCCGTGCGAGACTTGAAGCCGACGTGAAGACGAAGAGTGGCTTCTTGACGACGAATGCATACGAGACGACGCTTAGAGGCGTTACGGTCCTCTTCGGGGACGAGCGTGCGATGAGTGTGAGCGCGACGAGGTGGGAGAACCGGAGCTTTTCTCGATGGCGGTGCACCCGGTGATACACGAGAGGGAAAATACACGCGAAGATCAAAGCAAGACATTGGATTCTTCTTATCGAGGAACGCAAAAGGGGCGGGTTATTGGGGGGGGGGGGGTGGGGGGGGGGATGGAGTACAGCGCCGCAGACGAGCTGCGAAGAAGCGGGGAGGGAAGCGGGAAGAGTAAGTGGGGCGCAAAATCAAAGCCCTCAACACTCAGGACTGTCGTGGAACGACTTGTGGAGGGTTGGTCGTAAGGCGATGAAGGGCGGGAAATGGGGCCGAGAGATAGTTGGGCGCAGTTTCACGCGTGGACTTTTGCGAGTATGCGATGGCACGCGTTATTACAGTAGACATACACACGCACGCGCTGGTGTTTGCTGATGTGCCATGGTTAGGCAGATTGTGGTTTAGGCGTCATACAGCACTTTCTCCCTCTTGCGTGCGCCCCGAGGAGGAACTCTTGCGTTGATTGGGTGATTGGATTCCGTTTGTTGGTGTACGAAGTTGTCGCGATGTGAGTGGTGCGAGACAGTGTAACCTTACGACTAAACTCTAAGATATGGTACAGTAGTCGGAGCTGAGCCGCAACCTGTGCTGCGCTGGTTTTCAGGGTGAAAACGTGCTCAGGATTGTGTAACGAGGTTTTTTGCAGGCTGCGCTGCGTAGGCGATAGAGAGCTTTTGTTACACGCTTGTATAAAGGTAGGAATTATGTTTCGCGTTTGGCTGATGTGCAGGGCGACAAAAGGGATGTAGGATGAAGCGCGAATAAGTGGAGAATGCATGGTGCGTGCCGCTTGGTATGTGAGATTGATGCAGATACGTGTGTGGCCCGTGGGAAAGTAGGTCAGAAGCTTGTTCCACGCCAATGGAGCGTTAGGACTCCTTACTAAGGAACATAACGATGTATGGTGGCTATGTGACGGCGATAAGGGATTTCGAGTTGCGCTCTTCGACGTGGTGTCTCTGGAAGAAATTTTCTTTTTGTTGCCGTTGGCGAGTTGATTGGGGGCAGTTAACACTCGTGGGAAACACGAAGAGAGGGGGAGTGGGGCTTCTCAAGAGCAAACGTCAAGTTGACGTGATGAAGGCACTGTTTATGGTAGTGAGTGCGGGGGAGTGGACTCGATAGTGAGACAAAGTAAGGCACTGGCGATTGGGAAAGGGATGGCAACGACATTTGTGGTCAGAAGTTTTGACTCTCGTTTGTGCAGCGGACTTGTTTAATGGGCGGAGCTGAGACTTGCGTCAGACGGTTGCGAAACGGTGGCGTCGACTGTTTCGTTGTTTGGTGGCTTTAATGGACGTGTTGCGCATATCGGCATCCGCCAAGTGCTTCCTCTCTGGTTGTGTGAATGTGTGGCTGTAAGCTGTACTTTCACGTGAGCTCCCACATGGGTGGAAGCTGCAGTAAACAACCGATCCCTAATTCGGCTGAAATTCCAATAGTGGCAATGGCTCTCTTGGTCCAATTTGGCTCATTTCTTTGTCAAGAACCTCAGAAGTCAACAATATTGAGCTGTCATTCTTCTTCTTTAGCTCAACAATACTTAGGTTAGCACAAGTGGAAACGGCCTTCGGCCGTGGGCGGTGCTGCGCGCCGCGTTGTGTTTGTAGCTTTGTGTATTTCGTGGCGTTCGGAGGCTCTCCGAGCACTTGCTCGCTTGCGCTCGCAATAGCGCTCGTAGAACCACGGGGCGCCGCGGCGCCTAGGTGCCTAAATTGACTGCAGTGCCAGCCAATGATGAGAAAGCGCGACACGTTGCTTTGTGTAACTGGGTGGCACTGCAGTCATTATGGGAGTGCCAGCCAGTAAGCAGGAAGCTTTGCTGCTGCTGCTGCTGCTGCTGAATTTTTTAAATGGTAGGGAGGCGTTGCGCCAAATGGGCGATTTGCATGGGAAAACGGGGGCGTGCAAGAGGATTTTGTGGCGCAACGCCTCCATTCAATCAAGGACACCCCGCTCATAGAGGAACAAATACTGATAATGGAGAGACAAGTGGAAACGGCCTTCGGCCGTGGGCGGCGCTGCGCGCCGCGTTTGTTTTGTAGCTTTGTGTATTTCGTGGCGTTCGGAGGCTCTCCGAGCACTTTGCTCGCTTGCGCTCGCAATAGCGCTCGTAGAACCACGGGGCGCCGCGGCGCCTAGGTGCCTAAATTGACTGCAGTGCCAGCCAATGATGAGGGAAGCGCGACACGTTGCTTTGTGTAACTGGGTGGCACTGCAGTCATTACGGGAGTGCGAGCCAGTAAGCAGGAAGCTTTGCTGCTGCTGCTGCTGCTGAATTTTTTAAATGGTAGGGAGGCGTTGCGCCAAATGGGCGATTTGGATGGGCAAACGGGGGCGTGGAAGAGGATTTTGTGGCGCAACGCCTCCATTCAATCAAGAACACCCCCCTCATACGCGTATAAATACTTATAGTGGAGAGATACAGAGCATAACATTCGAAAAGCGCGCCCTTTTGGCTTGCAAATGAGTTGTTAAAGCCCCTCGTCAGCCGTAGTGTTCATCCATTGCAACGCAATCAGTCCTCCACTCAAGGAAAAATGACCAACCGGTCTGTGATACTACAAACCGCTGTGTTCGACAGATTTGAACGCGGCACGTCCTGGCAGTCTATTGCTCTTACGCACAACATTAGCGCAACAACTTTACGACGTGTGTACGCTCAATGGGAAAAGACTTATCCCGAATCGCAACCAACGCATCCAAATGACATCCATCTATCGCTTTCCAGACTTGGAAGACGTCCAGTACTCACTGAAGATGAAGAACAGATAATTGCAGAAAGCGTTATATACTTTGGTGACAACAACACACCTCTGACAAAACATGGAGTCTGCGATCTAGTTCAAGAGTTCGTTTCTTTACTTCCCCCACCTCGCCAAGCAGCCATTAGCTTCTTTCAAAACCGCCCTTCCCCTCGCTGGGTAACACTCTTCGCACGCAGAAACAGTCTCGATATCACACCAGTACGGTTGATGGAAGACAAACGCTTACTGGCAGCGACTGCAGAAAATCTTACCGAACACATATCCAGAGTTCAGGCGGCTATAGTTAGATATAACATCAATGATCCTCGGCATATCTTCAACACTGACCAGTCCGGAGTGTCATTTTCAAAACTGAAGGGAAGAAGTCTGCGAAAGGGAGTAGGAAAAAAAGGAATGCAGTTGTTGCAAACAGCGTTGACCACCCAAGGAAATATTGACAGGTTCACAGTTATATCCGTGGTTAACGCCAGCGGACAAAGCTACAAGCCTGCCATCGTCTTTCCTGGAAAACACGCTCACTATCGGAAGGTAAAAGGTGTCATTCAAACGCTTCATACTGTTCTTCCTCCCTGCTATCTATTCCAACGAAACCCAGCAGGTGTGGATACCGATATCGTCTTCAGCTGGGCAAAAGAATTCGTCAAAGAGACCAAAGATATTCGTGCGGGTAATCAGAAGCTACTCCTACTCCTGGATGGTTATGGCTCCCATATCCAATATAAGACTTTGAAGCTATTCAAGGACAACGGCATAGTAGTTATTGCATTGCCAGCGCATACCTCTCACATTACTCAGCCATTGGATGTGTCCGTGTTCAGCTCGTTCAAGTCATATCTTCAGTTGGAGCTGCACAAAGCAGCGCGACAAAAGCGAAAGCTGAATGCTTTCGACATTGGACAGTGCATAAGTAATGCCTTCTCCAGTTCCCATACTGCCACAAACATCCGTTCAGGGTTCCACAAGACGGGGGTATGGGATCTCGAGCTAGCGAGGCCAAATTTTGAAGCTTTGCGAAGACATGTTACAAATATGAATGGTGAGGATGTTAGTTTGGTATCAGTCAATGAGCTTCTGCAAAGGTTCAAGAAACAGCATCGTACATTACTTCGAGAGGCGCTTGTAGAGGAAATTGGGCACATCAAGGTTGACACTACTTCGGGATCACACTTGACTTCGGATGCTGTGCTTGCCGCTCTATTGAAGCGTATTCCCCAAAGGAGGAAAAGACATGAAGATGAAAAGCGCAGACAGAAAGCAGCCGCCTACAGGGAACCAAAGGCGGGTATACAACGTTTGATTAAGCTTGCTCCGGAGCGCTCAATTTGAAAGAAGAGAATGGTTGAGCTTCGTAGCTCGCGTAGAGATGCTCGTCGAGAGAAGGCACGCGAACTTGGGGCGGCAGAGCGCGCGGCAGCTCTCGAGCCTGTACCGGGACCAGTCGCGCCGGACAGTGATGACGAAGAACAGTTTGAAATTGTGTGAACGGTAATATGCCTGTATGGTATGGCCACATATTTGCTGTTCAGATTACGAAATGGGCGATTTTGAGGCGCTACAGCCCCTCTCTTGCCTTCTTTGCATTGCTTGAAGTAAAGCCAGTTGGTTGCTGTGCTCTTAATGGGTGAATCTTGATTGTTCCTTCTCTCCAATTACGTTTCCACAGTCAAAATAGTGGAGTCGGTAAGGAGATAGACAGAGTTTGGTGAAACTCGTCCACCAATATTTCCTAATCTGCCAAATTAAGGATTGGTTGTCTACCAGCTAAAGTAATTTTATTTAGTCTAGCTACTACACCGTCTCGGTCTCCACCCTTGAGGAACAAGATAGACAAGTAGAAGGTTAGCAGTAAAGGACCATACGGTTGTTCGTATCCGGCTGCGTACAGAGGCTGTTGTCAGCTCGGGTCTTCTAAGTCTATCCTACTCTACCGCATCGCTCTATCGTAGCTACTTCGACCTACAGGTTTCCGCATACCGCTTGTAGTCTACACCTACAGGAGTGCGCCTACCGCCGTGCCAGCGCAAAGGGCCCGTCATCGGATAAATCGTCAATCCGGATTTGGTTTCTTCGTAGTACTACCTCATGGCGGGCAGTTCTAACGACGCGCGTAACGCGCAACGTGACGCCCTTCTCAAGCGTCTGGATAATTTCAACTCTCGTGACTATGTGTCAAGTTCCGTCTCGGACCTGGCGAAGTACTTGTTGAATCTGTACCCAGCCGATGGGACGCACAACACCGAAATGGTACAGGCAGACATCGAAGCAATTCTACCGGCATCGGTCGTCATACTCAGCCGAGAAACCTTCCGTTATGGTACATATGCAGTTGTACTACTGCACGACACCGCACGGTTTTTCAACGCTTGCCCGATTCCACTGACCGTCTTGGAATCTCTCACTGCTACCCATCGGGCTAATCGAACCATTATGGCATTTGTGTGGATTGCCTCCGCATATGGTTACCACAAGACGCAGACCCTCGAAATGGTCGAAGCCTACAGGAAGATTCGTTTCTCGAATCCCTACTACGCCCAACCACCTGGATACCATTCTCCTCTCCAACCTTCGCCGTCCTTCGACGTGCAGAATCAGCACTCTCCGCATTCGGTTGCCAAAACGAGACCACTGGGAACCAGAACGGAATTGCTCCAAGTGCACCGACCGCACAAGGAATCCACCAAGGTACTCTTCCACCCTCAGGACACATGACCGCTTCGGTTTCCCCACAGCATCCCACTAGAGATACATCGAAAAAGGCTGCATCTATTGCGACCTACTTCAAGGATTCGAAGTTCACTGGTTCCAAGGAACAGTCCATTCGGTACACCCTTAGGGACTTCGAAGTTTGCGCTCACCAGTTCGAGCTTTCGCAAGAACAGGGCCTGAAGTTCTTAGTGAACGTCTTTGGTGGACCCGCTCGGGACTTCTTCTTCGAGAACACGGCACCGGATATGTCTTTTCAGGCAATGGTGAAGGTCATGCTCAACGAGTATGATAATGACGCTCGTCAACTCGCCGCACAGGCAGAGTTGGGACGCATCACCATCGATCAGGTGGTGAAGGACAAAGAACTGACCGACTCTGATTCAGGTTTGACCAAATTGGTTGACAAGATCAATGCCCTTACTCCTCAGGCTCCCCCACAATTCCGTTCGGATGAGCACAAGACATGGTTCCTGCGTAAGGCCGTTCTTACCCAATCTTGGGCAGAGACTCCTATATCGCAGATGACTACCGCTAGGTTCACCTTCAATAGGTTTGTTACCGCTCTTAGGGAGCAAATCCAATTAGACGAAGAAAAGAAGACCCTCTCTGGTGGTGCCTCATACTCCTCTACCGGTACATTCTACCAGCAATATGGTATACCTCCCAACCGTTACAAGGGCCGTTTTCGGACGCCTAACAAACGCCGCAACCCCATCGGGAAGATGGCAAGCGTATGCAGTGCCATATATGTGGAAGCGAAGACCACTTCGCCAAGGACCATCCAACTGGTTCGAGTTTCAACCGCATTCGGAATAATGTAGCTCAATCCCTCAAACAGGGAACACCAGCTATCCACGTCCTTTCAGAGGTCGTTAACGCCTTAAGAGAAGATGAAACTTCAACTGAATCCGATCCGGAACCACAAGAGACAACAGATTTGGAAACGTTCTACGCGATGACATCTACTGACCACTTGGATGAACCGAATACCTCAGAGGAAATTAATTTGACCAACCATATGGACGAAAGGGAATTCCAGACGCATCTGTCTTCCACAACTTCTTCACCTCCTATGGTTAACATCGTGCCGAGGAAGCAGATTCGCTTCAAGAACCGTTCGGATTTTCGTCAGGATGCCTAGAAGGTGCGCTTGGTCCTAGACATCCAATTAAGGTGTCTGCCCACCGCAGCACCGTCCCCAGGCGCAAACGCTTCGAGCGTAACCGGCACAGGAAGGAAGTCGTAGCCCTCACTCCTGTCTACAGTTCTTCGTTCACAAAACGGACTGAAAAGGGATTCCGTCCTGGCTTTTGCGTTTACATAGGCGCACCGCGCTCCGTTATCGGTATCATGGAAGCCCGTAGGATATATCACCGCATTGGGGAAAGGTTACGACTACTGCGATCCAATCGCAAGTTCAGATTCGCGGACTCGGTATATGACTCCTTAGGAAGAGTGATGATCCCTTTGGACACACCACCGGGGATACCCACCATACCGGTTTTGTTTGATGTGATATCAGCCGACGTTCCTGCCCTAATGGGAATGGATGTGCTCGATCAACACAAGTTGACTCCCTGCACAGTCACCAATAGGCTAATCAAGCGGACCATAGTGGATGATGGAGACAACTCCTTCGGCATGGACGATTGGCACATACCCCTAACGAGGTTTGATGGACATCTCTATGCCCAATACTCCGTTCCCGTTTTAGCGATGTTCAGTACTCAGCAGTTCACGAAGCTGCACCGACATTTCTTCCATCCATCTTCGGAGAAACTGTACAACCTCTTAAGGAAAGCACGACCGGAAGACACCACCACGGAGACACAAAAGCAACTCGAAGACATCAGTCGCTCTTGTGATCCCTGCCAAAGGATTCAGGCTAGACCAACTCGGTTTAAAGTTTCCATTGGTACCGAGAACATTCGGTTCAATGACATCATTGACATCATGTACCTCGATGGTAAACCAGTTCTCCATATGGTGGATGCGCAGACACACTTCTCCGCCGCTCGGTTTTTGTCAGATGTATCAACAAAGTCCATCTGGAAGTGTATCGTTCAGTGTTGGATACTGATATACACTGGCATACCGAACCATATAAAGGTGGATCAAGGCTCCGCATTCGGGAACAATTTCATTTCCCTCGCCAAGGCCTCCAACATTGATGTTGTCCGTACGGGAATAGAAGCCCATTCGTCTATGGGTATTGGTGAACGCTACCACGACCCACTGCGAAAGACCTTCAGGAAACTGAAGCTTGCTTCACCCAAAATGGACTCCGGCATGCTTCTCGCATTCTCAGTTTATGCGATGAACAACACCTTAGGACCAGAAGGATTAGTGCCGTCCGTATTGGCATTTGGGGAATTTCCCTCACTCCGCACGATCGGCGAAGACTTGCCGTCTAGAGCCACTCTGGACGAAAGGGCCAAACTGGCAAGCACCGCACGGAGGGAGATGGAGCAACATATGGCGAAGCTCCGCGTTCAACGCGCATTGCGTCATAATGTTCCGCCTTCGGCTAATGTCACATACCAAGCTGGTGACAAAGTCCTCCTCTGGAGGGAGAAGGTAATTGCAAACCGTATCGGGGAATGGATCGGACCCTTTGAGGTGAATAGCGTGGATAACAACTCCAAATTGGTTTACTTACGCTTATCGCCTGACTCGGACTTAAGCTCCTTCACCTTTGCACAGGTTAAACCATATGTATCCGCCTCAGAGGTAACGCACACTCACATGTGTGAGCTCCTTAATGGTTTCTTGAAATACCGTTCAGGCTCTGATGATGTCTACATGACTGAGATTATCAGTGCTGCCGATCCCCGCTCGAAAGATCCCCGGATGACGGAGGCAAAGAAGGCCGAACTCCGTGGACTTTTAGAACGAGGCACCTTTAAGGTCATTCTTAAGCAGGACATTCCACCAGACGGTAATGTTTTACCTGGACGATTTGTTTTGGCAATCAAGTCTACCGAAAATGGTGAAGAAAAGTTCAAGGCCCGATATGTTATCGGAGGACACCGCGATCGGATGAAACACCTCATGGCGCACTACAACAAGACACTTCAGCCGCAAACCGTTCGGATAATACTTGCACTCTCAGCCCTCTTAGGTTACGATGTCTGGACTAATGACATTACGCAAGCGTACTTGCAGTCAATGGAACCGCTTTCACGCGATCTCTATATCGCCAACCCCGTTGAGGAATTCGAACTCGAGCCACATCAGTGCTTGCAGCTCCTGAAGCCCCTCTATGGTCTTTGTGAATCAGGTGACCTTTGGTTTGCCACTATGGACAAACATCACCGTTCGGACTTGGGGATGAAAGCGGTACGCTCTGACCCCGCGCTTTACTATTTGATCCGCAACGGCATCCTTATAGGTGTATCAGGATCATACGTCGATGACCTACTCCGCTCTGGGACGAAAGACTTCCGCAGGATATGCAAGTTGACCAGCGAGAAGTTCGAGGCAAAGCCTGAATCAGAACTACCATGCACCTTTACAGGATTTCAAATTGAACAAGACCGTTCCGGTAATGCATGCATATCGCAGCAGAAGTATGTCGAGAAGCTGAAACCGTTATCGGTCAATTGCACCTTTGAAGACTTCGCTTCAATCCGCATGAAGCTTGCTTGGCTCGCTCATTCGCGTATAGACATTCTATACGAAGTCTCAAAGTTCACGCAAGTCACACGCGATCGCTTTGACGCAGACCGCAAAAGGATCCTAAAGGAAGTGGACGAAACCATACAGGTATTGAATAAGTACCCAGTATCGCTGTACTTTCCTAAATTGGACATCGACTCCTTACAGGTTCTTGGTGTATCAGATGCATCGTTCGCCACCAATGCGGACTTAACTTCTCAATTGGGCTACCTCTTGTTCCTTTCTGACCGCTCTGGAGCTGTGTTACCAATTGGTTTCAAGTCCTACAAGGCGCGCAGAGTCACCCGTTCGGCGTTTGCAGCAGAACTCATCGCCTTTGCGGACATGTTCGACTTCGCCTACACTCTTTCGACCGAACTCGGACTTTTACTCAGTCGCTCACCGCTACCGGTTTCTCTCCTGACGGATTCGAAGTCGCTCTTCGACATTATCCACAAGGGGTCACGCACCGCAGAGAAGCGATTGATGATAGGCATCGCTATCGCCCGTGAAGGATACCGCTTGGGACAGATCTCCGACATCGGTTTTATTCGCAGTGGCCAAAACTTGGCGGACCACCTCACCAAAAGGACGGACAGGACACCACTTCGGACTGTTCTCCGTAAAGTTTACTGGCATGTGAAGCCAGTGCAGTTCATACTCCGTTCGGATTAGGAGCTGCTCTTCGCACAGATTTGGACTCGCACCTTCAAGGTTGGGATGTGTTCTACCAAGTTCTGATCTTACCTTCAGGTCTTGCAAAAGGAAATGGACTACGACCGCACGGGGGAAAAATGAATCACCAAGAACGGAGGCGTACGGCACTGAATCCGGAAAGCCCCTCTTATCCAGCGTAGCCGGACCCCTCAATTCTGCGGTACCCGTGTATGGGCACCACAGCTAAGCACCTCCGCGCCCTCACGTCTGTCGACGCAGGTCAGTTCTCACTGCCAACAGGGGTGCACCGCATGGTATTTATACCCGACACGCCACGTGTCAGGTGATTTGGCTGGGACGCGGGTTCGAGTCTTGGTACCTGCCACCTCAGGAGGATGATAAACCGTTCTACCGCATCGGTTTGCTTCTTTTCTTTGTCTTGTTCATGACTACATCACCGTTTCGAGCTCCCATGAAAGTGGAGGGAGTGTGAATGTGTGGCTGTAAGCTGTACTTTCACGTGAGCTCCCACATGGGTGGAAGCTGCAGTACCAGCTAGAGTAATTTTATTTAGTCTAGCTACTACACCGTCTCGGTCTCCACCCTTGAGGAACAAGATAGACAAGTAGAAGGTTAGCAGTAAAGGACCATACGGTTGTTCGTATCCGGCTGCGTACAGAGGCTGTTGTCAGCTCGGGTCTTCTAAGTCTATCCTACTCTACCGCATCGCTCTATCGTAGCTACTTCGACCTACAGGTTTCCGCATACCGCTTGTAGTCTACACCTACAGGAGTGCACCTACCGCCGTGCCAGCGCAAAGGGCCCGTCATCGGATAAATCGTCAGGTTGGTCAAGACGATGCGCAATTGGGTACTGCAAGCACTGTAATGCTGAAGGAGCTACGCGGGGCTTAGTAAATCAACATTACGTGACATATGTCACAATATCAGCCAATCAGAGCCCGCGTTTTTCGGATACGAATTTCGGCAAATCCTCCAATTCCTCACCCTTTTCCAGTACCTGCATTTTGGCCAGTCAAAAGCCCATTCCTCATATTTTATGTCACATTTACATCTTCAATTGAAAACCTTTTCCCTCACTTAACGCTTATTGGTTCACTTCAAATAGTAAACATTGCATATTCGCAGCTTGCCCCTGTGGTTTGTGCTGACCAAAAATGGCGCCAGATTTGGATGCATCGTATCCTAAAAAGCTTTGCCATCGTTTGTGCTCCCTTAAGAACCACCGATCAAGATGAGTATCACTCATTCCATACGGTCTCTTTTTTTCTTTTTAATACGTCTTTTTCCTGTCTTTCTCGCCATTTTGCATTCTTTCCTGTCCTGTTCTTTATCTGCATGTTTGATTGCATAACGTGCTCATGATCTAACGATTGTCAGCACTGCCCGCATCTTACTTCACCATGATAAAATATAAACAGACTGCACCAAACATAATTTGGTCTTCCGGCACCGCAAAACCATTCTCCGTTTTCCAATTCATAACAGAGGTTATTGGTTCTATCTAACTCTTTTATTGTCCACACTTGATACATAGCTGTCAAAATGTGACACAAAGCAGTCAAATAGCACTGATCACATTCCCAACCATCTATTACGTTCTAATCTGGTCCATGCCTTCACAATGTTTGCCTATGTTTAGAGCATGGCAGCAAATATGCCCAGGTGACTCCTTTTATCGGACCCACGTTTGAATTTATGGAATGGAGGTGGTACAGTTTTACATACGGGGTTTTTCTCTCTTTTATGGCAAAGAAACGTTTGTTTAGGCCAAAGAGCGAAACGTGCTTGCGCAAAGGTGATTTTCATCATGGTCATTTGCTTTAGTTAACGCCAGAAGTACACTTTTTGGCTTTGGTGACCGCATCGAAGATTGTACTAGGTAGAAAACCTTCTCTAGTAATCACGTTACATGGTTCATAAAAGTCTCAATGATTCCAACTGCACGCTTAATAGCAGTAGCAATTTCAAAATTACGTAGCTCTGCTAAGTAGTATGGCCTACAATTGTTCGATTGCTGACGTTTAGGTCTCTTTGAAGATTCAGAGGGACTCTTTTTTCGCCTTTTCCTGCGCTCTCTGCCATTATTGTGGTTTCTGATGTTTTGTAGTTTATCTCTGTTTTCTGCACGTTTAATCTCACGATGAGGCTTTTCAATTGTTTGAAAGAGTATTAATGGTGATCTACTAGATTACAATACTCTTAAACGCTCTGGAGATAAATTTTGAGATCACCAAAGGCCAGAGGACCCATGGTATAGGCTGCTCTACGAAGCTGATCACAAAGCCCCTTACAATGGGTCCAAGAGAGAAACTGCTGGACCTCGACTTGAAGGCCTTCATGCTTATGTTCTGAATCTGTAGCGGTATCTGGGTTATCGATCTCATTGGTACATCTCTTTTAACTTAGATTGAGACGGTAACCAGTACTGTTCATATACACACCCTTCCAACTCACACCCGATTGAAGAAAGGCAATCTTAGTAGAATTCTCTACGTGTGGATTATCCATCCAGTACTCATGAAATAGTTGTTCGATTTTCAAGCGATGCCCGATAGCTTCTTTCACTTCTGGTGTTCTTTTTTTCTCTTCTGCGTACACAGTGGTGGGGAAGCGCAATGCTTTAGCACAAGATGCTGACCGGTCGGACGTGCCTCAGCGGTCGGTAGAAGGATTTCCTGGAAAGCCCGTGTGGAAGATGTGCTCGGTGATCCGAACGGTAGAAGGCAGGAGACGCCGGTCGAGGGCTGCGGAACCGGACGGGCAACTGCGTCAGGCGTGGTCAGGGAGCACACGTAGAGTGTTGGCGGTCGTGTACCGCTCATAGTTTTCGGTGCGGAGTAGTAGTACAAGCTAGTGGGCAGTCTTCATCGCCAACAAGAACAAGAAACTAGTCCGTTTGGTGGGATGACGTCTGTCTTTACTCGTTCATGGGGGTCGGGGGTACTGTCATCGTAAGTAGACCGGCCGTCACCGAGGTGCACCTCGGCGACGAAGCACCTCGGGAGATATGGGCCACTGGCGGGCCTGCGTTGGCACTACCTAAAAATTAATTAAAAATTATGTAAGGTCTTGCAGGCATGCCTGCCCTTCCTTCCGGTCGGACACGTGTATCCTGTCCCATCAGTCCCCAGGTGCACCGTGCCGGTCAGGTGCACTCTTGCCATCTGTCCACCGTCCGGTCTCCCACGTCATTGCGCATCGGTGTTCGCTGTCATCCGCCATGATC
Organism: Gracilariopsis chorda; assembly: GCA_003194525.1. Taxonomy (NCBI): domain Eukaryota; phylum Rhodophyta; class Florideophyceae; order Gracilariales; family Gracilariaceae; genus Gracilariopsis; species Gracilariopsis chorda. The sequence continues at coordinate 226,551 of NBIV01000083.1, forward strand.
AGACGCCCGTACGGTCGTTCTACCACAACAGTGGCCTCCTGCACGATATGGGAGAAAGGGAAACCATTTTATATTAGTCCCCAGCAGGGGCATCCTGCTCTCAGCTCCTCTTCGGCATCTTGATTTGCATAGACTCTGCAACCAAAGACCTCAAATAAGTCACCACTATCAACACCTTCACGCAAGTAAGTTTCCGCGACGACGAAGACCGCAATGGGTATACCTTCCTCCGCATTGATTCCAATTGATTTTATGTGTAGGAGAATGATCATTAGGCAGGTGCAGTGGTAAAGTAACCATGGGGCTGGGCTTGCAGAGGTCAGCACATCGCTGGCCGAAGTATTCCACATGGCCAAGCTGGTTGCCTATGCAGGAGATACCAGGGGACACTGCGAATGCCAAGGCACTGTGGCCATAGGTTTTATTACGTAGCTAATTTTGTTTAATTTTTTAGGATAGTTTCCGGAGGTACGAGCGCCTCGCCAGCCATGTAGGTTGGCTCAAGTGCCGCCGATCTCCGAAGCGTAAAGACAAGCACCCTCACCGTCTTCTTGCCACCATATGCAGCCAGTAGGACTCCAAAGGCCTCCAAGCCATCGCTACCATTCTCGAGACCTGTAGGGACTTGAGATAGCGTCCGCCCAATGCGCCTTGCTGCCAATTTGTGCCCACGTCACTAGTAGACCCAGTGGATTGTCACCCCAGTGGCTGGCTTTCTGCCGCTACTGCCCACTTGTAGATTACACCCCCAGTTGGCCAAAGAACGTAGTATTCTACTACAACTGGTCTCCAGACCTAGAAGCCTACAGGAACAGCCATTTGGACCTTAAGGAAAGAAGTTTACGCATAGCACTTCTACCATTGGACCATTAGTCGACGCAAATGGCTCGAAGGCAACACCGACCGTATGGGTAACCAACAACCCAACCCAAGGAACGAAGACCAACAAGGAACCCCGGGTGCAGCCACATCTCCCGCAGTCGCCGTAACCCCATTGGCCGCCCAAGCGGACAATAATAGTGACCGTAGGAGTACCCGCTGCCGCTCCGGTGGACGTGTTCTAGACCTTGTGGACAATCCTGAAAGGATAACCAGAGAATCGCCATTGGTCGCTCGCCTCCGCGAGAGGATGGATCAGCTCAATCTTCCGCAAGGCCCAAGGAATGATGCAGAACACCCTCAGGACTTAGCCGCTGCCGTAACCACCCTCCGTATGGTGGACGGTGTCGCCGCTCTCCTATGCCCGCAACTCCGCTCTTGGTGCGAAAACCAATTCGAGCAGTTTCTTAGGGACCAATTGGATAGATTATTACGGGAGCGCCTCTCCTATCTGGCAGACCAACTGGTTCCTCAGGTTGTGCAATCAGATGTCTTTGTGGTGTCCATTGCCACCACCATCCAAGGGGAAATCACCCGCCAGGCAGGCAAATCTCACAGCCCTCGGGCTGTTTCTCAAAGTTTACCATTGGATGTCCATCCGTCAACACACACAGGACCTCAGGGAGCAGCTATAGAAGTAGCCCCATGCCTGGGTACAGCACAGGAAGGCCCATTGGGTTATATACCGCCTGGAGAAGAGAGACTCCAGAGGCAAAAAGGACGTGCGGGAGGTAAGACCAATGGACAACACGGCGTTCGGTACGCCAACGAGTACTTCGAGGACGATGAAGAGCTCACCCAAAAGGACCTCGTATATACGGAGACCCATAGGAAGAAGAGACGCAGCCGAAGGCGTAATTCGAGGACGAACCATCGGAAGAGGCACCACTCGGACTCGAGCGATGACCATTCGGACTCGTCGGACTCTTCCGATACCGATACGGATGAGGTGGATGTTCGGTGCCTCAAACCATTGGTCACGACTAATGAGCTTTTCCAGAAGGTCTTAGAGGTGAACACGTACTGTTTGATGGATCGGTCCATGCGGTACACCTCTTCGGTCACCAAGAAGATTGCCACGTGGGCGAATAGAATGCAACTGACCGTCCCGGACAAGTTTTCTGGGAAGGATCCCGTTACAGTCCTTAGGTTCTTGAGCTCGTTCCAGTTGGCCTGTGACCAGAATGGTTTCCATGAAAGAGCAGCGTTTTATTGCTTCCAGTTTTTTCTAAGTAGACAAGCAAAGGACCAAGTGGTTGCCAAGATCTCTGGCTCGACCAACCCCATTGATGCCCGAGATCGGGAGCTCCAAAGGACCTATCCAGAGGTTGTTCACTACCTGTTGGAAACGTATGCGACTGATGACCACATAATGGACGCCTATCAGGACGTAATTGGATACCACCAAAGTTCCAGCATGTCCGAAACGGACTACGCCGACCAACTTTGGACTAGAACCCGCAGGTGCGGGAATGTGTTCTCCGAGGGTCGGCTAGCGACATTTTATCGCGAGGTTGCTCCCTGCGATACGGAATCATATCCGAAAACACCACACTGCCCATCCGGACTTGACGCTGCGTGAACTGGTGACGTATGTCGAACGATACGGCAGGACATATAGGACTTCCAGTGGAACGTGTGACGCGGATACTAGGGGTCGCGCAAGACCCCTGACCAGAGGAGTGAAGGCCTACATGGTAGAGTCCCCGTCGGAGTCGGACTTGGCCTTTGGAAATTTAGACACCACAGATGCTCTAGCGGTGAGCTTCTCCTCAGCTCCGTCAGGAGCACGATCGGCCTTTTCGTCAGGAACGACCACCCCATCGGCCCCAGCGACACCCTGTTATTCTCCGACTGCCCCCAGGAAGGATGTTATTACGAAGTTCAATCAGGCCTGTTATATTTGTCTTTCCACGGCCCGGCCGTGTGAATGCATAGAGTATATGCCTGAGGACATCCGCAAGGAAATTCTGGCGCGAAGGGAGGAGAACTAGCAGGTGCGCCGAGCTGAGGCTTACTTCCATAAGACCTTCCCTCCGAGGACCACTGGAGTGCCAGGGATCAAAGTATGTGACTCCCCTGACCACAACGTTGAAGCAACCTGAGGTCAACATGGTTGAAGACCCAAGGGATAGCGTCGAATACCTGGACGGACAGGGCGATCTTGCGATGCTTACGCCGCAGGAAAACGAGCAGAGGGACGCATAGAGGCGTGTCGTCCCTCTTATAACTGCCGCCTCAAACCATCGGACTAGCAGACCACAGGAGCTGAGAAGAGAAAGAAACCAGAGGACGAAATGACAGGGCTCTCGAGTCAGGTGTATGCTGTGGACCAATGGGAAGACCTAGAGGACGCTGTTTGTGTCCTGAGGAAGGATAAATACAAGTTACAGGGAACTTTGTGACTACAGGCCAATACCACAAGGACGTTTACGGCCGTATTGGATACTGGAGCAGGCCCCAATCTGGTACATCCGAAGGTCTTACCATTGGGCTGGGAAAGGATGATACAGAAAAAGAAGTCACCGAAGGTAACGGACGCATTACTTGGGCCGATGGACATTCGCGGAATACTTCCGCTTTACGTCCAATAGGGTCACCTGAAGGTTAAGGCTTGGTTTCTTGTATGTCTGAACCTGGGGGCAGAAGGGATCCTAGGGACGAGCTTTATTAATAGATATGTAAAGGCAATCTATCCTGGCCAAAAGAGGGTCGCTTTCCATCGAGGACCACCATTGGCGATTGTGGGCTCGCGCCCTGGACCCGAGGCTGCCCCAGTTAAGGTCAAGTTTACCACGAGGACCGTGACCAACAAGGTCAGATTGACAAAAGTGATAGTCATACCGCCTTTGACCCACGTAGCTGCTGTCGCGGTATGCGAGTCCTCAGGTCTGGTTTTGTTGCAAAACCATCCAAAGTTGGTAACGAAACACCTTTCCCTCATGGCCAATGGAGTAATGAATGTGGTACTAAACCGGCCCTTTGCGGTCACGATGAGAAACTTCCGTGACAAGCCTACAAGGCTACCCAAGGGTGCAGTGGTGGGGGTATCTATGCCTGCTCCAGTGGCCATTATGGAGATTGATGCGGAGAAGTTGCTTCCTGGGGGTGAACCCCCGGCCAATTGGGAAAACGACGTCAACCTTGGCGATGAATTTGAACCATATAGGAAACAATTCATTGATCTCCTCAAGTACTTTGCTAGCATGTGGAGTGGAAAGCTGGGCGAGATCGATGCCACAAGGCATCAAATTGACGTTAAGGACGGGGCCACGCCCCAATATCAGCACCCATATCGGACTGGCCTAAAATGACGAGAGGTGGTAGCCAAGGAGGTGGAGAAAATGAAGTCCGCTGGGCTCATTGAGCGTGCACCATCCACTGAGGCCGAATGGGTTAGCACTTTTGTCCTAGTGGCTAAGAAGGACGGGACCGTACGATTATGTATTGATTACGGCAAACTAAATGCGGTGACCAAGAGGGATACTTATCCTATCCCCCGGATGGACGACTGCTTTGATTTCCTTGGGGACGAAAAAATTTTCACCACGTTGGATGCCAATTGTGGGTATTGGCATGTTCCCATGGACGACAAAGCGAAGTCGCTGACCATCTTCACGACCCACGAGGGATTATTCCAATATACACGGATGCCCTTTGGTCTTATGAATGCGCCAGCTACTTTCCATCGGGCCATGGACATCATTTTGTCCAGGGTCAAGTGGAAGTTCGCCTTGGTCTACCTGGATGATGTGATCACCTTTTCCAGGTCCATTAAGGAACAATTCGCACTTGTAAAGGCAGTCCTTAGGTTACTCCAGCAGGCTTTTGTCACACTGAATTGAAGAATTGTTTCTTCTTCCAGCCCTCCGTGGACTACCTTGGCCATGTGGTCCTGCCGGGTAAACTCCAAGTGGCCCAAGTTACAACAAAGGCCATACGGGAAGCACGACCCCCTAGGACCCAAACCGAATTGCGCTCCTTCCCTGGCATTTGTAATGTTTACCGTAGGTTTGTCCCAGGGTTCGCGAAAATTGCAGCACCTCTCAATGAGATGCTGAAGAAAGGGACCCCTTCGGAATTTGACGACCTCACGGATGAGCAGTATGGTGCCTACCAGATTCTCAAGGATCATTTGGTTAATCCGCCGGTCATAGCGCTACCCAAGGCCAATAAACCGTATATTCTAGATATGGACGCATCTGCGACCCAAGTGTGCTGTGCTCTTTCACCAGAGGAGGAGTCCCTTAAAGATTATCGCCCAATTGGCTACTGGAGTAGGTCCCTGAGCAGGGCCGAAAGAAACTACAGCACGACGGAAAAGGAATGTTTCGCCATCGTGTGGTCAGTGCTCCATCTTCGGCCTTATTTGGAAGGAACTCGCTTTACCATTAGGACATATCACCACTCCCTCTGCTGGTTACTGAACATGACGGACGCATCCTCCCGTCTGCCCCGATGGAGATTGCGCCTGGCCGAATTCGATTACCTAGTTTCCTATAGGCCAGGGTTGGAACATCACGCCGCAGATGCGCTGTCACGCATCCAGACCGATGGTACGGACCAAACTCCCCTGGACGATGAGATTCCCACCATCTGGGACGGGCCACAGTACACTGATGACGAGCGAGAGGAACCACGTGTGGCTGAGGTGAGAACGGCCGAATGGACGGACGGACACGGCGCAGCGATCTTATATGCCGTGGACTGGGAAGATCCACCGTTGGATATCCATATGGCCCAGTCGGAAAGCGCAGATATTATGCCAATACCCCTCGAGGAATTCCTTCAGGCCCAGAAAACGGACGAATACTGCGCCCAGATAGGAGAGAAAGTAGGGACCCCTGGGTCGCTGTTTGAATATGACCGCCGAGGCATGTTATGTCGCAGGTCACCATTGCACGGGGCTATACAGCGAGTAGTGCCTAAGGCCTTACGGGCACTCCTTCTTTACCTCGCGCACTATTCGAGGTTGGATGGCCATCCTGGAGAGACTAAGATGTATCAGACCCTGACGAGATACTTTTACTGGCCGCTGATGGCCAATGACATAATTGAGACCGCAAGGACTTGTGCAACATGCGCAAAGATCCGAGGGACAAGAGCGGTACATCAAGGGAAACTGAAGTTATTCCCAGCGGCCGAGCCTTTGGAGTTCATTTCTATGGATATCCTAGGGCCACTTCCGAAGTCGACCCACAGCCACCGATTTATATTGGTGATTACCGATCGGTTTACCAAGTTGACCCCAGCAATTCCGCTCAAATCAACAACCACCACGGACGTCGCCATGGTTTTCCTTGTCCATTGGATATATCCCTATGGACTGCCGCTCTATCTCCTTACGGACAATGGCTCTCAGTTTACCTCCAAATTCTTTGAGCATGTGTGCTCGGCCTTAGGTCTAAAGCATCTCCTCACCACCGCGTATCATCCTCAGACCAATGGAAAAGCCGACAGGTTTAACCGAACCCTGGCCAAGAGGCTAATTCACTACGTTTCCGAGCACCAATTGTACTGGGATGACTATGTACAGCCGCTGGTTTATGCATATAATAATCAAGTGCATAAATCCACTGGTACAGCTCCTTTTGACCTCACCCTCGTACGTGCCCCTGAGCTGTACATGGTTGACCTACAGGACTTAAGAGCACCTCAGGACATAACGGAGGAAATGGCTCCCGCCCAGGCCAAACGATATTCGCGGAAGCGAATTGATTCTATCTTAAAGGCCGCACAGACCACGTTGGACAAAGCGCAGGTGCGCTATAAGGCCGATTTCGATCGGTCCGTTTGGTTTACACCGCAAGTGGCCGTGGGAGATTATTTCCACTTGGACAGACCACCGAAGGAAAAGCCCGAGGACGAGGACATCACCAAGAACCTGTTGCCAAAGTCTACTGGGCCCTTCAAGGTACTTAAGTCCCTTGGGTACACAGTTACTATCGACCGAGATGGGCTCCAGGACACAGTCACAATGGACTGAGTCTCTCTGGCACCACGCTCACCTTCAACTGAACCATTAGACTGGCGCGCTCTCCCTTCGTCCGAACCCCCAACCTCCATCCCTACGCAACCACTGGGCAAACACCCTATGGTCCCTCAGGAACCGCAGGTCTCCGCGGATCCAGAAGGCCCCTCCCCCGATGGCTACGGTCCCCTGGACGCAATAGTAATTCCTGAAGAAGTACCCGACCCTATAGACATCGCCACGCGGACCCCCGTCGCTGTTCCTTCGGAAGCTGATGGATACGGCCGCTTGGACCAAATAGAGGTGCTGGAGGACGCCGAAGTCGACGACCAACGAGAATATGTTCTTGACCGTATGGTCTCCGTTGGGCTTACCGACGATGGCGAAGTGCGCTACAAAGTCCGTTGGTATGGCTATGAGCCCAAGGACGATACTTGGCTTCCGAGGTCAGACATCCTGGATAATTTTGTGGCCCAATATTGGTCAAAAACAGGCCACACGGAGCGTGACCTTAAGGAGAGGTGTATCTCTGGCCACAAATTTGCGCCAGCACGGTCCCAATCTGCTTCCACCCAATAGGAACACTTCTTTTGGCCACGGCGCCCACGGAACCGCCTCCCACGCCGCTCCACTTGCTGGCCGCGCGCCAGTTCTTCCGAAGGTTTACCGCGACGATGACCAATTGGGCGCCACATAACTCCGAAGTCCCTGGGTCATCAAGGCCGAAAACCTCAGGAACGAAGCGTGGACGGCTCACCTATAAGAAGAGTGCACCAAAATCTCAGGGACTTGGTGCAGAACCGACCTAGCGGTATTCAAGGGTTGAGATGAAGACCAATGGAGCGCGACAGAGAAGACGCACACCTTGACGCTAGAAGGGCCAAAAAGGGAAGCATAGTGTTTACTGAGGACTACTAGCCATAAGGACGACCACTAGGAAGACGCAGCCCGTTGAGAAGGGGATCCCGTGCGGGCGCGCTTGCGAGCCGGACTCCGTGCGGAAGAGGATGAGGCACCACCGGCGGACTCCGTGTCCGAAAGGTTAAGACCAAAGCGGTTATCAAGGTCTGTCGCGACACGCACGGACAACACCTTAGAACTTTCCTCCAAGATGGTCGCTAAGGCGTCTTTGACCTCTTGGCTACGCTGAACCAGCGAGTGCTACCGCGAAGCGCGGCGAGCCCAGGATTGGGCAGAAAGAAGACCCTCTACGATACCAGTGGGTTCAAGGATACCAACGGACGTGAATACCTTCTTCAGAACATCGAAGGCCATTGTAATGACCTCTGGAATGACCGGCACGGGAGGCAGAGGAGGGACCACAGGGGCAGAAACCGTCATGTACGTAAGAGGTGGGGAAGCCAAGGGACCGATGGACGCCTCTTGGGGCTCTACCACGGCAACCTCATGCGTCGGCACGAAAGACGGCGCAACCGATTGGGCCGGTACAGGAACTACCGCCTGCTCCTGTACTGGAAGACGAATACAATCTTCGTGAAACCCAATGGCCTGAGGGTAGTAATCCGGCACGGACTGACGTGGCTCGTTCACGGGAACAGCCAGCAATGTTTTGGCCTGGTAGACGTTCCCGTCATCATTGCTTAAAGGATGTCGCACGATCGGGAAGAAAGTGTCTGTATCAGAAGCGTAACAAAAGGACCCGGGAGTCTGCGCCCAGTCGACCTGAAGGACATAATCCAATAGGGCCTCGTGTCGTACAATGAGCGCTACGTTCTGTTTAGGAGTCGGAATGCACCAAAGTGGTATTGGACTGGCCCTGTTGGTCTTCAGACTGACGACGTGGGTGTTGATAATTTTGTATCTATTCTACTAATTTTTAGAACTACCTGTATAATTTGTATAACTACATAGATATTTAGAGACGCACGTTGTGCACCTGTACAGGTAGTGGTGCACCAGACCGTAAGTCGTACACGTAGCATAGGTCGCATTGACCTCACAGCTACACTTAGGCGCTGCCGAGGTCCACACCTTCAAGGCATTGTGAACTAAGCACCATCTTGGAAACTCTTGCCTTTCAGGTCGAGAACTACCAACTAGTCAATTTTTGTACGTCTGTTACTGCCTTTGCGCGTCGTTACCAACACGGCCCCGGCTAAGTATCACACCTACTGTACCCATTGGTATTCAGGTGCTCTATTTCCCTACTGGTTCTTATTTGTATTCTTTCACCTTACGGGTTGAGCTCACCAGAGCTCCCTAGCACAGCCGCTGTCAGAACCGTTGGTTGTACGACATATTTTGGTCTCCCGACCTAGAAGTTTGTCGTTGGGAGGCACCGTATAGGTCTTGTCGTTAACCGTTGGAAAAGAAGTCCTTCGTAGGTGAAGAAGGATTTGAACCGTTTGGTAGTAGGAATACCAAGAAAACAATTTGGGTACCCCCGTTAGCCAATCATGGTGAAACCTAAAACGAATGCTCAAGGGTCTAGCGCCCCATCTAGCCTTGCAGGTGGACGCTCAGTCCCCCCGGTGCATCCAATTTTGGATAAACCGGAGGAACTGTTTCGTAACCAATCTGGTAAAGCTGACCGCTCGGCAGACCCATTGGTGGGTCCGCGTTCGGATCCCGTTGAGGAAAGGCCTTATGGTGAAATGGTTGAGGAGATCTGGCGTCGTCTTGTGGAGCGAGCAAAAGATTTCGTGGCCGTAGCGGTGCAGGATGCCGTAACTAAAAAGGTTGGCCTCAGAAGTGGAGAAGTTGAACCCAATTTGGATGTGGACACAGTTACTCGAGTGGTGACTGACCGTGCGGTTGTAGAAGTAGGAGCTAGAATACCGGAAATGATGCGCGAGTATCTCCGGACAGATGCGAGGGAAGATATCTACCGTGTGGTTCAGGACCTATGGATTACCGAAGGGTATGCTGAAGATAATACCGCAAGGGTCAAGGTGGCTCACGCTAGATCCCAAGAGGTACTGAAGAGTTTCCCAAAATATCCTCAGTCTTTACCGGCTGGCAGTGGGGACCATAGTGGTGATTTGGGCCGTGACCGAAAGGGCTCAGGGGCTGATGTCCCTATAGGTTACGTTTTGCCCAAACCAATTGGTATCGCTCGAAAGGGTGCCAAAGGAGGTGACCCTGAGGGTGATTCGTCCAGATCGGAGAATGAGTGGCGAAGAAACCGTAAAGGTAGGAAGAAAGAAAACCGTCGAGGTAGACAGAGGAAGAAGGATTGGAGCCCTACGTCGTCGAGTTCAGATACCGATTCGGAGTCCTCGGAGGATGAACGTAAAGGTAAGAAGAAGAGAAGAAGTGAAACCAGAGGGTCTAAGAAGAAATCAAATGGAACCCGCAGGGGTAGGAATCGAAGGAATGATTTTGATACCGAATCAGACACGCTTTCGGACCTAGAGGTTATTCAGCCGTTGAACGACTTGTTTACCAAGGCAGTTGACTATCGTACCTATAGGTTGGGGAACAAATCTCCGGACTACACCGATGCGGTAGCCCAGAGGATTACTAAGCATCACAGGACCCTCAGTTTCTAGATGGGTGATACTGTATTTACCGGTGAGGATCCCATTGCGGTGATCGAGTTTCTACAGAAGTTCAACATCGCATGTGACCAAAATGGTTTTTCCGAAGGGGCTGCCATGTGGTTGTTCCAGTTCTACCTTAAAGGACAGGCCTACCATCTCCTGCAGGGGCGCCTTCGAGGAAATACCTTAATGGTTGATGAGGAAGGGGCAGAGATGTTGGAGACTTACCCAGAAGTCGTCAACTTTCTTTTGGAAACGTACGCGACCGATGAGGTGATTCAGGAAGCCTACTCAGAAATGCTTTCTTCCCGTCAGCGGTCAGGACAAATCGAAATGGAATTTTCCGTTGGGCTCTGGAACCTCGCGACCCGATGCGGTAACGTAATCACGTCCACTCGGCTGAAATCTATGTTCTCAGATAACATGGACAAAGCCATAAGGTCTCAGGTTCGTAATTATCTGACGACTAACCGAAAGGTGGATTACAACGCCCTCGCAAGGTACGCACAGGGTCTTGGTGACACTCTCCGCATGGGAAGGAAACCACATCTTGGTACTACCACAAAGGAGAAACCGAAACGGGCAGTGATGGAAATCGAGGAGGATACTACCACAGGTGGTGATTCTTTAGTCAGGATACCGACTGGTACTGCCATTCATTTAGTTGCAGCACCACAAGGTAATTCACGACCATCAACGGTGGGGAGCTGGTCAACTACCCCAGTGGTCACGCCTCAGTCCGTCACTCCTCCGACCAGGACGGCAACTCAATCGCCAGCTTCGGTTAGTACCTGTGGACCCTTAGGAATACACCAGTTGGTTCTAGTTCGTCTTACGCAACCGCTGCTGGTGAGGAACGAAAACTAACTTCTATGAGAATGAGGGACCCTACCACTGGACGTCTTTTGTGCTGGTTCTGCCTTTCGCCGGACCAAGTCGCTTACAGGTGTGATAAGTTGCCACCAGGTCTGCGAGATAGCCTCGTGCAGTCTAGGCAACATAATCATTCCAACCTGTTCGGTGTCGAGAAGAATTCACCAATTGGTAATAAGTCCACCGCTTCAGGATCCCGACAAGTCAATTCATTTGAAGAGAAACCGATCTTGGAAGAGCCCCCTGCCGCCGAGCAGGAGGAAAACTAAAACCGGTTGTAGTCGAGGCCACACCCAACCGGAATTTGGAAGGCCATTCGATACCGAAAGGTTTGCATGACACCGTAACGGAAGAGGTTGATGACCATGCAGCACCGACGCCGGTTATGTTCATGAAGTACAATAACTATAAAGTTGGTGTTTCGCTATGTCTCTCATCTTCCCATACGGTCCCTGCAACTTGCGTGCTCGATACCGGTGCCGGTCTGTGCATAATGAATGCTCGAATTTTACCTGAGTCGGTATTGCGAACACTGAAGCAGGAACGTCTGTCCAACCCTTTGGTAGATGCAAACAACCGTCCTCTAATGATTAGAGGAACGCTGACCACTACGGTGCAATTGGGAACCTGGAAGGTACGAGTGGAGTTCTTTGTCGTTGACCGATTGGCTACGGATTGTATCCTGGGAACGAGCTTTATTGACAGTCACATCAGAGCGATATTCCCAGGATCGCAGACAGTCCTTCTCCGTTACGGTGGAAGAGTTGCCATTCAAGGTCACACGAAGACCAACAAGGGATGGAGCCGAACACCGAAGCGGAAATTGGCAACCAACACGGTTTCCAACAAGGTTCGACTCACCAAGAAGGTTTCTATACCACCTATGCACCAAGCCACCGTCACGGTTTCATGCGCTTCACCAGGTCTGGTTACGTTGCAGAACCATCCAAGGACTGCAGAACGGCACTTAACCTTAATGACAAACGGAATTGTGAAGAATGTACCGCACAGACCCTTTCAGGTATACCTCAGAAACTTCGGAAACCACACGGTTCACTTACCTAAGAATACCGTTATAGGTGTCGCTCTACCTGCCCCAACAGGTGTATTCAGTTTGCAAACGGAGTCCGGCGAGGTCGGCTCCACTAAGGAAGGGGGGAGGGACTTGTTTGCACAAGACCAAATGGTATCGAAGAATGCTGATGGAAAGACCGTACTGGTGGATACTCGAACCGACTCGGTAGAAGCTAGGAAGAAGCTGGAGCTGGACCCAGTGAAGGATTGGAGAGAAGAAGTCCACGTTGGTGACGAGTACGAACAGTACAAGCGCCGAATCCTCCGTATCCTTGAGAAATTTGAAACCATGTGGTCAGGCCACCTTGGGGAGATCAAGGTGGCTGAGCACCGCATTGACTTGGTTCCGGGCGCTAAAGCTATATGGCAACAACTTTAACGTGCAGGTCCTAGAGCCCGAGGGGTGGAGTTAGAAGAGGTTGAACGGATGCTCCGTGAAGGGGTAATTGAGCCTGCGCAGTCGGAATGAGCGAGCCCAGTGGTTTTGGTTCAACGTTGTGGAGATCCCCGTATGCGGTTCTGTATCGATTACAGAAAGCTGAACAATGTGACCATACGGGATTCCTATCCTATACCAAGAATGGACGAGTGCATCGACTCTTTAGCAGATGCACAAATATTTACCACGCTAGATGCCAATTGTGGTTACTGGCAGATGCCAATCAGGAAGGAGGACCGAGACAAGACGGCATTCACTTTCCATGCAGGTCTCTACCGATTTACTCGGATGCCATTTGGTCTTTGTAACGCGCCCGCTACATTTCAGAGAGCGCTTGATATCATCCTCTCAAAGGTGAAGTGGAAAACCGCATTGGTATATTTGGATGATTTAATCATCTATTCCAGATCGGTGGAAGAACATTTCGTTCACGTCCGTCAGGTTTTGCAACTTTTACAAGATGCCGGAGTGACGTTGAAGCTTCGTAAGTGCTTCTTTTTCGATACCAAAGTGGAATATCTGGGCCATACAATTAGCCCAGGACATCTTTCGGTAGCTAAGAGGAATCTACGTGCCGTTCGGGAGGCGAAGGTACCACAGTCGCAAACCGAAATCAGGTCCTTTATTGGTTTATGTAACGTGTACCGAAGGTTTGTGAAGGGGTTCGCGACAATAGCTGCCCCCCTGAACAAAAAGCTCCTAAAGGGTCAACCTCGGAGGTTCGAAACCCTTTTGGATGAGGAGATGGATGCTTTCGAAACGCTCAAGAAAGCACTCCTCAACCCACCAATATTGGCCCTACCCAAAGCTGGTTACAGGTATACCCTTGATACGGACGCGTCAGATGCTCAATTTGGTTGCTGCCTCATGCAGGAGGAAGAGAACGGCGACAAGCTACCAATTGGTTATTGGAGTCGAGCGCTTACCAATGCGGAGAAGAATTATACTACTACGGAGAAGGAATGCCTAGCAGTTGTGTGGAGCATGTTGATGCTTCGACCTTACCTATATGGTGAACGGTTTACCTTAAGGACGGATCATGACTCCTTACGGTGGATACTCGGACTTTCCGACGCCTCTGGTAGGTTAGCCCGTTGGAGGTTACGTCTTTCAGAGTTTGAGTACGACGTAGAGTACCGTCTTGGTATCAAACACAAGGTGGCTGACTCAGTGTCACGGCTTAGTGCCGAGGGGCTTGAAACCGAACAGGTGGAAGACGATATTCCCTGCTTCATAATATCGTCGGACCCAAGTGGTAAATCGGGAGAAACCTTAGAGGGAGTTTGGGAATTACCTGGAGAAGGTGAGCTTTGGAATGAGAATCTTTACCATCAGGTCATGGCTCTTGAGGAGATGGACGTGACGCCCATCTCTCGGGAGGAGTTTCTTCGGGAGCAAGCAAGCGATGCATATTGCAAATCGCTTGCGGACCAAATTGGTAAGAAGGGATCACAGTTCGACATCGACCTTAATGGTTATCTGGTACGGAAACCAGACCTCGATGGGCTACTCCAAAAGGTGGTGCCGAAGACCTTAAGGCCGCGTGTACTGTATCTTGCTCATTTCCCAGGATTGGCTGGTCATCCAGGTGGTACGAGGACTTACTATACCCTCAGGAGGCAGTTCTACTGGCCACATATGGCACACGATGTGTACTCCGTCGTGGCGCAGTGCGAGTCCTGCCTGAGAACCAGAGGTGGTGTACGCAAACATAGGAAGTGCCTCAAGTTGTTTCCAGCTGCGGCTCCTATGGAGTTTGTAGCTATTGACCTCTTAGATCCACTACCAAGAACCTCAAGGTGGTACCAATACGTCATGGTAATCACCGATCGGTTCTCGAAGCTCACTCGAGCTATACCTCTGAAGGATACGAAGAGTACCACCCTGGCGGTCGCGTTTCTGAAGAACTGGATTTACCGGTATGGTGCACCGCTTTACTTGCTGACCGATAACGGTTCTAACCTCGCATCAAAGTTTTCCGAGGCAGTTCGTAACCTACTTGGTATAAAAAACTACTTCACTACCGCCTACCATCCGCAAACCAATGGTCAGGTGGAGAGGTTTAACCAAACACTGGTCGCAAGGTTGCGTCATTATACCGAGGAACACCAAACTGGTTGGGATGAGCTGGTTCAGCCGTTGACCTACGCCTACAACCTTCAGGTACACCCCTCGACGCAGACAACACCATTCGATTTGGTACTATCACGTCACCCTCCTGGTATAGTCCTTCAAGGTGAGCCCGCAGGCGAAGCACCAGCTGGTTCTTTAACTCCCGCACAGGTCAAGAGGAATACCTTATTGAGGTTGAAGAAGGCTCTGAAGTACGCGGAGAGCAAACTTACCGCCAACCAACAACGCTACAAAGCCAAATACGACCAAAACGTGAACCGCGTGGTATCTGTGTAACCTGGTCAGTACGTTTATTTGGACGTGCCACCAAAAGATTCGAGACCCAAACCTGGTGATGAGGCTGACGACGAAGAGATTGACCGCGAGGTAAACTCTAAGTTGCTGCCAAAATCTACTGGTCTGTATAAGGTTTTGAAGTCTACAAACCAAACGGTAACAATCCTCCAAGATGGTCTGCACAATACGGTGTCCATCGACCGCTTATCGGTTGCAGCTGAGACGGTTCAACACCGTATAGAGGTGGGAGATCGCGCGCGGGATCCGCGAGCAATTAAGTTTCACGTCGTACTAAATGGTGGTGAAGTACCTCTGGAGGTTGATTAAGACCAAGCTAGTAGCGACCCGGACTATGTCTCTCCCGCGGAGGAACCCGGAGGCCATCAAGGTGGAGTTGATGGTACCCATAGGGTTGACGCTACTGACGCGTCGGACCAACTGGTAAATGCGCAAACATCGGACGAATATCCTGTGGAAGCCATCGTGGGCCATGAATACACCTCTGAAGGTCTGAAGTACCGCATCCGGTGGTATGGATGGGGGCCAGACGGTGACTCTCTTGAACCACCGTCGGCCATCCCACGCAACTTTGCCATTAGGTACTGGCGGAAGCGCGGGGAACCCATCCCATCCGAAGGGTAACGATCGAGACCACATGGTATATCAGTTCAAGAAAGGGGGAGGACATGGCCTCCCCCAGTGTACAGAATTGTTACTAACTACCAACCCACTGGTAACTCGATTCTAACGGTACGAAGTCAACACACCAACTTGGAGAGAGATGAGGCGCCACTCGGCTCGTCGCCGAGGCGTCTATCCGCTACGGTGAACGCGCAAGGCAAGCGCCACGAGCGCCCCGTACATGCACGTCGCTCGCGCCGCACACGCGCCGCGCCATGCTGCACGCAGCGCGCGCATGTCACCAAAGTGGTTCAATTTGGAAATTTTGGAGAATTACCTTGAGAGGGAATGCCGCCGGCAGCGCAAGGCGACGTGGTCGGTAACCGACTCGGTATAAACTATTGTGTGTAGCGGTGGCGCGCTGGCACGCTTAAAAAAATCTAAGTCTTTTGAGACTGCCGCGCGCGCAAATCACGCATTCCCAGCGTCTGAAACAGTCTGGTTTCGGAGATACAGACCAAATAGTTGTGGTGCATTGCCCCAAAGGGGAAAAACACCGAAAGACGTTCGGGATCTTCCTCTCACGAGGTGAACCCAGTTGGGTAGAGCCCTCCCAGAGGTGTCACAGCGAAGCCGGTTTGTAAGACCAGGGACACCTGTCGCAACTTGCGCAGGGAGGTGAAGGCGAAGAATCGGTATCCGCGTGAGCGGGGTGTGATCCTCAGTAGAGGTATGTTTCCACGTAAGTGCCGGTGTGTGTGTGGATGCGCATACGAGGGCCGCGGATAGCGGGAGGTGCTACCCTAAAAAGGGGAAAAAGGAAGGGCGAAGAGGAGGAAGAGAGGGCGAAGTGAGTCACGAGAGCGACGGGGACGAACGGCGATGCCGGTAACAATATCCCTAGACAGGGCGAAACACCAATGCAATTGGAACAATTATACTCCCAGTGATGGGTTCCTTTAGATGTGCAAGGGGGTTAGATGTCCTGTGGTTCACGGCGTTTCCCTCCCAGGAGGAGTAGAGCACGCGCGCAAGCGGTAACAACTAGAGCCAATTCCCCAGGTTGGGGTCCCTTGTTCGGGAAGGTTTACTGGTGCAACGGCAGTGCGCCGTCGCACTAAGTACTAACTTCCCAGAAATGGGTGTGAAAATAATAAATAAAATCAACTAAAATACTCCACATTTCGTGGCAACATCCACTACTGTGGCCAACCGCCAATTGGCCCAAAACCGTGTCCCACGTGTCCATACCCACCATTGTGGGGCGTAGTTCATATACACACTACACAACCGATAATATCGGGAAAGCGATCAAGTACTAAGAATCCCTCCCTGAGGGCGTTGCACTACAATGGTGAATCGACGTTTTTGATACCAGTTGGAGGGGTAATTTCCGGTGCAAATATTTTGATTTGCCTTACAAGTTACCTCTGAGGTCTGGCTCGTCGCGCGCGCGCATATGGCCGCAGGGAGTATGCGTGACCGCCTAGTACCATTGCGGGACGGCCCCTGTGCGCCCGACCTAATGGGTCGAAAAGGCCACTCCCTGCGCAGTAAGATGCTCCCTGAGCTCAGACCATGTTGGCTAGGAACAAGAAAGCAAAGAGATGGTTATGCAGGAACAGGACGGTTTATTGACCACTACAGGGCAGACTAAGATAGTCTACCGACCGACTGGTTAGGGATAGTCGTCCATCATGGGAGCGACATTCGGGCCGCTGGCAGGTTCACGAGCGGTATTTGACGGGCGGCTAGGGCGGCGCGCCAGCCCGGCCACGCCCCAAATTACCCGCTGGGCCATCACCACGAAAACCACTGGGGTCGGAGCCCTGTCCGGTAGGCGGTGTATCTGTATAGGTTGAAGGGACCAATCCGGGTGGTCAAACTGCTGACCAAATGGTTCGCTTACTGGAATGGGTTAGGAGCTGGTTTGCAACAAAGTCCGATGGAAGTCCGACGGGAGCAAACCAAACTCACCGATGCGGGCTTCGTCTTGACTGGTCGTGGTGGTCACATAGAGGTCGTAATAAACGGGGGTGCCCAGGGGGGATCTGCGTGCCGGAAGTGCAACGCCCTCAGGGAGGGATTCTGGGTACTTGATCGTTTTCCCGATATTATCGGTTGTGTAGTGTGTGTATGAAGTACGCCCTACAATGGTGGGTACGGACACGTGGGACACGGTTTTGGGTCAATTGGCGGTTGGCCAAAACCTTCCCCAAGAAGGGACCCCAACCTGGGGAATTGGCTCTAGTTGTTGCCGCTTGCGCGCGTACTCTACTCCTCCTTGGAGGGATACGCCGTAAACCACGGGACATCTAACCCTCTTGCACATCTAAAGGGGCCCATCACTGGGAGTATAATTGTTCCAATTGCATTGGTGTTTCGCCCTGTCTAGGGATATTGTTACCGGCATCGCCGTTCGTCCCCCTCGCTCTCGCGACTCACTTCGTCCTCTCTTCCTCCTCTTCGCCCTTCCTTTTTCCCCTTTTTAGGGTAGCAGCTTCCGCTATCCGCGGCCCTCGTGTGCGCATCTGCTCACACACCCCCCACTTACGTGGAAACATACCTCTACTGAGGATCACACCCCGCTCACGCGGATACCGATTCTTCGCCTTCACCTCCCTGCGCAAGTTGCGACAGGTGTCCCTGGTCTTACAAACCGGCTTCGCCGTGACACCTCTGGGAGGGCTCTACCCAACTGGGTTCACCTCGTGAGAAGAAGATCCCGAACGTCTTTCGGTGTGTTTCCCCTTTGGGGCATTGCACCACAATGTGGACTCCCGACATAGAATCGATTTTTGATTTCCCTCTTACGAGGTTTGTTTTCATTCACCGGAAGTTCCGTGATCGTTTCCCGTCGTAACGGTATTTTCTCATGTCGAGAAATCCCTCCGATGCGGAGCCAGTGGTTACGCGTAGTCGCTCCCGCGACAACGCGGACACTTCCGAAGCTCGGTTCGTACCCCGTATCCCTATACGGACATATTCCAGCCGTGCTGGCGCCACTTCATCGCGGAATGATACCCCCGACCGAGAACCCCGGAACCTCTTTTGGCCCTCGTTATCACCACCGCAGGGGAATGCAGCATCAACTCCGGCTGTTGCCGCAGTGCCCCAGGCACCCCGGCCTGCTCCCGCTGTCGCGGCTTCAAGCCCCCGTGGAACGGGCGATAACACCCCCCAGGGGACTTCCCTGGAATCCCAGGTCCGCGCTCTATGAACCGCCCATGACACCCTTGTAGGGGAACTAAAATCCCTCCAAGAGGTGGTCTTGGCAACCCATGTAAAGGAGGTCGCCGAGGAACTCCGTATTTTACGGTCTGACGTCAACTCCGTGTTGGAGAGTTTGGGACAACCCGCCACCTGCATCGAAGGAGTTGAAGCCCGATTTGATCGGATTGGTGCCCGCCTGGAGACGCTGGAGCAGTTCGTCCTCATGGACAAACCATCCCCGGATGATCCAGTGAACGAGGCATCGCACAACGACCAGCTTGCTGGGAAGAAGAAACGCCGTCATCGACGGAAACACCACCGAAAATATTCGGACTCCGATTCTTCGACATCATCGGACTTATCCCGAAACCATTCGGTTAGCTCGAGCTCCTCGGACTCCGACTCGGAGGACGAGAAGCGAGGCTACTCCTCCCGCTCGAAGCGGTCATCGGCCACTGAAGGTGTGGTCCGAACCCGCCAGAAGGGGAGAAGACACCCTGGTCTCCGGGAATTGAAACCGACAAACCCGGATTACCGGAAGCTTTTATCATACCGGTACTACCGGCTTGAAGACTCGTCACTTGGACGTACGCCCCGTGGTACGGGAAAGGTGCGAGAATGCATTAAGCGAATGCAGCTCTCGCTCCGCAACCAGTATTTTACTGGAGAGGACCCAGTCCTAGTACTGGATTTCCTATCCCGCTTTGTAGCGGAGGCCGATATCCTCGGTATGAATGAGGGACAAGCCTATTTGGCTTTACCGTATTTCTTACGGGGAGTGGCGGAAGACCAATACAACTCTGTCAGAGGTTCTTCTCGTGCCTCCGAGGGAGTAGTTACTTGCTGGCCGGAGGCTGTGCAGTATCTACTGCGCTCCTATGCCACAAACACCGCTATTCAGCAGGCTATCCTCGCTTTGCGAGATACACGCCAGCGTGCTGGAGAGACCGAGACCGATTACTCGGTGCGCCTTAACAAGGCTTTCCACAGATGTGGTAACGTGTATCCGGGTGGGGAGCGCAGTACCATGTTCATCGATGGTCTTGACCCGGCAATCCGGAGTTTAGTTACCCGTTATCGGGACGACAAGCGGAGGATCACCTATCTCGAGCTGGTTCAACACGCTCGAGCGGAAGGGGATGCATTCCGTGCAAGAACTCCGAACAATCGGTCTAAATCCGCCAAGGCGTTGTTGCTGGAAAGCGAAGCTTCCTCACTCCCGCTCACTGCGGATGGGAACCCTGGACATGGATTTGATACTGTGCATTCAGTGCAGGAGGATCGTGTGTCGATACCCACCAGTGATTTACCGTCAACGACGGAGATGACCCATGATACGGGAACGGAAGACCCCGTTTTGTACGGTGGTAACAGTCGGGTTCAACCCCAACGACTCCCGTTTTCAAACGGTCAATCCCGTTATCAACGACCTGGATGGACTGACACCCGCCCTGCGGTTCGCTTCTCCGATACTCGGAATAATAACCCGCGTGTCGCGGTATTGGCTCTCATTTGCCACCTTTATTATGCCCATGGCCATACCTCGCCTCAGTGTATCTGCTCACTGAAGGATATAGCCAAGGTAGTGGCAAATTATGAGGCCCTCACTCCAGAGGAGAAACGTTCCGTCCCGACGGCTTCCTACCTCCGTGCTAAAACGGATTTTTCCCATGCCCTACCTCAGATCCCGCGTGCGCGGCAAGCTTCATACACCCCGATTCGGGAGATCACGCAACCATCCGTTGCAACCCCCGCTTATGCGGATAGAAACCCCCATCAACGGGATGAAGCACTCGTTGTCGAGGAAACCAACCCACCGCCGAAGGCGGAAAACTAATTGAGGGAGTCTCCCCTTTGAGAGAGGCGTCCTCAAAAACGAGGCTGTTGGCGCCCGAGGCGTCCTCGCCTCGCTCCCCGGTGAAAGTCCTCTCGAGGAAAGACACCGCTGACGCGGACTCTGCGCACCTCGGTGTGTTGCGTCGCCCGTGGATACGGAGTAAAAATCCCCGGATTCCCGGTAGAGTCTTGGTCTTGGCCAAGCGCAACTATAAGGTCTATACCGACCTTGGCCTTGACCCCCAGTTTATGGTGAGGTTTCTCACCGTCCTGGATACAGTTGCAGGCCCCAACTTTGTTGTGGAATCATTGTTACCCCCGCTTGTGCGGTCTCGTATCCGCTCTGACGCGGTCCCCGACATTTCGGATGCGAACAACAATCCGTTACAAACAGTGGGCACAGTGGACCACGTCGTGAGACTTGGTACCTCTGTGGTGAAGTTGGACTTCATAGTTTGCCATTCATTGGCAGCACCAGTCATACTGGGATGTGATTACTGCGACAGATTTGTCGATGCAATCAGGCCCCGCCTCAGGCGTGTAGAACTTGACGACGGATAGTCGGTTCCGGTTGTTCGCCACCCGCTAAAGCGGTCCTCTAGGAAACAAGTTCCGCTCCCTGCTGCGCAGGAACCACCGCCCGCGTCCCGCAAGTCCACCAAGCTCCGCGTCGCTGCCTCGGTTTCTATACCGGCTGAGTCCCAAGTCTGAGTGCAGGTAAATTCCCGTCAACACGGTTTTCGGGTTATACAACCCCTCGCCTTGTTGTACGAGAAATCCCAGCTGGCGCTGGCTACTGGAATTGTCTCCATTTCCCCGGATGTTCCTTTCCGGATATTGGTTGCCAACCTTGGCAAACACCCCCAGTATCTGGTATAACACCAAGTAATTGGGAGTGTAACCCCCCATCCTATGGGAACGCTGCCAACGAAGATGACAGCCGCCGATGTACTCGGAGTTACCACCTCTTCTGAGGAGTTCGCCCCACCGCCCGAAGACGTCAAGTCTAAGGAGGGGGAGGAAACCGCTACTTCAGCGTCGAACCTACCAAGTAACTCGGAATTGCGAACCACACCTGTTCCACAGGACAATGCTCCATCGAGCAACGACCGGATTGATCCGGAAAAGGCACTTGAAGCGCTGGACTTCAGCCACGTGCCAGAGTCGCACCGCAACAAACTCCGTACAATGTTACGGGAATTCACCACAATGTGGGATGGCTCGCATGGCAAGATTAATGGAACGGAACACGGGATCGATTTAATCCCCGGTGCGCGACCGGTTGCACAACCCCCTTACAGGGCAGGTCCGAAAGCTCGGGAAGAGGAGCAGTCCCAAGTAGACAAGATGCTCCGCGCAGGTGTGATTGAGCCCGCCCAATCACGCTGGGCATCCCCAGTTGTACTGGCTTTTAAGGCCGACGGAACCTGGAGGTTCTGTGTCGACTACCGCCGGCTCAATGCCGTGACTGTTAGGGACACGTACCCTATCCCTCGTATGGACGAGTGTATTGACTCCCTTGGAGACGCCACCGTGTTCACGGCCCTCGATGCCAATTGGGGATATTGGCAAGTACCTGTCAGACAGGAGGATCGCGACAAAACCGCATTCACCTGCCACGCAGGAACGTACTGCTTCAAGAAGATGCTATTTGGGTTAACCAACGCCCCCGCCACCTTTCAGCGTGCAGTAGATATTCTACTCAACCGCTTTAAGTGGCGGAGTTGTCTGGTCTACCTTGATGATATTATCATCTTCTCCAACTCGTTGGACGACCATCTCACTCACGTCCGAGACGTGCTGACCGTACTCCGTGATCCGGGAATTACCCTCAAGTTGAGGAAATGCGAGTTTTTCACAGATACTGTGAAGTATCTGGGTCACATTATCCGTCCCGGACGGTTAGCGATCGAGAAAGCTCGAGTCAAATCCCTCGTTGAGGCAAAAGAGCCCCGTACTCAAACGGAACTGCGCTTCTTTTTGGGGCTGGTCAACGTCTATCGACGGTTTATCCCGAACTTTTCGGATACCGCGGCGCCCCTGAACGCGTTGTTGCGAAAGGGGAACCCCCCAAGACTGGGAACATTTACGCCCGAGCAATCGGAAGCTTTTAACTCCTTGAAGGAGGCTGTCACATCAGCACCAATCCTACATCTCCCAAAACTTGGGCTGCCATACTCCGTAGATACGGACTCGAGCGACTACCAAGTCGGGTGTGCTCTTTTTCAAACCACCCCCGAGGGTAAACGACATCCAATTGGTTATTGGTCGCGCTCGCTCAATGTTCATGAGCGGAACTACTCCGTATCGCAGAAAGAGTGCCTCGCCGTTGTATGGGCGATAACCACTCTGCGCCCCTACCTTATGGGAGTTCACTTCACCATGTACACGGATCATTCCTCATTTAGGTGGTTAATGAATATCTCCGACCCGTCGGGACGCCTCATGCGCTGGAGACTCCGCCTCGCAGAATATGACTTTCAAGTCATTTATAAAAAGGGCGCGCAGAACACCCAAGCCGATGCCTTGTCGCGGTTACCCACAAGGGGGGAAGCACTCCCAACGGAGGATGATGAAGTCCCATGTTTCATGGCCATAGACCCGGATGATCCGGAATGTGCCGTCAAGGCTGGGCCAGAAAACTGGGACGAGGATGCTGACTTTGACGAACTACTCGCATCGCGAGATGAATCTGAGAACCCGTTACCGGGAAACTTTGTACCGGTATCACCGGAAGAAATGATCCGAGAACAATTCGGCGACCCATTCTGTACGAGGATTCGTGCCCGTCTTAACGGTGGTGAAGATCTCCCTTTCGGGGTAAACGACAAAGGCTACCTCGTAAGGAAGGTCAAAGCCCGCCCACAGATTGTGGTACCTCATTCCCTGCAGTCGCGGGTGTTACATCTATCACACTACGCCCCCATTGGAGGTCACCCAGGTGGGAGGAAACTCTACCTAACCCTGCGAAGGGATTTCTATTGGCCCGCCATGGCGGTGGATTGCTACGCAACCGTGCGGTTTTGTAGCGAATGCGCGAAGAATCGCGTCAAACTCCGCAAAAATGCGAAGAAGATGAAACTATTCCCCGCAAGGGCGCCGCTCGAGTTTATCGCGATCGATATTCTCGGACCACTACTCACCACGAAACGTGGAAACAAGTTTCTACTTTTCATTACCGACCGCTTTTCTAAGCTGGTACGGACTGTCCCTCTTCGGAGGATAACCGCTCTCACGGTGGCCCAGGCTCTGGTGACGCACTGGAGTTTTGTCTACGGTCCCCCTGTGGAGGTGCTCTCCGATAACGGGAAACAGTTCGTGAGCAAGTTCTTCCAGGATGTTTGTCGCATCCTGGATGTCAAGAACTTGTTCACGACTACCTACCACCCCCAGTGTAATGGGCAAGTTGAACGGTTTAACCGGACGTTACTCGCGGTGTTACGTTGCTACGTCGCAGACCACCCAAAGAACTGGAACATGTACGCTGATGCGGTAACCTACGCGTACAATATGCAGGTACACCGGACTACCGGAGTTTCGCCATTCGAGTTGGTTCTATCTAGAACACCCCCGCCTGTGGCGCTGGAACCCCAAGCTACCTTGGACAATTTCCCATCAGTGGGTATCTACCGGCAGCAATGGAAGCAATGGGTTTCCAAGCTGGTCGCCGCTGCGCGGAAGTCTATGGCACGGGCCCAAGCCGCTTACAAGCGGGATTTTGATGCTCGCTTGCGAGGGAAACCGTCCCCGACTCGGGCGAATAATTACGTCTTCATCAGGAAGGAGTACTACAACCCGGAACGGGAGAAGCGCCATAAACTCTCGCCTGTGGCGGATGGACCATTCAAGGTCATCTCTGTAAACACCGACACTGTCATGGTAGAGATGGGCGACACGCACGAACGGATTTCCCGTGATCGTGTTGTCCTTGCCCCTCCTCCCTCGTCAGAGGTAGTCCTGGATCCAGCCAACCCCGTTTTTACGGACTCTGCAACACCGAAATCATCCGGGAGTACTAGGCCTACGGTACTACCACACCCCAGCCGGGGACTCTCAGACCTATCGACCCTGTCGGACTCACCAGCTCAGCCGGGTAATTCGGGCCTCTCAGCGCCCGCCCCTACCACGCCTGCCCCACTGGGGCGCATTTATACCCGCCAAGCGGGGAATGTTATCCCTTATCCCGCCGCTCCGTCTAAGGAGGGGGAGGAGAACACTCGTTTTCGAGGAACGATATCGCCGTCGCAACGGGAAACACACCGTAACATACGAAACACTGACCGTGGAGCACGGAATATGTCATGCGACACTAAACCCCCATTCACGGGCAGTGCTGTGCAACAGGAACCAGACGCGCAGGCCCCGCAAAAGCGGCAAATACACCGTTTGTCACGGGAAAACGAGAAGCCTCCCTCCAATATCGCAGCAGCGGAAATGCAATCGCCTGATCCATCCCCGGAGGCCTCGCCACAAACGCGGGAAATATACCGTGCTACACGGGAAGTTGAAGCGCAACTACCGCACACCCCTGTCAGGGGAGGATCCCCGATAAGGGAGTATGGTGACGATTGCCCCCAATCCCCTGGGCAGAGCGATGCATCGAAGCCGCCATTGGCGGAAGCCCCCGCGGAAGCGGTTCAATTAGGTCCAGCAGACCCGCGCCCCATGGAGAAGAGGCGCCCAGATACGCCAGCCTCACAGGGAAATACCCACTCCCCTCTTGGGGAAAAAGGCAGCCAAGCCGCAGTCGAAGCTTCAGGCCCTGGCTCGCAAGCACCGGAAACGCCTCCCGTCGTTGACGGAATCGAAGCCCCCGCTCCGGGGAATAATTTGCGCCAACCCCCGCAACGCTGCGGCGAAGAATCGAGGAACTCGGGAAAAACGCGCGCCATTGCACGCTCGAAACCGGTCGTATCGGACGCTGCTCCTCCTCATGGAGACGGTGCACCGCGCTTAGCGGCAATTCCCCTGAAAAGGGTGTCATCGGCACCTGCCCGGCACCCCCCAAAGGGGAATTTTGACCAAAATACCGGTGTACCGGAGTTAGCCCCAGGCAACCCGTCAGTAACCGGGGACACCACGGCGTCGCCGGAACGTAGGGTGCAGAGCGCTCGTGCACCTGGCAGGGAGGCGGAACGCTTACCAATCACCGTATCGCACGGGACCCCGCAGGGGATGTCGCAAACGCCGTTCCCGCATACGCGGCAAAGACCCCGCAAGCTAGCGGTTCGCGAAGAAGACCGCACTCGCGGAGTTCAAGTCCCCCGCCGGTTGGCGGTTCGTCCGGCCTACCGTGAAGACGGGAACAACGACACCCCTCTGGGGAACGACTTGCCGGTGGAAACCGTGACGCCACACACCCTCTTGAGGGATATTTTCCCGCATGAGCAGAGGCCACTAGGACAGCGCACAGCAACGCCGGAGACATCGCTGACAACCCGGATAGGTGGTAATATACCGCGCAGCGGACAACCCTCCCAAGGGAATACAACCACCACCCGGCACGGCCGGCAGGTCTACGAACGAGAGTTCGTAGTAGACCGACTTGTCGGACACACCTGGGACCAGGATGGTATTCTACAATACCGCGTCCGCTGGGACGGGTATGACCCCAGTGGGGATACGTGGGAGCCAATTGAACACCTCCCACGATCGCAGGTCGTGCGATACCACCGTCATACGGGAACTGCAGCCCCAGCCACGCCGGTTAATGCCCAAGTCGGGTAACGCTGCCGCGCGGGCGGAAGGCAGTAAGAAGGGATAGCAAGGGAAAGTCCTTCCAAGACGGGGATTTATGAATGGAAATCACCGTCCGAGACGGGAAAGTTTACCTAGTGGAGCAGCAAGCTCTATACTACACTACACTAACTGGCATAGTCAGGGAAAGAAGAACCAGGAAACTGAAATAGAGGTTTCACTCACCCCCATCGTTCGGGGCGTAACCACCAGCGAGGCGGTAGGCCAATGCGTCCGCCATGGTGGTGACATCCCCCGATACCTCGGCAGCGCTCAGACCGGCACCCCGGATAAAACGTGCGATGATCTCGTTTTCATTCGCCGTCACCCCGCTGGGGATAGAAGGTCCGGCACTTGCCGCCGAAGGGTCAGCAGCCGGCTCGGCCGGAGATACGCCCTCTGGAAAAACTTCCGCGCTAGCGCCGGCTTCCTCTACGTCCATCTCCCCGGGTTCTTCCGGTTCTTTATCGACCATTGGGTTATCCCCGCCGTATGCGCGGTAGTAGTCGTCAGAATCGACGTACCCAACAGGGTGGTCTTCCGGCACATGCCGGGGCGTATCGTGAAGCTCGCACGCCTCCTCGGAGAAAATTTCCCGGAACTCCCAGGGGTCGCAGTAGATAAAATCCCCCGCAAGGGCGGTGTTTCTACCGAGCCCCGGACCACCGGTGTTACCGCTGCCGCCATCCAGACGACCGCTTTGCTCCAGCGAGACCTCACTCCAGCTGACGCTGTCGATGTACCCAAGTAATTGGAGGTCCTCTTCATTGTTGGCCTGGCCCCAAAGGGGGATGCGAAGGTCCAAATTGCGGATCGCTGCCCGCACACGCGGTGGAAGGAACCAGAGACGAAATTGGTCGTACGCCTCGTTGAGGATATAAGCCGCAGCGCGGGCCGCCCACTCCGTAACCACTACCGACCACAACCCCGACCGGGGATCCTGCATTAGCAGCGAACCGAGGTACGTAAGTACTGGCGGGAGTTCTATGTAGCACCCCCGGCAGGCTTCATGGAAGCGCCACCACTCGGGGAGTGCTACATACTGACCTAGTCGGTGAGGCGGCGCAATCCGCTCTATCTCCACGTTCAGATACGGGATGAAATACCCGAATCGGGATCGCCAACGGCGCTCGTAGCGGATGAAGTTTTGGAGAAAATTGGTGTACTGCAATACCCGCAAGCGGGACAACACACGAAGACGTTCGGATCTTCCCCTCTGGAGGGTAACACAGCGAACGGAGCCTCTCCGGATGAGCACGACGAAGTCGGGTTGTAAAGCCGAGGCTCACCCTCACGCCAAGCGGGGAGAGTTGAAACGGTAGGATTAGGACCACCACGAATGGGAAAACAGCCCTTCCAAGGAGTACGAGTCCACGTAAGTGGGGAAAGACGTCACGGGATACCGGCACGAGAGACACGCGTCAGTGGTGACGAGCAACCACACAAAGGGGGTAGAAACCACGAGAGTGGGGTAAGGGAAATATGGGGGATGCCCGATTGGGGGCGACGGGGGTGCGGGCCAACGGGACCACGGAAAAAGGTACAAAGGAACCCTATACAGGGGCGAGAACACGGCGGTGGTGAATTAAGTGACAAGTGCCCACGGCGGTGATACTCCTAGTGACGCAGGGTGGATAGGTCTACCGTTAGAAACGCGGCTTTACCTCCGAGGAGCGTAGAAGACTCGCGAAAGCGGAAAAGCCTTAGAGCCAAGAACCCTGGTTGTGGAAGTTTAGTCAGTGTCAGGGCGAGGTCGCCGAGCCACTATATAGTGTAGTAATCTCCCTACTGTAGCGTAGATAAATAACAAATAATAAATATAAGTTAACTAAATGTCCACACCGTGGTGCCAACCTGCTCTTGACTATCCGTGTCACACGTGGGCACATGCACAGGTGTGCACCTGGTGCACAGTGCGGATCCGCTGAGGGCTGAGACACCCGTTAATAGCGGTAGTAATCATAAACGCGCGAAAGCGGCAAAAACATCAAGTCCACAGGGCATCGCTGAGTCTTCCTCCTTGAGGATTGCACTTCATATCCCCCTCCTGAGGTGCGAATACGACATCCACGATGGCGACGGAAGCATCGGGCAAGGTCCTTAAATGTAATTCCGGCTCGCCGGTTCTCCATCCCACTCTGGGTAACGAGCACCTAGCTGCGAACAGCGAATCTGCGACCAACTCTTCCGAGGTTCTTCCAATACCACATACGCTTTCGCGGCCTTCTTCTCCGATTACTCGGCTTCCTTCATCTACGATGAACAACAACAACAACAACGGCAACAACAACGGCAACGCCGGCAGCAACACACCGTTACAGTACTTCTCCGGATTTCATTCCGTGCCTCTACCACAGAGCGGTCTCTCGACTCCGTCGCAACAAACAGGCGCAAATGCGAGTGCGGCTCCCACGGGAGGGTATCTAATGGCAGCGTGGCCGTCGTACGACATGTTGGTTGGGCTGCAGCCTTCGCCACACGCGATGACTCTCCGGCTGGCGCCGTGGTTCCACCCGACCGCGGTGTTCAATGATGCGCTTCTGGCGATGTATACCGATGGAAATGGGATGCTCCCGGGTGACGTTCCGGCAATTGTGACCACTTCGTGGTATTGGCGCAATCGCGTAGCGATACCCGTGCACACGATAATCCGACGGGGTCGGGAATCAACAGCTTCCGCGCACGTGGCGTTGGTCTTACTTGTTCATCAACGGCTTCGCCGGGCTCCCTTCGAGTATCCCATCCCCGATGGTATGGGCTCTGAAATCGGTTTGTATGGCACCCAAGGTGAAATGGGGTACCTCGACCGCCTCGCGGGTTTAGAACCACTCTCGTGGAGAAGCAATCCCGTGGCGCGCCAAGACGCGGTGTGCTGGACACGACCGATCATTCGAGCTGAATTCCGCTACATGAGTCGCTTGGCGAGGGCCAACTTCTTGTCAATGATACGCTTTGAGCGGCGAGCACGGTCCCGATTCGGGTATTTGATTCCGTATCAGAACGTAGAAGTCGAACGCATCCGCGTGGTCAACCGACGGGGTCGGTACGTTTCGATTCCACCGTGGTGGTCGCATCTTGAAGCGTGCCGAGGTTGCTACATCGAGTTGCCTCCCGTGATCACGTATTACGGCTCATACCTCATCGAGGATCCTCAGTCCGGGCTCTGGTCTGTGGTGGTCACCGAATGGGCGGTCCGCACAGCGGCTTTCATCCTCTGGGAGGTTTATGACCAGTACAGACTGTGGTTCATCCCGTTGCGGGTTCGTGCCGCCATCCGAGCGCTGGACTTACGAATCCCACTAGGTGGTGGGGCAAACGCTGACGAAGTAGCGGGGCTCCTCGATTTCATCGGCCAGGTTGACTGGGCTTCGGTTCCTCTAGAGCAGAGTGGGCGTACTGCCGGTAGCAGGATACAGGACCTGTCGCCAGGGCGTCTAACTCCGCTCGCGGGTGACTTCATATACTTCAACCCTTGGGAGGGCATGAAATCTCCGCGGAGGAAGCAAACGAGCTCCGGTTTGCACCGAGATATATCCCCGAGGGGCATCCGACCGGTTTCGTTGACGCCGATGAGTACTACAACGTCTACGATGGTGAGGATCCGATGTTCGACAACGAGCCCGACGAAGGTGCCGGTCACGCCGAGGCAGAGGGAGGACCATATGGTATGGATGCTCCTGGAGTCGCCCCTGCGAGTCAGCCGTCCAATCCGTCGGTCGGTCTTCCCACTGGTGGGTCCTCTACGCCAGGTGAGGCGAACGTGGCCCCTGCGGGTCAGGCTGCCGTGATCTCTGAGTTCCTCCGCCAAGTGGGGCTGGGAGGTAACGAGGCCAGTGGCGATGTCACCGCGATGCGGGATGCTCTGATAGCCCGACTCCAGGGAAATAACCACTAAGGTGGGGGCGGTTCCAACCCGTAAGGGGGCGTGTTCCCTCAATATGGGGGGGCAACCTTGTGACGTAGTGTAGTCCTTCGACTAGTCGGTGTTCCATCGATCGTATCGAATAAAATCCAAGTTGACTTGTGTTCCTTCTTCTTTCCTTTCCTTTCTTCCTTTCCACACCACAACTCGATCCTTCATTTCCTTCCTTCCACCGCAGTGGCTTGCTTATCCTACTTGAGCGTTTATCACCAATGCCGGGATTCCCGTTCGCGTTTTGCGATGATATGACACCACTTTCGAACGTGGGAGGTGCTCTATCGGCTCATCCGAATCATATTCGCGCCCGAAACCGTACCAGCGTACGCGGTACTGGATGTAACCATCTGGATGGTAAGAATGTTCCACAATGTGGTCAACAACAAACTCCTGTTTGTAGACTTCCCGGCCTCGCCGTGTTCGCAATATCGCGTCCTGCACGGCAGGCTCTACCACCACTGGTGGTTGTTGGACAGTCTTCCCCGGAAAAGGCCTGGCTTGGTACTGCCTGTCCATGCCCATAGAAAGGTCATTAACCGGTTTCCGGGTAGGTTCATCCGCTTCGCGGGCCTGGAGGTCCTCGGCACGGCCAGTTGCGTCGACCACTTGATGGTGCGTATCGGGACCCTTGCTGTGGGTTAAAGTATCCCGCTTCGCGGTTTCTTCACTCCTTGAGGGGGCATGTATTGACGATACCCTTTGAGGGGCTTCTAACGCATCTGAAAGATGAGCACCTGGGTCGCGAACCACAGGTTTGTGTGTAGATATCCGTCTTGACGGGGGTGCTTCAGACGACGAAGTCGGTCGCACCACGGTGCGTCGTACAGTACGCGTCGACTCGCCTCGGGCGGTAATTGGTGCCTTTGCCGTCCGTACGCTGTCGGGGTCACGTGCCGTTTGCAACGAATGGTCGAGGGTTGTCTGCGCCGTGTTGCGTTCCGCCTCCTCACGTGAGGGCGGTTGCAACGGTGCTGCCGGTGTGTTGTCTCGCTTCGGCGACGAAGTATTTCCGTCTTTGACGTGCGTTCCTTCCGGAGTGACCGGTGCGACTTCGGCGACACTGTCGGGATCAACCGAGACACTCGGAGTGAGTTCGCGACTGCACGATGGTCCTAAACCAGAATCCAGCTTGCTGGTCGTTTTCCTTCCGTCCTGTACGGTGTGCTTGCCCGGCCTGGCCGGTGTGTTCTGCCATGCAGTAGGAGTTACCACGTCCGGTGTAGTCGGCTCAGAGGATCCCGCGAGGGCCTGCTCTGCATTATCCAGCGTAGCTGTTGTTGACGAACCGTGACCCACGGAATGCGGATCAACGCTCGACGGCACAGCCGGTTCAGTATCGCGAACGCGATTTGTTTCCTGCGACGATTTCACTTTGGCGAGAGACTTCCCACTGCGTGGTGCATTTTGACGACTAGAATCCGGGTGGGGAGTGCGATCTGGCGCAGATGCGGTAGAACTTCCTCGAGAGGGTTCAGCGGTAGCTGTAGCGCGCAAATGCGAAGATGGCACGTCACTAGACGGAACTATCGGTCCACTATTATCCTTGTCGATGTGTCTGGAGGTCCGTGCACCACGGTTGTCATGACGCGACGAAGCGGTTTCAGTGTTAGGGTCCTCCTCCCCCTCCTTAGATGGAGCGGCATGGGGAGTGGTAGAAGCGCCCAAACTGCAGGGATAGACACCGCGCGGTGGCGTTAGAGAAGAAAGGCCATTCGGGCCTGTGTCCGATAAGGACGGTATATCTGAGAGTCCCCTTGAAGGGTGTGGCAACACAGAAGGCCTGTTAACCACAGATGTGGGTTGTTCCACTGGGGTGTGTGGGTTCTCGTCTTGGTAAGCAACCCCTACGGAGGGTGGCGGTGCCATAACAACGCGATCGCGGGAAATCCGCTCATGAGCGTCGTTCATTTCCACCACTAAGGTGTCGTTATCCACTGATATGACTTTGTAGGGACCGTCCGCGACGGGTGAGAGCTTATGCAGTTTCTCCTTATCAGGGTTCCAGTGCTCCTTACGGACGAAGACGTAGTCACCCTCCTTAATTGGCGGTGCTGTACCTCGTACACGAGAGTCAAAATCACGCTTGTACGCGGCCTGTGCTCGTGCCATGGAGCTCCGGGCGACCGGGATTAACTTCGTAAGCCACGCTTTCCATCGTTGGCGTTAATCCTTCACGGAAGGGAAGTTTGCCAGCGTAGGCTGGGGTTCCAACGCTACGGCGGGCGGATGACGTGAAAGTACCAATTCAAATGGAGTCAAACCCGTTGTACGGTGTACCTGTGTGTTATACGCAAACGTCAAGGCGTCAGTGTACAGGTCCCATGTTTTGGGGTGATCAGCAACGTAAGAACGGAGAGAGGCCAACAGCGTTCGGTTAAACCGCTCGACTTGCCCATTACACTGGGGGTGGTAGGTCGTTGTGACCAGATTCTTGATATCGAGAATCCGACACACGTCCTCAAAGAATCGCGATGCGAATTGCTTTCCGTTATCGGATAGAATGTTAACCGGTGGTCCGTAGACAAATAACCAATGGGTGACGAAGGCTTGCGCCACCGCGAAAGCGGATATCATCCGTAAAGGTACGGTGCGAACCAACTTGGAGAAACGATCCGTGATAACGAGTAATAACTTATGTCCACGCTTTGTGGTGAGCAGCGGTCCCAAGAGGTCAATTGCGACAAACTCGAGAGGGCCCGTGCTGGAAATAACTTCAACTTCGTTGAGTGCTTCCGGAGTTTGACCCGGTTTTTGGCACACTCCGTGCATGACCGCACAGTCGCGTAGCAGTCCACAGCCATGGCTGGCCAATAGTAACTCCGTCGCAACGTGAGGTAAAGTTTCCGTCCACCGGCGTGTCCACCAAGTTTCGCATAGTGCGACAAGTGCAACACTCTAGATTGTAGAGTATGTGGTACCACTACCTGTGGGGTTGTTTGAACCGTCCTGACGAGGTATCCAACATCATTCACCTCGAAAGGGAGTTGCGCACCCCCATTAAGTCGGGCGCGAATCTGAGTACAGAAGGGATCACCTTGTTGTTCTCTGACCATCTCCTCCGGGGGTATTGGCACGAAATTACCCGGTGGGGGTTTCTGAGCATCGTCCGAGACGAGTAGTGCGTCCAGTTCATCATCCGATTCCGGTTCTTCATCCGAGTTATCGGGTTCACGGTCCGGGTTCTCCGGTTCTCGACCGTCGACGACGAAGCAAGGAATGTCCTCGTCCCCAGCGGGTAGAGTTTCACCATCCGTGGGTAAACGCGACAGCGCGTCCGCCTGAGCGTTCTTTGTGCCCTTCTTGTAGATCACCTCGAAGTCGAATTCCGCAAGGCGGAGCCTCCAACGCATTAGGCGGCCTGACGGTTCAGAGACTGTCATGAGCCATCGTAATGACGAGTGATCCGTGTAAACGGTGAATTGCACACCCATAAGATAGGGGCGGAGAGTGGAGAGTGCCCACACAACTGCAAGACACTCTTTCTCCGAGACGGAGTAATTCCGCTCGTGAACATTCAGTGAGCGTGACCAGTACCCAATAGGGGTTCGTTCTCCTTCGGGAGTTGTCTGAAAGAGAGCGCAACCTACTTGGTAGTCACTAGCATCCGTGTCTACGGTAAACGGTAGTCCGGGTTTCGGTAAAGATGAGATCGGTGCTGATGTTACAGCCTCCTTGAGGGAGTTAAACGCCTTCGTCTCGACGGACGTAAAGGGTTCCAATTTCGGTGGTTGGCCTTTCCCCAAGAGCGCGTTCAAGGGTGCTGAGATATCCGCGCAATTCGAGTAAACTGTCGATAGACGTTGACTTATCCTAGAAAGGAGCGTAGTTCCGTTTGAGTGGCGGGTTCCTTCGCTTGACGGAGCGACTTAACTCGAGGTTCCTCGATCATCACACGCCCAGGGCGGATTATGTGGCCCAGATACTTCACTGTATCTGTAAAGAACTCACATTTCCTCAACTTGAGAGTAACTCCAGCCTCACGTACCGTGGTTATGATATCTCTCACGTGTGTGAGGTGGTCATCCAGATTATCTGAGAATACTATGATATCGTCCAGGTAGACGAGGCATCTACGCCATTTGAAGCGAGCCAGTAGTATGTCGATAGCACGCTGGAAAGTAGCGGGAGCATTGGTCAAACCAAAAGGCATCCGTTTGAAACGGTAGAGTCCGGAGTGACAGACAAAAGCAGTCTTGTCGCGGTCCTGTTCCCTGACGGGCACCTGCCAGTATCCCCAATTGGCGTCTAGAGCCATGAAAACGGTAGCATTTCCGAGTGAATCGATGTACTCATCCATTCGTGGGATCGGGTACACATCCTTGATGGTTACGGCGTTCAGTCGACGGTAGTCGATGCAAAAGCGCCAGGATCCATCCGGTTTCGGAGCCAGTACCACTGGGGATGCCCACGGCGACTGAGCCGGTTCTATTACTCCAGCTCGGAGCATCTTTTCCACTTGGAATTCTTCCTCTTCTCGAGCTTTAGGGCCTGCGCTATAGGGGTGCTGAGCGATCGGCCTGGTATCAGGTAGCAAGTCAATCCGGTGCTCCGTTGTAGTAATCTCCCATAGGGAGCCATCCCACATCGTGGTGAAATTCCGTAGCATCTCACGGAGACGTTCACGGTGCTATTCCGGCACATGACCGAGGTCAAGTTCCTCGAGTTCTTTCACGGGATCAATCCGGTCGTAACTCGTTGGAACCGGCTTAGCATCCGAGCATTTCGGCATTTGGACGGCAGTGTCCTCCCCCTCCTTAGAGTGAACGAGACCGAGGACATCGGCGGCGGTCATTCTCGTGGGAACCATCGCGGTGGGGTGGGGCATTACCGAACCAATGACTTGGTTTTTCACCAGTGACTGGGCGTAGAGCCTAGATTGGCGACCAGCACGTTGAACGGTTTATCGGGCTCAATTTGAGCTACTCCTTTCGCCACGGCGAGTTGATACCTATCATATAAGGATGAAAGGGGTTGAATTACTCTTAAACCGTGTTGACGGGAAGTGACTCGTACCCAAACTTGAGATTCCGGTGGAAGTTGGACAGACGCGGCAACGCGGAGCTTTGTAAGTCCCGGGAAGCCGGTGGGGGTTCCTGTGCAGCAGGTAATGGAACGTGCTTCTTCGAGGCACGTCGTAGAGGACGACGTACGATCGGAACGGAGGAGCCGTCTTCCATTTCCACACGTCTTAGACGGGGCCTGATGGCATCGACGAATCTGTCACAGAAGTCGCATCCCAAGATCAAAGGGGCGGCAAGTTTCCGAAAAACAATAAAGTTGAGTTTCACAAGAAAGAAGCCAAGGCGCACGACCAGGTCGATTGTCCCAACCGTTGATAACGGGTTATCATTGGCATCCGCGACATCCGGTATCACGCCATGGCGGATCTGAGACTGCAACGACGGTGGCAGGAGCGACTCAATGATGAAGTTCGGGCCTGCACCTGTGTCCAAAACAGTGAGAACTCGCACCATAAACTGGGTGGAAAGGCCAAGGTCAGCATATACCTTGTAGTTTCTCTTGGCCATTACCAAAACTCTGTCCGGGAACCGGTTGTTTCGAACACGTTTCCACGGTCGACGCAGAACACTAAAATGTTTCAGAGTTCACGTCTGAGACGGCCTGTTTTCCTAGTAAGGATTTTGACCGGGGAGCGAGGCAGTGACGCCTTGGGCGCCTTCGACCTCAACTCTGAGGGCGCCTCTCCCGTAGGGGAGACTCCCGAAATCAGTTTTCCTGAGCCCGTTCCGCCTGAGGCGGGGTCTCAGAGTCCTGAACCACTAGCAGTGGAGCGCTAGCGGGGATGTCTTGTCGAACAAGATGGGGTTAGTGACCTGCTCAGCAGGGGAAAGCAACGCGTGTCGCGGGTTCGTATCCGGGATATTCCGGGGGAAGTCCGTCTTCGCTCGTAAGTACGAGGCAATCGGAACGGTCTGCTTCTGCGCTGGAGTAAGGGCTTCCTTAGTTACTGATCACTCGGGTTACTTCTCTCAAAGTGAGAATGCAGTCCGGTGAGATGTGACCGTGTTCGTAACATATGTGGCGTATGACTCCAGAGCGTGGGGCGGCTGACCGGAACGAGCATCCCTGTGTCTCACCGCTGGGAGGGTATCCTTCCATCCGGACGGCTCTTGCCGGAGGGCACCATTTGCATAGGGAATGCGAGGTCCGTGAACACGGGGTCCCGTCAACATACAGCAGGG
>NBIV01000084.1:0-251536 GCA_003194525.1 Gracilariopsis chorda
TTTTGCCGCTTTCGCGTGTTTATGATTATTACCACTATTAGCGGGTGTCTCAGCCCTCAGCGCATCCGCACTGTGCACCAGGTGCACACCTGTGCATGCGCCGTGTGCCGCCAAGGCGTGAGTGGACAACGTGTGACACGGATAGTCAAGAGGAGGTTGGCACCACAGTGTGGACATTTAGTTAATTTATATTTATTATTTATTATTTATCTACGCTACAGTAGGGGAGTTACTACACTATATAGTGGCTCGGCGACCTCGCCCTGACACTGAGTAAACTTCCCCAACCAGGGTTCTTGGCTCTAAGTCTTTTCCGCTTTCGCGAGTCTTCTACACTCCTCGGAGGTAAAGCCGCGTTACTAACGGTAGACCTATCCACCCTGCGTCACTAGGAGTATCACCGCCTTGGGCATTGTCACTTAATTCACCACCGCCGTGTTCTCGCCCCTGTATAGGGTTCCTTTGTACCTTTTTCGTGGTCCCGTTGGCCCACACCCCGTCGCCCCCAATCGGGCATCCCCCGTATTTCCCTTACCCCACTCTCGTGGTTTCCTACCCCTTTGTGTGGTTGCTCGTCACCGCTGACGCGTGTCTCTCGTGCCGGTATCCCGTGACGTCTCCCCACTTACGTGGACTCGTACTCCTTGGAAGGGCTGTTTTCCCATTCGTGGTGATCCTAATCCTACCGTTTCAACTCTCCCCGCTTGGCGTGAGGGTGAGCCTCGGCTTTACAACCCGACTTCGTCGTGCTCATCCGGAGAGGCTCCGTTCGCTGTGTTACCCTCCAGAGGGGAAGATCCGAACGTCTTCGTGTGTTGTCCCGCTTGCGGGTATTGCACTACAAAGTGGTCTCCCGACCTAGAATCGGAAACGGTTAGGTTTTGTATTACCTCTCCTCGGAGATTCACTGTCCAAACTTTTGGTTTCTTACCACTTCGTGGGAGTTTTTGGTCTACACATGTCTCGGCGACCATCCTCCGCCGAACCCGCTGTCACGCGGAGTCGTTCCGTCAGTGACGTGGAACAGGCAGAGATCTCGAAGGTCCCGCTGGCCACCCTCGACGTGCCACTTTGAAAGGCAAGTCGAAGGGCCAAGACTCGTCGAGAGCCCAGAAACCCCCGCCTAAGGCGTTGAAGGACGCTCCCAACTCTGGTGTCGACCCGGCTTCTGCCGATGTAGCTGCACCCCGGAGGGAGAACCCGATACCGACGCCCCCCTAGTGTCCAAGCGCAGCTTGATGAGGTGCGTGAAGCACACAATACCCTCGTGGAGGAGTTTGAAGTCCTGCGTGTCAGGTTTGATACCTCTTCTATGAAGGATTTGGCTGAGGACATTCGCCTTTTAAGGGCGGATGTCAACACTGTGTTGGAATGTTTTGGTGGTCCTGCCAACTATGTTGAGAATGTGGAAACCCGATTTGATCGTGTCAGTGCCCGTCTGAGGACGTTGGAGCAAACTATCTTGATGGATGACAACGTCCCGGGTGAGGCCGCTGCTGTCTCGCAAAAAGCGAAGCGCGAGAAGAAAGATTCTACCCGCCGCACTCGTAAGAAGCAGCCCAAGCACGATCCCGACTCGTCGGATTCCTCCCTGTCTTCACAGGATTCTCACCATTCTGATGGTTCGGTGTCGTCGGATTCTTCGTCGGACGATGATCGTCGCCGACGCCCGTCCCATTCTAAACGGTCTTCTTCCACCCAAGGTGTGATTCGCCCCCGGAGGAAGGGGAGGAAACACTTAGGATTGAGGGAACTCAAATGTACTAATCCCCTCTACAAGAGGTTGGTATCGTACCGATATTATCGGCTTGAGGACTCCTCATTGGATCGTACACCCCGTGGTACGGGTAAGGTGAAGGACTGCATAAAGCGTATGCAGCTTTCCCTTCGTAACCAGTCCTTTTCTGGAGAAGATCCCATATTGGTGTTAGACTTCCTCGGAAGGTTCGTTTCCGAAGCGGACATACTTGGTATGAACGAAGGACAGGCGTTTATTGCCCTACCGTATTTTCTACGTGGCCTCGCCGAGGATCAATACAACTCTGTAAGAGGTTCTTCCCGAGCCTCCGAAGGAGGTGTAACGTGCTGCCGGAAGCGGTTCAGTACCTCTTGCGATCCTACGCGACGAACAACGCTATTCAAGCGGCTATTCTCG
This sequence comes from Gracilariopsis chorda, assembly GCA_003194525.1. Classification (NCBI taxonomy): domain Eukaryota; phylum Rhodophyta; class Florideophyceae; order Gracilariales; family Gracilariaceae; genus Gracilariopsis; species Gracilariopsis chorda. The sequence goes on from NBIV01000084.1 coordinate 2,156, forward strand.
CTTTACGCGATACCCGCCAGAAATCTGGAGAGACGGAAACCGAATTCTCGGTACGCCTTAATAAGGCTTTCCACAGGTGTGGCAATGTTTACTCCTCTGGAGAGCGCTGCACCATGTACATCGATGGATTGGATCCGGCAATCCGTACGCTGGTGGCCCGATATCGGGAGGATCGTCGTAACACCACCTACCTGGAGTTGATTCAACACGCGCAAGCGGAAGGTGATGCACTTCGAGCTCGTATCCCTGCATCGAAGTCTCGTTCCGCCAAGGCGTTGATGATGGAAGCCAGTTCACCATCTTTATCGCTAGCAGCGAGTGGACGCCCTTCAAGGGACTACGATAACGTGTACCTCGCTCAGGCCGGTGCTCAGTCTATTCCGACAACGGAACTGCCGTCCACGACGGATGCGTCCTACGACACAGCTCAGGAGAATTCCCTGCTGTATGTTGACGGACCCCGTGTTCACGGACCTCGCATTCCCTATTCGAATGGTGCCCTCCGGCAGAGTCGTCCCGGATGGAAGGATACCCGCCCAGCGGTGAGACACACGGATGCTCGTTCCGGTCAGCCGCCCCCACGCTCTGGAGTCATATGCCACATATGTTACGAACACGGTCACATTTCACCGGACTGCATCCTCACTTTGAGAGAAGTAACCCGAGTGATCAGTAACTATGAAGCCCTTACTCCAGCGGAGAAGCAGACCGTTCCGATTGCATCGTACTTACGAGCGAAGACGGACTTCCCCCGGAATATCCCGGATACGAACCCGCGACACGCGTTGCTTTCCCCTGCTGAGCAGGTCACTAACCCCCGTCTTGTTCGACAAGACACCCCCGCTAGCGCTCCACTGCTAGTGGTTCAGGATTCTGAGACCCGCCTCAGGCGGAACGGGCTCAGGAAAACTGATTTCGGGAGTCTCCCCTACGGGAGAGGCGCCCTCAGAGTTGAGGTTGAAGGCGCCCGAGGCGTCACTGCCTCGCTCCCCGGTCAAAATCCTTACTAGGAAACAGGCCGTCTCAGACGTGAACTCTGAACACTTTGTGTTCTGCGTCGACCGTGGAAACGTGTTCGAAACAACCGGTTCCCGGACAGAGTTTTGGTAATGGCCAAGAGAAACTACAAGGTATATGCTGACCTTGGCCTTTCCACCCAGTTTATGGTGCGAGTTCTCACTGTTTTGGACACAGGTGCAGGCCCGAACTTCATCGTTGAGTCGCTCCTGCCACCGTCGTTGCAGTCTCAGATCCGCCATGGCGTGATACCGGATGTCGCGGATGCGAATGATAACCCGTTATCAACGGTTGGGACAATCGACCTGGTCGTGCGCCTTGGCTCCTTTCTTGTGAAACTCAACTTTATTGTTTGTCGGAAACTTGCCGCCCCTTTGATCTTGGGATGCGACTTCTGTGACAGATTCGTCGATGCCATCAGGCCCCGTCTAAGACGTGTGGAAATGGAAGACGGCTCCTCCGTTCCGATCGTACGTCGTCCTCTACGACGTGCCTCGAAGAAGCACGTTCCATTACCTGCTGCGCAGGAACCCCCACCGGCTTCCCGGGACTCTACAAAGCTCCGCGTTGCCGCGTCTGTCCAACTTCCACCGGAATCCCAAGTTTGGGTACGAGTCACTTCCCGTCAACACGGTTTACGAGTAATTCAACCCCTTTCATCCTTATATGATAGGTATCAACTCGCCGTGGCGAATGGAGTAGCTCAAATTGAGCCCGACAAACCGTTCAACGTGCTGGTCGCCAATCTAGGCTCTACGCCCCAGTCACTGGTGAAAAACCAAGTCATTGGTTCGGTAATGCCCCACCCCACCGCGATGGTTCCCACGAGAATGACCGCCGCCGATGTCCTCGGTCTCGTTCACTCTAAGGAGGGGGAGGACACTGCCGTCCAAATGCCGAAATGCTCGGATGCTAAGCCCGTTCCAACGAGTTACGACCGGATTGATCCCGTGAAAGAACTCGAGGAACTCGACCTCGGTCATGTGCCGGAATCGCACCGTGAACGTCTCCGTGAGATGCTACGGAATTTCACCACGATGTGGGATGGCTCCCTAGGGGAGATTACTACAACGGAGCACCGGATTGACTTGCTACCTGATACCAGGCCGATCGCTCAGCACCCCTATAGGGCAGGCCCTAAAGCTCGAGAAGAGGAAGAATTCCAAGTGGAAAAGATGCTCCGAGCTGGAGTAATAGAACCGGCTCAGTCGCCGTGGGCATCCCCAGTGGTACTGGCTCCGAAACCGGATGGATCCTGGCGCTTTTGCATCGACTACCGTCGACTGAACGCCGTAACCATCAAGGATGTGTACCCGATCCCACGAATGGATGAGTACATCGATTCACTCGGAAATGCTACCGTTTTCACGGCTCTAGACGCCAATTGGGGATACTGGCAGGTGCCCGTCAGGGAACAGGACCGCGACAAGACTGCTTTTGTCTGTCACTCCGGACTCTACCGTTTCAAACGGATGCCTTTTGGTTTGACCAATGCTCCCGCTACTTTCCAGCGTGCTATCGACATACTACTGGCTCGCTTCAAATGGCGTACATGCCTCGTCTACCTGGACGATATCATAGTATTCTCAGATAATCTGGATGACCACCTCACACACGTGAGAGATATCATGACCACGCTACGTGAGGCTGGAGTTACTCTCAAGTTGAGGAAATGTGAGTTCTTTACAGATACAGTGAAGTATCTGGGCCACATAATCCGCCCTGGGCGTGTGATGATCGAGGAAGCTCGAGTTAAGTCGCTCCGTCAAGCGAAGGAACCCGCCACTCAAACGGAACTACGCTCCTTTCTAGGATTAGTCAACGTCTATCGACGGTTTATCCCGAATTGTGCGGATATCTCAGCACCCTTGAACGCGCTCTTGCGGAAAGGCCAACCACCGAAATTGGAACCCTTTACGTCCGTCGAGACGAAGGCGTTTAACTCCCTCAAGGAGGCTGTAACATCAGCACCGATCTTATCGTTACCGAAACCCGGACTACCGTTTACCGTAGACACGGATGCTAGTGACTACCAAGTAGGTTGCGCTCTCTTTCAGACAACTCCCGAAGGAGAACGAACCCCTATTGGGTACTGGTCACGCTCACTGAATGTTCACGAGCGGAATTACTCCGTCTCGGAGAAAGAGTGTCTTGCAGTTGTGTGGGCACTCTCCACTCTCCGCCCCTATCTTATGGGTGTGCACTTCACCGTTTACACGGATCACTCGTCATTACGATGGCTCATGACAGTCTCTGAACCGTCAGGCCGCTTAATGCGTTGGAGGCTCCGCCTTGCGGAATTCGACTTCGAGGTGATCTACAAGAAGGGCACAAAGAACGCTCAGGCGGACGCGCTGTCGCGTTTACCCACGGATGGTGAAACTCTACCCGCTGGGGACGAGGACATTCCTTGCTTCGTCGTCGACGGTCGAGAACCGGAGAACCCGGACCGTGAACCCGATAACTCGGATGAAGAACCGGAATCGGATGATGAACTGGACGCACTACTCGTCTCGGACGATGCTCAGAAACCCCCACCGGGTAATTTCGTGCCAATACCCCCGGAGGAGATGGTCAGAGAACAACAAGGTGATCCCTTCTGTACTCAGATTCGCGCCCGACTTAATGGCGGTGCGCAACTCCCTTTCGAGGTGAATGATGTTGGATACCTCGTCAGGACGGTTCAAACAACCCCACAGGTAGTGGTACCGCATACTCTACAATCTAGAGTGTTGCACTTGTCGCACTATGCGAAACTTGGTGGACACGCCGGTGGACGGAAACTTTACCTCACGTTGCGACGGAGTTACTATTGGCCAGCCATGGCTGTGGACTGCTACGCGACTGTGCGGTCATGCACGGAGTGTGCCAAAAACCGGGTCAAACTCCGGAAGCACTCAACGAAGTTGAAGTTATTCCCAGCACGGGCCCCTCTCGAGTTTGTCGCAATTGACCTCTTGGGACCGCTGCTCACCACAAAGCGTGGACATAAGTTTTTACTCGTTATCACGGATCGTTTCTCCAAGTTGGTTCGCACCGTACCTTTACGGAAGATATCCGCTTTCGCGGTGGCGCAAGCCTTCGTCACCCATTGGGTATTTGTCTACGGACCACCGGTTAACATTCTATCCGATAACGGAAAGCAATTCGCATCGCGATTCTTTGAGGACGTGTGTCGGATTCTCGATATCAAGAATCTGTTCACAACGACCTACCACCCCCAGTGTAATGGGCAAGTCGAGCGGTTTAACCGAACGCTGTTAGCCTCTCTCCGTTCTTACGTTGCTGATCACCCCAAAACATGGGACCTGTACACTGACGCCTTGACGTTTGCGTATAACACACAGGTACACCGTACAACGGGTTTGACTCCATTTGAATTGGTACTTTCGCGTCATCCGCCCGCCGTAGCGTTGGAACCCCAGCCTACGCTGGCAAACTTCCCTTCCGTGAAGGATTATCGCCAACGATGGAAAGCGTGGCTTACGAAGTTAATCCCGGTCGCCCGGAGCTCCATGGCACGAGCACAGGCCGCGTACAAGCGTGATTTTGACTCTCGTGTACGAGGTACAGCACCGCCAATTACGGAGGGTGACTACGTCTTCGTCCGTAAGGAGCACTGGAACCCTGATAAGGAGAAACGGCATAAGCTCTCACCCGTCGCGGACGGTCCCTACAAGGTCATATCAGTGGATAACGACACCTTAGTGGTGGAAATGAACGACGCTCATGAGCGGATTTCCCGCGATCGCGTTGTTATGGCACCGCCACCCTCCGTAGAGGTTGCTTACCAAGATGAGAACCAACACACCCCAGTGGAACAACCCACATCTGTGGTTAACAGGCCTTCTGTGTTGCCACACCCTTCAAGGGGACTCTCAGATATACCGTCCTTATCGGACGCAGGCCCGAATGGCCTTTCTTCTCTAACGCCACCGCGCGGTGTCTATCCCCGCAGTTTGGGCGCTTCTACCACTCCCCATGCCGCTCCATCTAAGGAGGGGGAGGAGAACCCTAACTCTCGTCGAGAGACTGAAACCGCTTCGTCGCGTCATGACAACCGTGGTGCACGGACCTCCGGACACATCGAAAAGGACAATAGTGGACCGAGAGTTCCGTCTACTGACGTGCCATCTTCGCATTTGCGCGCTACAGCTCCCGCTGAACCCTCTCGAGGAATTTCTACCGCATCTGCGCCAGATCGCACTCCCCACCGGGATTCTAGTCGTCAAAATGCACCACGCAGTGGGAAGTCTCTCGCCAAAGTGAAATCGTTGCAGGAAACTATTCGCGTTCGCGATACTGAACCGGCTGTGCCGTCGAGCGTTGATCCGCATTCCGTGGGTCACGGTTCGTCAACAACAGCTACGCTGGATAATGCAGAGCAGGCCCTCGCGGGATCCTCTGAGCCGACTACACCGGACGTGGTAACTCCTACTGCACGGCAGAACACACCGGCCAGGCCGGGCAAGCACACCGTACAGGACGGAAGGAAAACGACCAGCAAGCTGGATTCTGGTTTAGGACCATCGCGCAGTCGCGAACTCACTCCGAGTGTCTCGGTTGATCCCGACAGTGTCGCCGAAGTCGCACCGGTCACTCCGGAAGGAAAGCACGTCAAAGACGGAAATACTTCGTCGCCGAAGCGAGACAACACACCGGCAGCACCGTTGCAACCGCCCTCACGTGAGGAGGCGGAACGCAACACGGCGCGGACAACCCTCGACCATCCGTTGCAAACGGCACGTGACCCCGACACCGTACGGACGGCAAAGGCACCAATTACCGCCCGAGGCGAGTCGACGCGTACTGTACGACGCACCGTGGCGCAACCGACTTCGTCGTCTGAAGCACCCCCGTCAAGACGGATATCTACACACAAACCTGTGGTTCGCGACCCAGATGCTCATCTTTCAGATGCGTTAGAAGCCCCTCAAAGGGTATCGTCAATAGACGCCCCCTCAAGGAGTGAAGAAACCGCGAAGCGGGATACTTTAACCCACAGCAAGGGTCCCGATACGCACCATCAAGTGGTCGACGCAACCGGCCGTGCCGAGGACCTCCAGGCCCGCGAAGCGGATGAACCTACCCGGAAACCGGTTAATGACCCCTCTAAGGGCATGGACAGGCAGTACCAAGCCATGCCCCTTCCGGGGAAGACTGTCCAACACCCACCAGTGGTGGTAGAGCCTGCCGTGCAGGACGCGATAATGCGAACACGGCGAGGCCGGGAAGTCTACAAACAGGAGTTTGTTGTTGACCACATTGTGGAACATTCTTACCATCCAGATGGTTACATCCAGTACCGCGTACGCTGGTACGGTTTCGGGCCCGAATATGATTCGGATGAGCCGATAGAGCACCTCCCACGTTCGAAAGTGGTTTCATATCATCGCAGAACGCGAACAGGAATCCCGGCATCGGTGATACACGCCCAAGTGGGATAAGCAAGCCACTGCGGTGGAAGGAAGGAAATGAAGGATCGAGTTGTGGTGTGGAAAGGAAGAAAGGAAAGGAAAGAAGAAGGAACACAAGTCAACTTGGATTTTATTCGATACGATCGATGGAACACCGACTAGTCGAAGGACTACACTACGTCACAAGGTTGCACCCCCATGGTGAGGGAACACGCCCCCTTACGGGTTGGAACTGCCCCCACCTTAGTGGTTATTTCCCTGGAGTCGGGCTATCAGAGCATCCCGCATCGCGGTGACATCGCCACTGGCCTCGTTACCTCCCAGCCCCACTTGGCGGAGGAACTGAGAGATCACGGCAGCCTGACCCGCAGGGGCCACGTTCGCCTCACCTGGCGTAGAGGACCCACCAGTGGGAAGACCGACCGACGGATTGGACGGCTGACTCGCAGGGGCGACTCCAGGAGCATCCATACCATATGGTTCTCCCTCTGCCTCGGCGTGACCGGCACCTTCGTCGGGCTCGTTGTCGAACATCGGATCCTCACCGTCGTAGACGTTGTAGTACTCATCGGCGTCAACAAACCGGTCGGATGCCCCTCGGGGATATATCTCGGTGCAAACCGGAGCTCGTTCGCTTCCTCCGCGGAGATCTCATGCCCCTCCCAAGGGTTGAAGTAGATGAAGTCACCCGCGAGCGGAGTTCGACGCCCTGGCGACAGGTCCTGTATCCGGCTACCGGCAGTACGCCCACTCTGCTCTAGAGGAACGAAGCCCAGTCAACCTGGTCGATGAAATCGAGGAGCCCCGCTACTTCGTCAGCGTTTGCCTCACCACCTAGTGGGATTCGTAAGTCCAGCAGCTCGGATGGCGGCACGGACCCGCAACGGGATGAACCACAGTCTGTACTGGTCATAAACCTCCCAGAGGATGAAAGCCGCTGTGCGGACCGCCCATTCGGTGACCACCACGGACCAGAGCCCGGACTGAGGATCCTCGATGAGGTATGAGCCGTAATACGTGATCACGGGAGGCAACTCGATGTAGCAACCTCGGCACGCTTCGAGATGCGACCACCACGGTGGAATCGGAACGTACCGACCCCGTCGGTTGACCACGCGGATGCGTTCGACTTCTACGTTCTGATACGGAATCAAATACCCGAATCGGGACCGTGCTCGCCGCTCAAAGCGTATCATCGACAAGAAGTTGGCCCTCGCTAAGCGACGCATATAGCGGAATTCAGCCCGAATGATCGGTCGTGTCCAGCACACCGCGTCTTGGCGCGCCGCGGGAATGCTTCTCCACAAGAGTGGCTCCAAACCCGCGAGGCGGTCGAGGTACCCCATTTCACCTTGGGTGCGATACAATCCGATGTCGGAGCCCATACCATCGGGGATGGGATACTCAAAGGGAGCCCGGCGAAGCCGTTGATGAGCGAATAAGACCAACGCCGCGTGCGCGGAAGCTGCTGATTCCCGACCCCGTCGGATTACCGTGTGCACGGGTATCGCTACGCGATTGTGCCAATCCCACGAAGTGGTCACGATTGCCGGAACGTCACCCGGGAGCATTCCGTTTCCATCGGTATACATCGCCAGAAGCGCATCATTGAACACCGCAGTCGGATGGAACCACGGCGCCAGCCGGAGAGTCATCGCATGTTGCGAAGGCTGCAGCCCGACCAGCATGTCGTACGACGGCCACGCTGCCATTACATACCCTCCCGTGGGAGCCGCACTCGCATTTGCGCCTGTTTGTTGCGACGGAGTCAAGAGACCGCTCTGCGGTAGAGGCACGGAATGAAATCCGGAGAAGTACTGTAACGGTTTGTTGCTGCCGGTGTTGCCGTTGTTGTTGTTGTTGTTCATCGTAGATGAAGGAAGCCGAGTAATCGGAGAAGAAGGCCGCGAAAGCCTATGTGTTGTTGGAAGAACCTCGGAAGAGTTGGTCGCAGATTCGCTGTTCGCAGCTAGGTGCTCGTTACCCAGAGTGGGATGGAGAACCGGCGAACCGGACTTACATTTAAGGACCTTGCCCGGTGCTTCCGTCGCCATCGTGGATGTCGTATTCGCACCTCAGGAGGGGGATATGAAGTGCAATCCTCAGAAGGAAGACTCAGCGATGCCCTGTGGACTTGGTGTTTTTGCCGCTTTCGCGTGTTTATGATTACTACCGCTATTAGCGGGTGTCTCAGCCCTCAGCGGATCCGCGCTGTGCGCCAGGTGCACAACTGTGCATGCGCCATGTGCCGCCCAAGGCGTGAGTGGACCACGTGTGACACGGATAGTCAAGAGGAGGTTGGCACCACGGTGTGGACATTTACTTAACTTATACTTATTATTTATTATTTATCTACGCTACAGTAGGGAGATTACTACACTACATAGTGGCTCGGCGACCTCGCCCTGACACTGAGTAAACTTCCCCAACCAGGGTTCTTGGCTCTAAGTCTTTTCCGCTTTCGCAAGTCTTCTACACTCCTCGGAGGTAAAGCCGCGTTACTAACGGTAGACCTATCCACCCTGCGTCACTAGGAGTATCACCGCCTTGGGCACTTGTCACTTAATTCACCACCGACGTGTTCTCGCCCCTGTATAGGGTTCCTTTGTACCTTTTTCCGTGGTCCCGTTGGCCCACACCCCCGTCGCCCCCAATCGGGCATCCCCCGTATTTCCCTTACCCCACTCTCGTGGTTCCTACCCCTTTGTGTGGTTGCTCGTCACCGCTGACGCGTGTCTCTCGTGCCGGTATCCCGTGACGTCTTCCCCCACTTACGTGGAATCGTACTCCTTGGAAGGGCTGTTTTCCCATTCGTGGTGATCCTAATCCTACCGTTTCAACTCTCCCCGCTTGGCGTGAGGGTGAGCCTCGGCTTTACAACCCGACTTCGTCGTGCTCATCCGGAGAGGCTCCGTTCGCTGTATTACCCTCCAGAGGGGAAGATTCCGAACGTCTTCGTGTGTTGTCCCGCTTGCGGGTATTGCACTACATCTACCGAAGGTGAAAGGTCGTTTAGTTTACTGTTGGCACGTTCTACTATGAAACGGAGCAAAATGGTCGAAATCGTGCGACGCCGCAATCTTCGCCCCACAGAATTGACAGAAGTACAGATGCTCTGATGACCATTGATGAGAAAATTGCTGTCTGCGGAATTTTCAGATTCGTATCCATCACTCAACACTACTTCCGTTTTGTTATCTGACAGAAATTGACTTCATTTGTATTTGCGCTCCCAGAAGAGTTTAACGGTCTGCCATGTATACGAGAGCACCTCAGCGAGTCTCTTTGAATCGCTTTGTTCCCAGATTACTTGGATCCTCAAAAGCAAGAACCAAAGCGCCATCGAATTCTTCGGTTTCAGGGAGAAGGGTACCTGCAAAGACTTCAGCTGTGAAGCACCCCGCAAAGCCACTAATGTTGATTGCTACGCCACGTGCGCGCATGGCTTCCCCGGCTGGACTTTTGGCTCTCCTCTTTCCGCCATGAAGTCCAGCCAGCTTCAATGGGTACGGTTCCGGACACGATCCCAATCAGCAAAATAACAAGTCCTCTGTTTCAGAAGAAGTTGACCTTTCATCCGAAGCAATAGATACTGGAGTGATTTAACTCTATTCATTCTCAACTGGTTACGGAAATTGGAGCACTAATATTTTCTTCTAGTAACAGCGACATAAAACTAGCCAATCTGGCTCCAGATCTTGATATTCATATGCTATGGATTGAGATCCCAGCTGCTGTGAAGTTTTGTATTATAGGCGAAGAAGCTGTTGTGGCGGGTGCCCAAGAGGTATTTAGACCTCTTGTCTGAGGGGATTCTAATATTTATCTTGAAGCTCATGTCCTCATTTTGGAATGTTTACGTGAGACTTGTCGAAGATTAGCGGAGGAGCTTGCTACCTGGGTGGGGATTCCTGAAGAACGCAGGAAGCTCAACCTAGATTGTATTTTGGCACTACTCATACCTGACTCTCTACTCAGCAAGACCATTTGTGATAAGATTCTTGCAAAAGCTGTATACAATGGTAAAAATGAGACGGCGCTGGATTTCGTTTGTTTTCTTGTACGGAAAGCAGTTATTGAGGAGCCAGTGCCTACTTCAAGTGACTTTTTTCTAACAGTTGTAGGTATTCTGAAAGTCGCACAAAAGCAGAGCACTGCGAATACGTCTATGACCGCAGATGAACTACTCGCACTGGTAGACGCTGCACGAACTGTCGTTCACAAAGCAGAGGCAACAAATGAATCCTGTAGTACGAACAATGAGCCCAGCACGACTTCAACAAGACATGTAATAGAGCCAGAAAAACTGATCTCATGGGGTCCAAGGAGGTAGTCGCGCAGGTTCTTCTTGAGTTGCACTGAATCTTGACTGTTGCTATTAAGCGATCAATTCTGTACCAAGCGGTCATGAACATAATAGAACAGGCACTTGCAAGTTTCTTGAAAACAACTAAAGCCGTAGATAAATTCTTCCTAGCAGCTGTGGAGCTCTTGTTTTCGGCTACTTCTCTGGTTCCGGAGTCTGAGGAGAGCGAATCACGAATATCACCTAATATTATTGAGACGCCCTGCACGGCAGTTGAGAGTGTGATATGTACGCTACGCACACTTTGTCCTACAGACAAAGTTGGATCCGCTTCTAAGAAAATCAAGTATGTGCATTTACACTGCCATTTCTACATCGCTGTTGCGAAAAATATGCTAAAGCGATGCGGCAGAGGGGACCTGAGGACACATTTTCGTATGATAACTGGTATAATTGCTCAGTTGTCAGTTGGATCGAATATGGAGGAACGGAGTGGCACAGATGACTTTGAACTGACTGCTGATCAGTTGTCTATAGCGTTCTGTCATAAACGTCAGGGCATTTTTTTAAAGGCAGAAGCTATAAAGTTCTTAGATTACGAAGAAGATGGACTGTTCCGATGGGTACCGCATCTTGGAAGCATAACACATGAGTATGTGGAAGTCAATCTTGACATTCTTTCCATTCAAGGAGGACTAGTAGGCGTCCTAAGCTTATTTTCACCGTCAAGGATACCCCGGTTTGATTTCTACTGGCTAGAACTCCTAGCAAACAAAGAATTCTTCCCGAGGCACAGTTTAGGCAATTCCGCCTAACTTCGGTGAATCTGACCAAAAACCGTGTTCTTTTTGTCAACTTACTCAAAGTCCGTTTTAACACAGAGAACTGCCAAGCAGAATTAGGAGCACACACACCAGGTGTTTTACGTTTGAATCTCGTACTTGTAAGACATGACACCATTCTGGCTTGGATAGAACCATCAGAAGCGCTACGGTATTGAAGAAGTGTTGCAAAGATCCTCTTAGTCCGCTCATATTGCACTCGTCTTGCTCAACTCGAGAGAGAACTCCATAGGAATTCCGTCCTTGCTCTTTTGGCTTGGGATTGCTTCTATGCTCGGATCACACAGCTCATAGCACGAGCACTTCTTCACATGGCACTGAAGATTTTCTCTGTACGAAGGATAAGAACATGCCAGTTCTATAATTAAAGTAAAGCATAATGCTGACGCCTCATGTTTCTCTGCAATATGCTGTCGCCAACGTGTAGCATCCCCCACCTTTGGTGCATGAGGAATGATTTCTGTTTCCAGAAGCTCCATATTAATACGCCTGATCGTCTTGGACGCACTAATCTTTCAAGCTTACGTAATGGTAATCACATAGTCTTGCTGAACCAGGTTTGGCAGCTTCATCCACAGAGAAGACGTATCATTGGCACCCCAGTATTCTCCAACATCTCCATCACTGAACAACGCTGCCCTCGAGTTTGCAGAGGTCGGTTTCATGTCCTCTTCACCCACTCCAAAAGACACGTTAATTTTTGATGCAGTCGTAAGATTACGGATTCGAACGTAGAATAGACCAGCAAATACGTATTGATAAGTTTCATACGCAAACTTGATCGTCGTCGTAACACCTTTCCGTAAGACTTCGACATTGATAACAGAGAATTTTCCATGGTCCTCAAAATCTGTAGTAATACCGCCATCATCAAGATAACACGTAACGTCGGCACGGATGGGGCAAACACATCTCTTCAATGCACTTACTAACCAACTCTGTTTCCCCAACAGTCACACTATGTACTTCAGGAATTTGATCCTCATGTTATTCCTGGAATTTAATAGTGAGTGGGTGAAGGAAGAGATTGCGAAATTGCTGTTCGAGAGGCTAACTGCAAACAGACCGCAACCGTGGGGACTACTAACTACGTTTGTTGAGCTGCTGAAGAATCCTGATGACAACTTTTGGAACTACTCGTTCGAGATTTGTGCGCCTGAAATTGAGGACCTGTTTTAGAATGTTTCAAAGCATTGCATGGCACCTTCGTTTCAGAATAGACGCCAATCGCTGGTGTCTGTGAAGTAGGGCTGAGGACCATGGCTAGGCAGAACTAGTATTATTATAAAGCATTTTTCATTGTATACATTGTAGAAGGCCCACCCTTTAGCGCTTACAATCAACAACATGGGACGTAATTACCAAGCATTAGAATAGGCAAGATATTCCGCATGGAATCGCAATTGCAAGTTATCATTTTCGTACGTAGTGAATGTTCTTTACCACGATACGGACACCTTCGGTACAGGAAGCATTGATATCTGTAGTTCCCGGTCGCACATTGGGCCTCGTTACGGATTTGATCCACATCATCCTTCAAGGATCAGTAAAGCAATATTACTCGCCGATCTTGTTAGGCTATACTCCCATTTCGCTCCGAGATTCACTCGTCGAGTGTACCGCTATTTTTCATGCTGAGCATTCAAAGGAACATCAGAATCTCTGCAGCGATTCTGAGCTCTCTCCATAAAGGAGGTATGATCCCCTTGTTCACGGATCGACTTCTGCAAATCATCTGGGAGGCTAGTTATGGCTTTTTCAGGAGTTCAAGAGGTAACGTTCTGTCCTTGTTCAATGAAGGTAGCCAATTTGTTTAAAAAAGCCGCCTCAAAAGAAATCAATACACCAAAAGCGTAGTTAGTCTGTCTCTATCTCACAGGCCCCCATGTACCTTCAACTTCTTTTTCCCATGTCTCTAAGCGACTTGAACTCTTCGAGAAGACACAGAGACTAACTCAAACCGTGTAGGTAGATGATCGATCACCATCAGATTCATCGATTCCCAACTTGGCTTCTGCGGGATAAAGAGTGGCTGAATAACGCATGGCGACAGCTCCAGTGAAGCCTTCAAACAAACTTCAAGAAGCCGAGAGACGTAGCTTGGCTTCTTCTCTTGAGACACAGCAAACATAGCAAAACGAAATCAAACCCAGTATAGATAGAATGGAAGCAGTTGCAGAAGCGAAATATGCGTGGCCACCACAATCACCTCCACAAACACCACCCAACCCACCATTAACATCAATAACAACAATAACTCCAACAACACCACATGAAATAGCACGAAACGATAACAAAATTAAACCACAAGGCAGTAGAGAAATTAGATAGCATTGTTCTCTACATCAGGTCTGGACTTTTGAACCATCTTCTTTAGCCTCTTCAGCAGATGGCTATGGTTTTAATGTAGTAAATCCATCAAATGCTCATCATGCAGATCTCGAGCTCTTTTGATCTGTATTGAGCTCTCTGCAAGATACGTTGCTTAATTGACATGATGATCAAATTCGTCTCTCTGCTTTTTTCTTCATCTGACTTCTGTGGCCTTCCATTCCTGTCACGCTCTATGGCAAGATGCTCACGCAAAATTGCCATCTGTTTCTCTGGATTATTATTCGAATGAACCACTCCTTTCAATATTTCGCTAAGATCCTTATATCTTCCACTGTTTCGTGTCCCATACTCACTCCTTCGCTCCACCGCAGGCTGATTCTGTTGTTCAATCTCTAAGCAAACCTCTTCAATACCCCCTTCATGTTCCTCGATGAGCTTCAAAGTTGTTGAGAGCAGATCCTCCGCCTCATTTGCGGTACCAATGCGTGACACGCGAAAAAAGACATATGCCCGTTTTGAATCAGCATTCAGTTCATCTTTCGGGGTCATCCGTAGAAAGCTGCAAATTTTACTTGGATCGTTCTGCGCTGACGTAGACCAGTTTGCCCTTGCTATAGTAACCATCTTCTTCACACTGTTGTACGTTTTCTTCAACACGGAAGCACTACGGTCACATAGAGCTCTCAAATTAAAGTCTACCTCATCCAATCTCCCAGCAAAACTGTGCTTCGATTCCATGTTCTTACATTAAATCGATTTGCAATAACCAACCAGTGCGAATCCCGCGTCACGTTAGCGTCCAACTCTCTTCAATTCAATGTCTTACTGATAGCCTTATCGAGGGCATTCTTTCCAAGTTCTTCGTACCGTAAAATTACTATAAGCTTCGCAGATTAATTGAGACTGAAGCTTGGATCACTGTGCACGACTTCCCCATCAAACGTGAGCGGAAATCCAAAGCCTGGTTCTGCCGCTTTGTAATCAACAATAAGTTTAATAGCCACTTCTTAGTCAGTCAAGTGAACCATATTAACAAACTCACCTACTTCAGGCGAATTAGAAATTGTAGCACGACGACTGACCGCGTCGTTTTCCCATTGAAAAAAAGCTTTGATTTCATCGTTTGTTGAAAGACAATCCCCGATACTGTTATCGTCGAAACTTTTAGTGTGAAATTACAACACTACTCGTGAAAGAAGTTCAGCGCGAGTCCGATTACGAATACGAAGCTTAAACGGCTTTGAAATCGCTCGCAAGTCTTTGACGGTCTTTTCCCAGAGAAATGAGTATAAAAAGGCCATTCTAGTAGCTTCTCGAAAAGTTATTTCATTGTATGGAGAGACTGTAATCTCGGAGGAAGTAGCCAAAGCGGTTAGAACATTACAAACCCTTGCGGTACTGGTGGCTGCATTTTGGTTTGGTGGCATCTCTTGCCGTGTTGTACATTCTGAGTTTCCCGGACATGATGATGGGTGCTTGCGTGGACTCCTGCGAATGGAAGGGGTGGGAGCGGGATTAGGACATCTGTCTGACATGATTATGATTGTACAAGAGGCAAAGATAAGGTAGGGGTGCGCAAAGAAACACACAGCGCTTGCCGGGGGAGATTATAGATTGTTTATTGTACAACCATATGGCTGACTGAACAGGTCCATGGGGCAGACGGAGGGTTCTCAAATTTGAATGATTGGTTTACGATCGACCAAGTGGCGTGCCTCCGTTTGGGAAGCTTTTCTGCTTACAGAGAAGAGGACTTTAAGAAATTCACATGGCTTTCAAAGTCAGTACGGTTCGAGGTTGATCCCGCCAATCAGAAAGCATGTATGGGCGTTCACGGGCTTCGTTCACGCTTGTTTAGACACCGCCTGATGGGCGCATGTGAATTAGTGTGGGCCACAAAATTTCCTGTGTCTACACCATTTGGACATCCACACTATTAACATTACTGACCTTTACAGTTGGTACCGCTTAGGCCGTGTCTACATATGGACATGGACATGGGTTTTTGGCATTGAACCGGGAGAGGAGTTACACAAATTCATATTTACATGGCGACACTTTGAAAACTAATCTGATAGAGAGATTCTGAAAGTTCCGTCACATGGGATTCCTCAAAGAGCGACCACAAAACTTGTGGACAATGGACAAGGGAGATTTTTTTCCATGTTCATATGCAGACAGGGCCTTAGAGAGAGGGAACGTTGGCTATGGCCTCACCCCCCTAGCCGATTGTGGTACACCCAATTGGGTGTAGAGTACTAGCTTGGTAGTCCTTCTTCACAAACTTTATTGCGAGTGTGCCAATGGCTCAGAAGTGCGAAAGTTGGGTAGTCGAATTGTGGTGGCAGCACCAGACCACTAGGGGCGTGAGATAGCCAGGTGGGCTAACCGTAACCGATTGGTAGTGTTGGACGTATGGCGCACATGGGCTAGTACAGCCTGAATAGTCTTAGCCAAACAAGAAAGGTGACTGTAAAAACTAAATGGTACCACACTTTCTCAAGAGGTGCTTACCCTTTTCATTCTTGCAAAGAGAACGCTGCATCTACTGTAAGGGTGATTCAGGCTCAACCAGAGAGGCATTCTGCTACGTGGCATCCGTTGGAGCCAGCTATAATGGCATGGCCCCTCGCCACAGTAGCGAAGTGTCACTACATATCTAGAATAACTAAATTGAATTATGATCATAATTAGTTAGCCATTCGAACCCACGTGGCATGCCAAACAATTGGTACAGCGCGCGTTGCACTGCCCACGTGGTCTGATCTCACTTTATTACAGCCCTTCTGCTACAGACAGGCACACCTTTGTGGCCGCACGTTGGGGCCCCGTAGCGAGTGTCGTGAAACCGTCTCGATGATGGTTCGACCGTGCGCTGCCATTTAGAGAGCATAAATATCCATTCGGTAATGCACACGCCGATCAGTGCACCCTACGTACGTTTAACGCAAACTCACGGGTTGGCTTCTCATTTCTCTTCATACTGATTGGTTCTTTCTTTCTCTCATCCCTTCGGTTACAACGCCATTTTAGTAGCATTTTCTTTTCGAAGAACCACCTCCTGGCCTTCACCACTCATACGCCTGGTTACGTGCCTCATCTTGCAGAGAGCGTCCAATTCACTGTTTTGGGCCTACTGTCTCTTGCCTTCTGGTTCTTCCCTTCGATCTCCGTCTTCAGTAACAATAGTTGCACTGCTAAAACAGGGCTATTCGTACGTCCTCTTGGTTCTCCACCAAACAATCGGTAGTTTCCGAAAACATATGGCTACCATTCCAGCTGGTTCCATCACGCCCAAATTTTGTGCATTATATTGTTAAGAACAGAGGTGCAGTGGTTTAATTGGTTGGAAGTCGATGGTGATGATCCGAGTTAGAAGTTCGGAAAATCCATCGGGTTTTATATAGAGTTTCTAGTCTAGTTTTATCAGTGCCACTAGTCGTTGAGATTTCCTCCAAGTTAAAAGGTATGATGCTTGGTGTTCGTGCTGGCCTCCGTACGCGAGTGGTCTACCGGTTTCAGTGCCAGATCTATTCGTTCGATGACTTGGCATATTCCATCAATGCTGATGACTTGTCATCAGACAAGGTCTTGATGATTTGGCATGGACCCAGGGTGCCAGTGATGACCTGGCACGACTCCCTCGGGCATCTTCCGTAACCGTTCGATCCCTGCTGTACCGTGCAAAATGTCTGGCAACGTTGTGAGTAGTAGGCAACGTGTACTTTAGAGCCAATATGTCCATGTGGTCAACCCAGACTTCTTTGACATGAACATGTTGTCATGTCATATGGATAGGGTGTCACGAAGATGCCCAATTCGGCTTTGAGGCCAGTTGGGCATGGTAAATGGGAAACTGATTTCGTCAGCAGATCGAGTAGAGTAAAAGTAGCTGGTTTTCGCTCGTTACAACTGTTGCTAGAGCCAATTATACTCAAAGAGAGGTAAGTAATAACTAATTCTAACATATATCATTGTCCCAAAAGGTTTCTGGCCACGTTTCGTCAACCTTTCATGGCCTACAGCCCATTTACGACTTGGTACATTGCTATTTGATGTCTTCTGACGTCTCTCGCCAAAATTTGAAACGCATCGGGTTCGAACACCTCGAGGCACAAAGGCCCACGATTTCCGCTAGAGCCAGCACCGTCTGCTGAGGCGCTTTTGTAGGAGCGCCCCCTCCATACCGATTTGGTTCGGGTCCACTAGTAGGGAGGGGCAAATTATTCCCTCGGATTCTTCATCTTGGTATCCCCAGCAAAGAACTTTCGGTGCCATCTTCATCTTCTAGTCATATGGTCACTTCGCTCGAAATTTGAGAGAACCACTAGGGTTTGCTTTAGCCTGCCACGTGTTTTCCGTCCTTTTCCTGGGGGCCTTCTGCCTAACCTACCCGCCTAAAAAGCTGGCAATGTACCGGTTATTGTCCCTGCAATGCCAGGTATCCAACACAAATAAAGTTCCTTTTGGTTCCATGAACAAACGTATCGGCATCGGCCCTCATCTCTGTTGAGAAACACGACTGATTCGTACCCACAGAATATTTATTTCACATCAACCAGTAGGCTCGGTGCTATTCAACTGGTTACGATCGCTTCCTACCTATATCCAGTTGGTCACATCATCCGTAGGTCCAAATGGTTTTACGTCTGACGGGTGCTCACTCCCAAACGGGTCATCGGCTGAATTCATCTGCCAGAGTGTGCATAATCCAAACCGATCAAATTCCGTTCATATTCTTGGTCAAAAGCATTCAGCTGCATACTATCCCTGTAGACTGCAACATCTTGCGACTGGGTCAGCTACCACTTAGAATGGGTCCCGTCCCTTACCAATTGGTTCGGCGAGGATGTCTTCAATCCAAAACCAACAGAGCCGTCTTTCTCAATGGTCTTCATGACCACACTTTGACCATCTGAGAAGCTTCCAGCATAGCACAGTTATCCGTAGTGGCCTATTCACGGCGTGATGGTGACACTGAGCATCAATGAACATCCGGGCATGCTTCCCTCTGTTTGGTCATAGTTCCACTTGGGTTGGTGGGTATCCTGGATACAGAAATGGTAGATATAAGTCCCTCCGTCGATTATTGGTACAACGATTGGTATTGCTTCGAAAATTTCTCCCCCCTGCTTAGCCCCCATGCACCGCGTAGGCGTTACGTGAACCAGTTGGTGTGGTTTCATTCCAATTCCGCCAACATCTTATGAAGACGTTATTTGTATGTGATGGGGCCGTTCCACGGATTCATAGAACGCCGTCTATCCTTACCACCTTACATGGTACCGAGTTCCTGATACGGTAATTCGTGACTGACGGTGGAATCAATTATTTCTTCGGTTTCTGTCGGTACATTTCCAAGAGGTTTGGTTGTATTCCCTTGTAATGGCGTATTTTCTCCAGTCGGTGAGATGGCGAGAGCAGCCGTAGGTTCGGCTGTCACTACCTGCGATCCGATTAGTTCAATATTACCACCTGGTCTGGGACTAGACGTAGACTCTCTGGAAGCCTTTTGTTCCAATTGGATTGATGGAGGAAGAGCGAAGGAGCTTTTTACTCCACCAAATAACTCGGGATGTGCGTTACCCGGAGAAGCTTTCGTAACCATATCAACCGGTGCGGTGTTCTCTAAACCGCTTTCCCGGATTTTTATCGTGTAGTCGCCTACTCGTATAACCGTATAATGGCGGGTTGGTTTCGGTAGGAGGATGGATTTGATCTACTCCGCTACCAGTCGGTCATCTTTCTCATCCTTAAGGGTTGGACGAACACCGTTCGGTGGGATGTCTACAAAGAAGTAGTCCCCAACTTCTACCTTGGTAACTCTTTGCATTTTCTGGTCTATGCATTTCTGGTACCACTCTTGGGCTGCAATCTTCTTTGATAAGGCTGCCAATATGGTTTCCCTCAACTTTCGTAGGATATTTCTCTTCAGCTTAATGGAAGATTGTGTCCCAGCGGCACGGCGGTATACTGGGCCAGCTTGGACGATAAAACCGAGTGGGTATCGTGATAAGACCAATTCAAAGGAAGTGGCTCCCGTCAAGCAATATACCTGTAGGTTGTAAGCGTTGTCAAGGGCTAAACGACGTCCCCAATCGGATTGGTGCTCGGCTACGTAGTGACGCATTCGTTCCACAAGGGTTCTGATAAAGCTTTTCACTTGCTCATTGATTTGGGAGTGGTACCAAGTCTTGAAATATTGCTTTAAACCTAACGTGGCGCAAACTGATTCGGATAACGTCGAAGCCAAGTTAGAACCATTATCGGTAAGTAGGTATAGTGGAGGACCACACGGAAGTGCCCAATGGTTGAGAGAACATTCGGCCAATACGGTAGGGGTTGTGGGCTTGAGCGGGATAGCTCGAGTGAACTTTGGGAACCGATCGGTAGTGACCATGAATTACATGTTGTTTCCAGGAAGCAGTCTCAATACATCAGTGGCTTTGAAATCCAATGCTGGCCGTCGAGAATAACGTCATAAACTTACGATGTTTCCCAGTACCACCACGGTTTTTGACGCACGAGGTGCATCTCGCCACATAGTTATAAACATCGTGAGCCAACAGGGGCCAGTAGAAGTCTCTGCTCATGGTGTAACACATTTTTCTACTTCCTGGGTGACCTGCCAGCCCTGGTCAGTGGGCTAGGTGGAGAACGCTTTGGCGAGGTGACTCCGGTACGAACTTTTGGAGCAGGCCACCCAAGGTGGATCGCCTGAGTAAAAAACCTTCATGGTCCACCTCTAACTTCTTATCCTTCTCGCCAAGAAGGTATGGTAGTGAATTGCAATACCTATTGGGTGCTTGCTCTCGCAAGAATTCCTTTTTGGTAATGGGGGCACACAATTCCTCTTCCACTGCGAACACTCCTTCTGATAGATCATCTGTGACGATAACCTGATGGAACGCCTCTTCCTCATCCAGAACGGTACCCACTTTGGTTTCCTCTTCTTGTCCATCCTTAACCGATGGGAAAGTGAAGCACGGGATATCATCCTTCACTGGTGCTTCTTCTAACCCATTGGTATTCAAGCGTGACATGGCATGGAACACATTGTGCTTCACGCCTGGATGGTATTGTACCTCGTACTCGAACGCCGACAGTCCTAAACTCCATCCGGCTAACCGTCTGAAGCCATCCTCAACGCCAAATGTCCACCGTAAAGCATCATGGTCTGTATGCAGGGTAAATGTCGTTCCATATAGGTAAGGATGGAGCATCAGCATGCTCCACACAACTGCTAGGCATTCCTTCTCCATCACGGTGTATTTCTGCTCCGTTCTGATGAGCGCCCTACTTCAGTAACCGATTGGTGATTTACTAACATCCGCTTGGTCTTACATTAGGCAACATCCTATCTGAGCAGAGAATGCATCTGTATCAAGGGGTTAGTGATAACCAGAATTCGGTAAAGCCAATATTGGTGAGAAGACCAGCGCAGCTTTCAGCTTATAGAACGCTTGTATCTCTTTCTTCTTAAGGTAGCCAAACCAATATGGTTGTTCTTTCTGCAGTTTACTGTTAAGACGTCCTGCAAGTTTGGCGAACCCTTCAGTAAACCGTAACTCTACGCTACACAAATCAATAAAGGAGCGTATATCCGTTTGGTTTCGTCGCAGCTTAGGTTCCTAAACCACTGCAATAATTTCTTTCGGCTACCTGCAGGAGTTTTGAGCTGATCATGTGACCTAGATACTCGACCTTTTGTTCAGAGAACATCCATTTGCACAACTTGAGAGCTACCTGGGCATCCTTCAGAATCTGAAGCATCATTTGGAAGTGCGTAAAGTGTTCTTCAACCGATCTGGAGTAGATTGGTACGTCATCTATATACACCAGTGCGGTCTGCCATCTTCATTTAGATAAGACTATATCCAGAGTTTTCTGGAACGTAGCAGGCGCTTTTCGCATACCAAGTGCATTTGCAAGAAGTGGAAGGAACTATCGTGGCAGGTGAATGAAATCTTGTCCCTATCCTCCTCGGGTATCTCCACTTGCCAGTAACTGTAATTGGCATCCAGTGGAGTGAAGTCTTCCGCATCCCCGAGGGAATCGATAAATTCGTCCATTCTAGGTACTGGGCACGAATCCCTGACCGTAACGGCGTTTAGATTTCGATAGTCGATACAAAACCTCATACTAGTGTCTTCCTTCCTCTGGAACAATACCACTGGGCTAGCGCACTCCGCATATGCGAACTCGAAGACCCTTCCTTAAACATTCTTTCCACCTCTGGAACTTCAACCTCTCGTCATTTCGGAACTACTGGGTATGGTTGTTAGCGTACCAGCATGGTTCCAGGAACGAAGTCGATATGGTGTTGCGTGAATTTCATCACCACTAGATGAACTGACCAGATGGTACTAAGCGGATCCAATAGCTCGAGGATACGGTAATTACAGGGTTGCCCTTCAGAGCCAATGGTTACATCCTCTTTTCTGTTGGTACTTCCTCACGGTGATCGTGCGGCTTCGGCTTATACGGGCGTTGTTGGTTTCCCTTCTTTCGCCATCGGACTGGCCCCTCCTACTTAGCGTGGAGTTCTACGGACGACGTTTGTGGTTTAAAGGTACACATTCTACCCGGGGTGGAACATGCTAGTCCGACAACGGTGTTCTTGCATAGGTCGACCATATGGTTACTGAAGTTGCTTAAGCATACCTGAAAGGTTTCAGTCAGTATGTTTTCCACAATTCCTTTTGCCATCATGGTCATGTGGCGTTCCAATAGCTTATAATGGCTTTATTGTGTTTGGAGACCAGGACAATCGCATATCACCTTGGCTACCACTTGGTGCATGAGCAGGATCCCAATTGACTTTGCAAGCCAAAATTTATTGGATACTGTCGCTGAAGGCGTTTCCAGCCTTGATTTTGAAGCTTTTTTCGACTTATGCCGACCAATTATGGCTACTTTTGGACCCTCTTGGAATATGACGGTTCTATTTCGAGGCAAAATTGCTCAGACATAGTTGTCAATGAACTTAGTTCCAAGTGTACAATCCATTGTCAACTAGCTGATCACGATAGACCTTACCCGGACCTTGAGGGTCGTACAGCTACCATCAGATCTACGCTGCTACTGACGGCTAATGGTCGCTTATTCGCATCCACCAAAGGGTTCATAATTGTAAGTGGCTGTACCCTGTCCAACACCTTCGGGGATAATAACTTCGAATTAACCAGATTCGGTCTAGCTCCCGCAACCAAAATAGCGTTGCACGGAAACACCAGAAAACCTAAGGGTGGTGTTTATATTGTAGGTATCATAATTCAGAAAATAGATAGGTACTGATTGGTCTTCTAGCGCTTCCTTTCAGCGAACCAAAGGGTTGAAATCTATGCAAGACACCGGTATTTCCGGTTGGCCTTTCAAATGAGACCGGTTGGATGTGGCCTGTGGCCCAACCTTTAAGCATTTTAAGCCTGAAATGGTGCGGCATCGCCTCTGGCTACCGATTCTGAACCGGTGACTAGATTAACCTGTTGATTTACAAGCGAATGTTTCTCCTGAATCTGTCGGTTTCCACCCGCTTAGCCAAATACCACCTGATAATTCTGCTGACGCACTTGGAGGAGGGCGGCCCGAGCCTGAGAGGTGACATTTGGACAAATCGTAGCCAAGTGGTGAGGTGACCGGCAAAAACAACAAAAAAGATTCCTAGTGGCCTGATCCCTCACAGCCATCTAGGTTCCGCGCATTAGCGTTCGTTCAAAGATTGGACGCGTGCCATATGGTATGAAGATGGCTTACTCTGTAGTGTGGTCCTACCAAAGCGTTGTATTGCGAGTATCTGTTGGTCTGAGACGGAGACCTGTGGGGCTGGGGTTGATCCCCTCGGAGTTTAGGATGCCATTCTGGACATGCAGACGAATGACTAAGAGACCGATGCAGAGGCGGGCCCGGTGTATACCAAATAGAACTTAGTTCCAACTGCTTTGACATCGTGCACCGTGCCCTCGGAGGGTGACAAATAGTCCTCCTCTTAAAGCTGCCGTTTCGGTTTATCCCTACCAGGCTTGACACCACCCTGCTGGGCTTTATACGACCGGCTCGGTGCGTAACACCAAGGGCCTGCGCATACTACGCCAGACCGTTATAGTCCACTTTTCGGTTCGTCACGAGGTGATTCCTCACCTGTGATCTAATGACAATGTCGATGTTATCGGCTAACAACGACTTCAACCGAGTGGTACGAAACACAGTACCATACCTGGAGACCATCACAAACAGCGATTTCGCAAATTTCGAATTTGGTTTGCTCTCACCTCTCATAGTAGCCAAGAAGCTCGGTGTAAGCTTCCTGAATAACCTCATCGGTCTCCTGGGTTCCGAAAGGTAGATATCGACCCATAGGTATGTCCGAAGCATTTCCGTTTGGTCCTCATCAATCGGCATGCATGGTCTTCCCTTGCAGCCTACCGTGGAGCAGGGATGTGGCCTGCTTTTTCAAGTAGAATTGAAACAACTACGTCGCAACGTGTTCTGAAGAACCATTCTTGTCACAAGCGATCTTGAGCCTTTGAAGGAAATCAATGATCGCAATGTGATCATCACTTTCGAAGGTAGTCTCACCCATATGGAAACCAGGCCGTTTGTACTGCATAGTAGTATTCCGAGCTATCTGTGAGGTGTATTGAAAATATCGGTTCCGCAAGCAGTAGGTTTTGAAATCAACCGCCTTGTTGAACACGTCTTCAACGGCCAAATTACGTCCAGGTCAGAACCAGTGTCGGAACAATTGTCATCGGATGAATCATACCATTTTGTTATACCTTTACGGTTCTTATTCAACTTCGGACGGTATTTTTCCTTCCTCTTTTACCTACGTTTACGGTTCTCGTCATCCTCCGACAACTCTGTATCGGTACTGGAGTCCGGGGAGTCAAGGTCCAACCCACGGGCTCTTCTCCTTCTCTCATTGATCTTCGTCTTTC
Organism: Gracilariopsis chorda; assembly: GCA_003194525.1. Lineage (NCBI taxonomy): Eukaryota > Rhodophyta > Florideophyceae > Gracilariales > Gracilariaceae > Gracilariopsis > Gracilariopsis chorda. The sequence continues at coordinate 27,012 of NBIV01000084.1, forward strand.
GTTTTGGTCTCCGTCGCCGCTCATTCTCCAAGCTCTATGAACCATCACCACCAGGGTCTGCTCCATTGGGGCCCTGCTTGGGTCCATCAATAGGTTCGGGAAGGTATACAAACCCCGGGCCTTCCTCTACCTGAAGGTCTGTTCTTTTTCGAAATGGGCCAGGAAGCTTCTCACCGATTTTGTTTATAGGAAGTGATGGCTGGAGAGACTTCGTTACTGAGAACATCTGTGGGTTACCTTGATCGGTTCTCATTACTACCGGGGCAGTTTGGGGGCTCTGTGGGGCCACCCGTCAGTGTTCCTGCAGAGACTCCTGCACCATTTGGTCTATGTATTCCCAAGCATCGTGCTCGAGGAATTTAAAAACCAAAGCTGGGGCGTTATCGTTGTTCTCGTCACTAGCTCGGTTAATCACCATCTTGGTAACCATATCCAAATCCAACTTGAGTAGCACCACCTTAAGTTTGTAATCATTCTTGTTCTCTACCATTTGGTCGGATATGGTACTGGTCTTCTGCCCCACCGGGGACGCGGTCTCTACCATATTGGTTACCGGGGGAGCGGCATCCCCCGCCGTCTGCTCCCCGTCATTGGCATAGACTTATACAGTAGTTCTTCGTAATAGTCTCTCCGGGTGGTTCAGTATTCGTTAGGCGAATCCGGGGACGGGCCAGAGCCAATTCCTTGGTTTGATGAGCTCCTGGATCTTGAGTTCGGTTGTGGCGTATCTAATTGGTAGACTAATGTTTCAGTGAATCGCTTTGTAGTGATAACCAAAACCAAATGGTATTCCAAATTACACTTCCTTCCGAATTCTTCTTTCCAAAACCAATGGGTATAGTTCCAGACTCTAGGTTGGCAGACCAAAATGTGGTGCAACCAAATGGGTGTAGAGTACCAGCTGGGTAGTCCATGTGGATAATCTCTATTGGAAGAGCGTCGAGGGTTCAACCTGGAGGGTGGAAGATGGGTAACTGCATGGGGGTAGCAGCACCAAACCACTAGGGGTACGAGATAGTCTGGCGGACTAACCGTAAGTAATTGGTAGTTTTGGTCATACGGCGCACACCGGCTAGTACAACCAGAATAGTTTTAGCTAAACGAGAAAGGAGGACTGTAAGAAACCAATTGGTATCACATTTTGCTAAGAGGTGCTTTCCTTTACCATTCTTGGAGAGGGAGCGCTGCACACACCTTAAGGGTGAGTGAAACTCAACTTCAGCTGCACTCTGCTACGTGACGTAGCTTGGGGCCGGCCGTAAAGGCATGGTCCCGCGCCACATCAGCGGAGTGTAACTACCCATCTAAAGTAGTTAAATAAATTAGTATCCTAATTAGTTAGCGACTCTAACCCAGGTGTAATACAAAGCAATTGGTACAGCGCGCGTTTCACTGCCCATATGGGCAGATCTCACTGTATGACAGCTACACATCGTCTTTCATCTTCTTTATATCTTGTGTCGAAAAGATAGTGAAACAAATTTTTGGCTGTTCTTAGCTTTGTACAAAAACCTGAGAAAAAACATCCATCTACGCACAAGTCGTTAATTGGGTCTTATTTTCGACCTTTGGCGCAGAATCGACATAAAATCTTGCCCATACTAAACATTCACACCCTCTTTGACAAAAGTGCATTTATCTCAGTATAAAAGTAAACATGACTGGGTTCCCAAATGCGGCAAACGAAGCGAACGACAGTTCGCGCAATGAACTCGAAAACATCCACAACTAGAGACTCCGTTTCTGCACCCAGGAGGACACTACGTTTGGCAGAACGTATATCAAAACCTCCAAACTCTCTATACTCGTTACCAATCGCAACGAAAAATATCTTCTACGACGGAACTGCCAAGTGATATAATGACAATTCTACGCCTGCACACTGCGCTGAAAGATCCACAAAGTCTATTCGTAATCATGTTAAACTTTTAGTTGAAACCGTCCAGTTTGTTTTCTGGATGCTACTTCGCGTTTTTCGTATAAAATTGTCCGGATACCACTAAGTGACACGGAAAGAATGGCTACTGCGCTTTACAACAGCATAAAAATAAAATTCTCCGAATGAAGACTTTGGAGAACGATTAAGCTTCATTGAAGCATGAAAAGTGCTATGGTCTCATTCTAATTTTGCCCTAGATAGTGACAATTGGCGAGTTGCATGGAAATATTCAGCGGAAGGGAGGAAATTGGGAGCGGAAACTAGAAACACGGAGAACAAAGAGTATATCGGCGGAGAACTAACTAAAACTCTGACAAAATAAGAGCTTCCAACTGAAAGAAATGCTGCTAATACAGAGTGTGTCAAACCAAACTACTACGAGGCGAAGCTCAAAGTCGCCAAGGAAGCTTTAGTTCTCCAACAGAAAAAAGGCAAAAAGCTTCAGACGCAAAACAATATTGGTCTTATCACCGCATCCGCAGACACAAACCCTGAAAAGATAGAGATATTTTGCATATCGCGCAAAAACGTGCTTCAGAAGCTGAAGGAAACCAACGGCAGGAAGAAAGTAGAGGCCAAAAACTGAAAACAGTTGAAACTGCTTCTTTCTCGGGTAAAATCGAAGGCTTCTTTCAGGTTCTACCTTCGTAAAATCCAAAAGGCGGAGTCTTGCGGGTCAGTTATTGATTCAGAATTGTAAAACTCTCCCGAGAATGTCCAAAATCTCACAAGGGCACGTAGGCCTGGAGCAAGCCTGCAAGCAGAAGTGCTCAGGCTTCTACGTGAGACGAATTTCCATGTTACAGTAGTTCTCGCTGATTCCGTTGTTAGAACCCTGAACGAATGCGGTATGTTAAGACTCTCTATGCAGGGCCTATAAATGTTTGACTTCATCATCTTTCCAAGCCCTCTGTTTGTGGAAGTCCTTCAAAAACTGTTGGCTTTGACATAAAGCTGCTATCGATGCCTCAAAAGACGACAGTATCTCTGTTTCTGCGCACATTTGTCGACTGTCGTGCACAACGTTTTCAGTTTGAAGTTTGTTCGATTCAGTCCATGTTCGTTGCTTTTCTGTGAGACCTTCTTATACCATCATATAGTGCAGAAGAATGCAGCAGTACATAACGTCAACCATTGTCTCTATTCTTCGGGATGTTTATGGACTGCCCAATGTAACACATGGAACTTGAAGCACGCCATACGCTCCCTCAACATCTTTAAGGCATACTCTCTGCCACTGAACGAGGTTGTTATACTTCTTTCTTATCGGCTCATGAATCGTGTGCACGAATAAAAAGCACTCTGAGTACACTCTGTGACCAAGAAGAATTGGAATGATGCTGCTTTCCCTTCAAAATGTAAGAAAACTTCAGAAGAAACGTACCATTGGAGATTCTGTTTATCAACGGAGGGGATGCCAATGTATATAAATCATTCGCAATACCTGGCGTTCCAAAAAAAGCGTGCCATATGCAAAACATCAATTCGGCAATACATTCTAAGTTCACATTTGGTTTCCTTTCTTTCTCTTGATACTGGCCTGGCCATGCCACTGGAAAAGTCTTACTCAACTATTACGAACAATCTGTGCTTTGTATCGCACCGGGAATGGCGATTTCCCTATTACGTTTCAATGTTTGTTGAAGATCTGTGGCTGTCAGAGATTTTAAGTAAACCTCACCAAATACTTCTACAATACATCTGCAGAACTGTTTCAAACATTCGATTTACTGGAATCTGCCATTCTTAAGTACTAGTCAACAAAATTAGCAGCGCATATATATGCGACCAAGCAAAATGCAACTGTAACGTTTTGTTGTGGAGAAACCGTGGTGCTGCTGTACATGTTTTTGGCTGTTGAAAATACGAATATTGATTCTGCAGCGTCTGGCATAGCTTGCAGGAAACAAAGCACAACACGCAAAAGCGTCGTCAAAAATGGCGTTTCGTGTATACTGGATGAACAAATATGTATTGTGAATACAATAGTTGGAATCCTTTGGGTCGCTCGCTGGCAATGCCGAGAACTTTGCCTGTATTAGATCATCCATGTAGCTTGCTTTTGTCTTCCATGTCGGAGCTATCCACGAGATCATCTAAAAGCAGATCGAGGGAGTCGTGTGGTGCTTCGTTTACAACGAACGAAGGCATAACCGATTTGGTGCTGAGAGGAAGGGATGAAGGCTTGTCTGCCGGTGGAGACAGCAGACTTGCAGAGAAAACCCACAAGAGAGCGAAAAGAAGGATCAAATCATAGATTTGCATGTGCGCGACGTTTTGCTGCTTTGGTTGGCTTTTGGCCGCGTCAGTACAGATTCTCTTACAGCCAAAATATTTTTGGAAAACCTCAACTGATGGGATGAACTGTAAGCAGTTTTATGGGAATTTTATGTGCCACTCAATGAGAACAGTCTCTGAATACTACTGTTACGATGCGCATCAATTTTCAGTTTTCCAGATTCATTCTGTTCTTGTACGCTTGCGGCATTCACATTTACAAATGAAGTACTGCAAGCCACGCAAAGTGCGCTGTACTCTGGCTGAATGATAATGCAGTCTACTTGAAAGTCGACTGCACTTACAGTATTGAACAAAACCCTTTTCAACAGGGTAGAAGACACAGTCCATCAGCAGCAACAGGAGAGGGGGAGGTACAACGCCCTCAGAAGTGAAGCTCTGAACTTGGTTAGTTTCCGAAAAGGTTCAGTGATCACGTACATTGTAGAACGTATTTCAAAATTGTATTGCTGCATTTGATATTCAGCACGTTGAACAAGGCACCTATGTGGTTTCTTGGTCCCAAACGTGGACGTCAATACAGCAGTCCGCAATACCCTTAATTAACTTGATACTTGTTCTTACAGTCATTTTGGGGGTGATTGGTACTTCTTCTGCCCCAAACTTTGCTGCCGTACCAGCACGACTTTTCAAACAATGTACCTATGGCAAGGGAGGTTGATCTATTCGTTACAACCTTCCAGTGTTTTATACTCCTTCTTACAGCGAAGAAATGCCGACTCTCCGCCTTTGCCGTCTGAAGTCTTCTTACATTTGGATACGTATCAACACCGTTCTTGAGCTTCCATCTCAATAAGGTTTAATAATGTGCAGTCGTTTTGCCATATAGTCTAGTGAGTTTCTCTCTATTCTGTCTAGCATTCTCTTTTCTTCCTTTTCTTGGGAAGCCCAACGCTTCTTGATGCACGTGCTAAATCTTGTTTGCAATTGTCTCTTACGCACGTTCCTTTCCTCAGCTGAGGAGACACACACCCTCCCATGTGTAACTGAGTACCCAATTTTAGCATAATTCTTCCATTACAATTCGCATTCAGTAGACCCGACCTTACCAACCGACCCTGTCATGTCAACAACTGGAAGAAGTCTTTGTATTTGACCCCCTTTTGGACAGAATGATCAGCATGTTTTCTTTCTCGTATTCTCCTCGCTGAAAAACACCAAATGGTCTCCCGAGCTATAATTGCTTACTTTTTGTTCTCCGTCTTTCGGGTTTACCTCCCTTTATGGTCATTTTTCGCCCGTTCCGTTGTTATCCAGTTTTCACGCTTTTCTCTTACGTGTAGTTAGCCCTGTGATGGGGCGGAACTGGTAGCGCGCAGGTGCCCCGCTGATGGTGGAGGTAGTCTAGGTTCTCGGTGTTTTTCTGCACTCCCGTCTTTGATGAGCCCCACAGTGCGGAGAGAGATTCTTCAAATGACACAAGTCAGGTTTCCGGGTATTGCATGGTTTCACTGCATCTTTTGTCAAACGCGTTGGATATCGCTCGCCGTCGTGGGCCATTGCGGTTTCTCCACTGGCCACACGATCAGCAAACGCTACCAGAGCTTCTTAGCTCCATCGAATGGTTGAACAGACCATAACCTTCTTCCATGGATCCCCAGGTGTATGGGTTGTGCAGCGCTCACAAAAGACTTGTAGGGTAATTTCGAGCTCTCCGTGAGGTGTTAGTGGAAGCCCATGAAAGTTGTTTGGAGAGGAGTTTTTCATGATTTTACGTTCTTGCAATACTGGAAATTGTAGTGCACGCCTTCTGAAGGAAATATCTGTTGACTTGGTTACTTAGTTGAAAAGTGCAAAAGTGTGCGTCATGTTTAGTGTCCATATGAAATTTGATCTGCTTGGTTGGTGATTTGGACACGTGGTACACTGCACAGTCAGTTGGTGATTGGATGTAGTAGTGGATGTTAACAACACATTGTGAGATAACTTCTCGTTAGCTTTACTTATCAAATTTATACCCATTTCTAGGATGATTAGTGCTTTATGCAACGGCAAACCCGATGTCGAACGCGTACATCTTCCCTCACGAAAGGATTCTCGCTCCAGACAATTTGGCCTTCACGAGTCGTCTACTCCTCCTAATAACCATACTCTGTTGCACGTGGTTGTCTACTCCGCCATGCAGAACTAAGGGACCCCATCATAGAGAGTGGTTTAGCAAGCGCTGTGGTTTGGCACTTGTATAAGGTTTTCCCCCAGCATTTTCCATTTTACATCGTCACTCTCGTGACTCCCCCATCTCTACCTCTTTTTCTCTCTTGTTTCTAGGGAGACCTAACACTACCCACTGTTCGCATCCCTCCTCCTTACTCGCACGTGGCACCTCTTGTGGAACCGGCATCTGTAACAGAGAGTATCACAAACCACTCATGTCGATAACCGTGTTCTAACCACTACTGTCCTGTGCAGGTCGCGAACGGCTAGCCTCAGTATAACACCCGACTCAGTCGTGTCCCCTCCGCAAGGTTTTTACAGCTAGGTTGTCATCAATAGAAGAATATCACAAACTTGCGTGGTGTTTCTAGTCCGTAAGCATTGTACTACAGAACGTTTGGAACATCTCCCAGATTTCATTGAAGAAGTTCATTCTCACTTTGATTCGATGGATTCTGTGCCCGTCTGCAAACTTCTGGATAATTAGTCCTAGAATAAACCGATTACTATGATGTCACAACGTTGCCAGGAAATAAAAAGGCACTGAGAGCAAAGTTCAAGCGTCAGCGCTTTGATTCTTGGTCGTCCACATCATCAGGTTTAACCCAGAATGCTTCCTTTAATTCCATCTCCTCGATATCTGAATCAGAGAGTGAACTCCATCGGCAACCATTCCTCCCAAAGCCATCATCTTCCATCTAAGGTGAAATCCGATTTCTTTTGAAGCGTAAATAATGTCATCGTGTCAAAGCTTGAAGTAAACGAACCGGAGACATGAAAAGCTAATGTCAGAACGGTGCTAACACTACAAAGATTCTTCATTACGATTTACGCCCCATGGAACCAGACGGATATAAATGTGAGTGAATTTGATATAGTGTTCGCTGTGTAATTGGTAATTAACTGTAAGAAACCCAATTCCAGTGCAGAAAGGTCTTACTGATACACTCGAGATGAATGAAAGAATGCCTTATCCCGCATTATCGAGTGTATTGAAATACAGCCAGAGGTGTAATACAGCGTTTTCAAGAAATCGTCTGTGTCCTTTGCGAGGGGTCACACACGAGTCTTTGACCATTGCAACGCTTCTGCGCTACCTGCAACGCTACTCAGGCAATACTCGTTCTGTGAAATAATCTCATACTACCAGTACGATAACGAACTAATACTTCAAAACGCATTATGATGTCTCGAAATGGGGGTTGTATGCGTAGCAGTGTCTCCTTCAAAGTAAACCGTACTGCGAACATCACGTTGTGTGCTTATTATATGGGATACTGTGAAGCATAGTGAGACGCAGCCAGCGTCAGTCCCTAAAATGATTTCATCAGTGATAAAAACTGCCACAAGAGAGGTTGTTGCCTCTTGTACAAAGGTGATTGGTCGTTCGAGTGAGTGACCACGTAGTATTTTCTACTAGTTACTGAGTGCAAACTGTAAGGCCTCCCGGCTACTTCGGGATGAAGCCCCGTCATTGAACCGAGACCCAACGAATGTCACGTTTCACAAGTGCATCTCCGAAACACGCGTACTGTCCCTTAGTGCACCACTCTCTTTCTGGGAATGAGAAAGTCAAGCACTTTTTCGGAATCATTGATTCCATTCGGAATCTATAGTTGACACTCTAATTATTTAAATATATTTTATATTTTACTACATGACTTCCAGGTATAACAAACCTTATAAATCGGTCACAGTAGTCCATTCTGGCTCTCTCGTTCCTGTAGCGCTCCGGCACCGCCACATTTATCTGGTTGCCCATCCCGCCCTCTTCAAGACAAGCACTCACCGTGGTTTTACAAAATACATCAAGACGAACTATCTTCCTGGTTGTAGACGCCCAATTATTCTTAACAAAATTTGTTGTATCGGTCTAGAACGGGAATTGTCTCTATTGCTTTCTGAATGTTGAAATTCAGAAGTCAGTGGATTTGGACCTATGTTTAGTTTTGGTTATCGTTAGAATGTGGTTCAGAGTGTACCAAATGAATCTCGTTCAGCGGAGTATCCGCTCCAGAAATCAATCAAGCCGAGCAACGGGATCTGACTCGTGCAAAGACTTCTTAGAACCAGCTCTATACGATCGGGAAATATGTAACAAAACTCCATCTGCACAGGTCTGGGTCAACGACCGGTAGCGAACAGCGGAGGTCACCCCTCCCAACGTAACCAGTCAAGCATTACACGCGTCTTAAGTGAGGCGGATTACCGGTGCTACCTGTATCCAAAAATACTAGCAGCCAGAGGAAGAGGCACTTAGGACAATACTACCTCAAGTAGAATTTGGATATTTAGGAAAGCATTTGGGTGCGCGGTATATGCACTTGCAAATGTACAGTTATTACAGCGCGCAGGACATCTCGTGTACTATCTGGTGTACTACTATTAGGCTATCAGTTGTATTTCACATGTACATCCACGTATTCGCTGAATGTCCAGATGATGTCCAGATTTTAAGAAGATTGGATTGCACGTCTGCTTCCTTGATGTTTTGGAATTATTTGAGCATTAATCAGAAATGAAGAAATACTCATGATATTCAGATGATAGAGAGCTAGGTATACGTACAATAGTGTTAAGAAAAAAGTTGAAATATTTGAAATAGTTGGTAGTCGATGGTGATGATCCAAGTTGAAGTTCGGAGCATCCATCAAGGTTTATATAAAGGTTCTCACCCAGTTCTATCAGTGCCACTAGAAGATGAGAAATCGTCCACGTTTAACGGCATTACGCTTGGTCTTCTTGTTGGCCTCCATATGTGCATGGTTTACCAGGTTCAGTGGCAAATCTAGTCGTTTGATGACTTGGCGAATTCCCCAGCGCGGATGACTTGTTATATGACTTTCCAAGCGTCAGCAACAGACAGAGTGTTGGTGATCTGGCATTAACCCAGGGTGCCCGTGGTGATTTGGCATGGATCTCCCGGGAATCATTCATGACCGTTTGATCATTGCTGTATCGTGTGAGGTGTTTGTCAACGTTTTAAGTACAGTAGGAAGAGGCTTGTACTTCGGAGCCAACTTTGTTCACGTGGTCTGTGAGGCCTTCTCTGACATAAGCATGTTGTGGTTGTCGTGTCATATTGACAGTATGTCACAAAAGATATCAACTCGGCTTTGAGGCCAGGTAGACATGTCAAATGGGTAACCGATCTCTTCAGGAGATTAAGTAGATTAAAAAAAATTAGACACGTTAGAACTGATACTGGAGCCAACTATACTCAAACAATAACATTAGAGTCAAGCCGACTCCTCAGTAATCAAGACAAAGATTTCCTTAGACTCACACAAACCCAAATTCAAGAGGAACTGGGAACAGGTCTCGTTGAGAGTCAGGTTCCAGGGTGAACGGTATTTCACTTCCATCTTATAAACGGTTCAAGTTCTCACCAATTTTTCCTAGAAAACTTCGTTCACCAGTGAGGTTTCCGTAACGTGCGAACATATAGAAGAAAAGAGGCATTTCAAAATTATCGTCTAAAATCGTCAGAATTCTGCCATCGTAGTTGAAGAAAAGTCGGTGCTGAAGAATGTCGCATGCGTCGGTATAGAAGGGTCTACGATGTTGGAGGAATGAAAATGATATATGGCAGGTTGCCCAGAAAAGACATAGCCTAATCGATTCGATGCTATTGATTTCACCCATCGTGTTATATAATGATCTTCTACCGAGGTTGATATTGTTGTAGAACTATCTTGCGGCTTGTATATCGGTGTTCTGATTCATTTTGAGGGTTTGTTGATACTGGAATGCTTAGTTTGGTGCATTCCAGTTCATGAGGTCTTTCTATTTCATCCAAGTGTCCCCATGACTTGGGTATCCGAGATATTTGACAAGACATTCAAATCGTCTGGCCGTTTTTCTGTGATTCAGAATGCATTCTACTTCATACTCTTCTGTCCCATCCGTCAATATTACTGGGGTTGGATGACCTGGTTCGGGACGAATTGACAGGTCTCCATGGTAAGGTATGAGAAAAGTAGTGTGGAACACATCATGAATCTTTTGAATTCAGTGCATAGCATAAGTGTAGAAACGAGGGTACTGGGCCAAGTGTTTCTATAATTTGGAATGGCTCACATTATCGGATTCGTATTTTTGACTTTTCCTCCATGCGGTGCTCATTGAGATTTGTTTGTAAACACAATGGCTTTTTTCCAACTTTCAATTTTCGAAAGCATCGATTCTTGTTCATATATCACTTTGAGCAACGACGATGTTGCCTTTCAATGTGTGTGTTTGTGCCTATTATTGCTTGTTTCATGCTTTCCACAAACTTTAGAGCTGTGTAACTACCCTAAATGAGCATATCAAGCGTTAGTGCTTTTGATTGGTCAGCATACGTTAGAAAAAATGGTTTAAATTTGTAGTTGAGTTCTTTGACGAGTCAAATGCGATTTTGAACTCTATGAGGTGAAAAACTCCGTTGAATTGCTTGCGAATGACGTATTTTCTACTGATTTCTTCATTGTTTTGTTCATGAACTTAGATTGAACATCGTCTAATGGATAATATGCCGGTGGTGGCCGTATCTTTGTGCTTACTAGAGGGAACAGTTTTTTCCGAAAGTTGCTCATAAAAATCTTGTCTTTGTCAAAGATAATAACTTCAGAAAGGCCATGATGTCTTTATATGTGTTTAAAATAGAGTTTTTCAGTCTGAACTGCAGTGAGATCGGATGTGGTTGGAATAATTCGGATTGACCTGGATAGGCGGTCTACTACTACGTACAATACACTGGCACCCTTCGAGCGCTGTATGCCTTTTAGCCCATCTTGCTTTTCGCCCATAAAGGTATTGGCTGCAGAAGTGTAGTGTCTATCGGAACGGTGCGCTGACCTCAAATGAGGTCAGCGCACTGGCAAGCAAAATTAAAAAAAAAAGAAATCTGATCCGCATGGCCCCACATTTCAAATTTTGAACTTGAAAAATGGCCAACGGGGTGGTCTTTGAACTATAAGTAGTTGTAGAAGACGACCACTGAGCCATAATAGCAGCTCAGTGGTCTCCAGGTCACATGCGAGGAAGCAAAAATGGGTTCGAACCTCGCTGGGTTTAATTAAACTCCAAAACTCCCTCGGGAGCTCGACTAATTCTAAATATGTTTAAACTTTCAGAACGTTTTCAACACCCACTTGAACAGCAGAAAGAATACGGTGACATCTGTTAAAAGGGAAGTTTCGTCATAGAGTCTAAATAATCTAGCAAGTTTAAGTAATGCGGATTGAATTAGTAGGGCGCTTAAGGTAAAATCTTATTGTCAACTTTTGCATTCAAACATAGATTATTACTATAAAAAAACGAAGTTTGACAAGGTTGTTGACATCTTTATCAGCTTCTGAAATTCATTATACCGTGACACTCTTCAATGTGTTTCATAAAACAATCTCTATTAGTACCAGTGTGGCATAAAAACACTTCTTTTTCCTTTCTGATATAGCACCCAGAACATAAAAACTTGGACTTCGTATTACCTTTGCTAAAATTGCATCGTCCTTGATATAAAACTTTTATAATCTTTCCATTCTTGTTTTTTTCTCCTTCTATTCGTTTGCATTAAATGCAAGCCAGTGCCTGCAAACACTGGCTTCTCATGAACATTTTCACGTTCTTGCTCATCTCTATTCATTAGACCTGTGGTATCCCATGTATTCTCAATTAGTTCATCAGCCAATTGGCAATAGAAGTGGTGCGGACTCTTCAAGTTTCTGGTTCCGTTTGCGGCTTTGTACAACTTCCACGCGCCCACAATACTAATCGCTAAAAGAGAGCAATTCACTCGAAATGACCACTCTTTCACTTCGATTTTCTTCTCCAGATTCAAGTCATCTTGTCTGCACCTGTTATGGCGATCGACCATTGAACAGTTTTTGTAATACTCTTCACACAAGTCGGGAATTGGGACCTCCAATTCCACTTTCTTAGAAATATTTCCCTCCCGTCTCCACCTTCCTCGAATAATAGAAGAACCAGGATTAGGCGTGCCAGAGGTTGATACGAAATACCTTCTTTCTCTGTCCATTCACACTATAGCCATTATATCATTATTGATAATGCTTCCTTTTGATAGCATATATACAAAATCTCCCCTGTCTGATTGAGCAGTTTTGGAGAGATGTGTCATGGGATATTCACGAGTACCATTTTTGAAAACTCCAGTGAACCTTAAACCTTTCTCCAGTAATGCTTTCGCGGTACTGACAGACGCAAAAAAGGAATCTGCACACACCAACCGTCCTGATCCAAACCATGGTTGCACTAAGCGAAGTAAGACTGCCGTTCCATGGGCGTTATCAGAATCAAAAACTTGTTCCGGAATACTTGCACCCATATTGAGCTCAATTTTCAGCATACTACTTCTTGCACAACATACGGCCTTCATTTGAATACCATTTTCCGGCATTATATCTAGTGCCGTATAGTGTGGAAGCCCGGCATCAATCCAATTACCGCCTAATCCGTACCATCGTGACATTCCTTCGTCAAAACATAAGGCATGTGATGACGTGACAAAAGACCGACGACGGTCATTGATTGCCTTCACAAAATCTGGTACGAAGGACCAACGCGCAGTTCTCTGCTCTTCAGGCACACCATTTCCGCTGAAGACTATTGAACTTCTAAGTATTTTAAATCTGTTTCGTGACATAGCAAGGCCAATATTTGGCTGAGAAATAGACTTAGAAAAAGGCTCGAGGCTCCAAAGATCCCGTCTCTTTGAGAACTCAATATGAGTCATGGGGATAAGAATTCCAAAGCTTTTGAGCAGTTCTCCCCCTGAAGTCCTCCGAACATCTTTGCTTTCTAACCGAACATTCGTTCTGTTCACTATGAATTTCAAATACTGCATAGAGAACATCCAAAGGAAAGAATCTAATGCGCTCATGTTTGGAGGAATGTGACGCGTTGAGATAAAATCTCTGGCTGGGCCAACCATTTTCCACTGAGGCATTTCCATACAACCATTCGGAGGACTCAACGTCGTACACGTTTTCCACACACGTCCATGAATCACAGTTGATTGGACAGGTGCATTTTCGCTTAATACACTTGTTTTCAGGTGCAACACTTGCATCTGAGATGGTTTCACAACAGCATTTTTCTCGATATTTTGCGTATTAATCCGTTCAACATCGCTAATAGGTTCTTATGCAGCATTTATGGCTTCTTGAACACCAGTACCTAGTTTAACACTGGATAAAGGTAAGGTGACTTCTTTTTCTCGGTTCGGTAGACTAAAATTCACGGTCAGAAAAGTGAGATTTCGATTATTGACCTTTCGAATGTCAAAATTGAAGACGGAATCTTGTACCGTTGTTGATTTCCATAGAGCTCCATAGTAATGCTTGCATTCAGCGTAATTTGTAATGAGACGATAACGGCTGTTGACAGTTGCTCCAACAGTTTTGTGGAGATCTTTGGACAGGGCCATTGTGTACAAATGTTGTTGACGATAGTGCTTGATTCGACAGCTACGAATATTCGTGATGTGTTGTGGACATGGTTCAGCGCTGCCGGCGTAGAATAAATGATGAGAACATCTACGCGAAAAAGTTTTTGGGAAAGATTTAAGGTTTTGATAATTTCTAGAGTAATTAAAATTGACCTCATATGTGCAACAAACCATTTCAAATATCCACACTGGCTTTTCAATTCGAACGAAGATATGACCAGTTTGGTTAAAAAAGCCGCTTCTGACAAATGAGACCAAAGTTAAAGCCGACAATCTCAGCTTTCATCTTCAGCAAACATAAATCAAATTGTAGCTGTATTGACGGAGATATGTCTTAAACAAAATTCAAAGCTCTACAGACCACCATTTACCCATTCCTCCAATTGCTACCACTACCGAAATATTCATTTCTGCGCTTAATGTCATTGTTGTAGTATCTACCAAGAACATTCTTCACTAGATAGGCTTCCCTCGTTTTTTCCTGAGCTGATGGGACAAAGCGCAAAGGCGTTATCTGAAGCGTAACAGAAGGATCACGAAGCAAACATACGTTTTCATTGACAACAGATTGAACAGTCACTCTATTCTTCATCAGCTTATACTTTGTCCAGTTAACATCAGTAGATAAGGCCTTCCCCATGACGCCTTCCTTATAAGTACTCGAAAATTTGAACACATGAAACTGTGAGAGCTTGAAATGGTTTGAAACAGTGCAGTAACGCCTCAAATTTAGCTTCCAATCAATCCATTCGATATCAGTAGCACAAAAGACGCTGTTCGAAACAAAGCTCTTGTCAATAACCTTTTTAATATTTCGAGGTGAAAAGACATTAAACTGCTTCAAACGCTGCTTCACTAATCCAAATGCGGCATCACAACGGTTCATCGTGTGACAAGCAACTAGAAACCGCAGTGTAATTTCAATTTCAAAATCCACTCATACAGTACCATCCAAAGCAAGTACCACAGTATGACGCGGTTCTTGTTCTGACCTCTGCAATTGTCTGCTTGTAGATTTAGGGTCTGGTGTTCTGTGTAGCTGTTTCTCTCTCCTTGCCCCCTTCCATCCAAAGGGGTACAGAAGGGGGCCCTTTATTTATACTGTTGGAACGTGTGGCTCGTGCCGCACGTTCCAATCAGTGGACCAGAACAATTCTGCGTCCGTCTACACCGTCCCTCGAAAATAAGATAGCAGCTTAGTGTGCGAAATAAGTCTAACAGCCTAGATGTCTTGGTACCCGCCATTAAAAACCTGTACTGCAGCAAAACCGAATAGGCAAAAATCTGCAATCTAGGAAAAGGTACGGGCCCCTTTCGCGACTCTAATAAACTAACATATCTGGATTCGAAAACAAAAAGTAAAAACAAAAACTCAAACGTTAACTACCTTGACGATATAGATACACATACTTACTCAGTGGATGTTTTGTTCCTAAGCCCACATAATACTGTGAGAACTTTCAATTGTTCCACCGCGAGTGACTTTTTGAATATATCAGCGGCTTGCGTGTCTGTCCTTATTGGCTTTATGTCAATGACTTCAGTCTCAACGAGCTCTTTGATATGGTGATGTTTTAGAGCTATGTGCTTGTTCCTTTAAGAGACTCTCGGATTCTTAGCTATCGACAGCGCAGTCGAGCTATCCGAATATGTAGATATTGGATACATGTCCGGTTCATCGTCAAGGACCTTTTCAGCGCTCAGCTCCCAGAACAGTCTTCGGAGCCAGGTCACAATTTTCCCACAGTACGACATAGCCACATATTCAGCTTCACCAGACGACAGGGTAATTAGAGATTGCTTCTTAGTCGTCCACATAATTGGTGCTTCGTTCATCTTTATTATAACTCCCGTCGTGGACTTCCGCGTTTCGCGGCATCCAGCCCAATCAGCGTCACAATACGCTTCCATTGGAGCCGTAGTGTTAGAGGGATAGAACAAGCCAAGACCCTTCGTACCTTTGAGGTATCGTAACACTCTCTTCGCTAGTCCAGCATGCCGCAAGTATGGGTCATGGACTTGCCTTGCCAGCATCGAGGCTGCGAACATGATGTCAGGCCTGGAGTTCACGGCCAAATACATCAAACAACCTACCAACTTCCGGTATCGGTTGTGTGTTCCTGTAGACACGGCGCGTTCTTCATCGTGGCGGCTGGTCAGATCTCCCTTGGTGGGCAGGGGTGTTTGAGAAACGTTACAGTTCTCAAGCCCGTTCTCTTTTATTATCTTATCGATATAACGAGTCTGGGTGACCATTATGCCCTGGTCGTTTCGCTCGATCTGTAGCCCCACAAATGACTTTGCCTCACCAAGGAGCTTAACCTTGAACAGGTTTGTCATCTCAGCCTTGAAGTCCTGGAGTAGACTATATGAGTTGCAGGCCATAAGAATATCGTCCACGACTATGACGAGTATTAGGGTACCACTCTTGGACGAGTACAGGTATAGCCGACTGTCTGTGGTAGACTGTCTGAATCCCAAGCCAATCAACTCGCTGTGCATCAATGAGCCCCATATGTGTCCGGCTTGTTTCGCTCCATATATCGATTTTAGGAGTAAGCAAACCTTTCCTGGGACAAAGGAGGATCCAGAGGAATTAGTTGGTTGCTCCATGATAAGAGGCTCATCTAGATCACCATAGAGGTACGCGTTGCTCACATCCATGGTCTCTAAGATCAAGCCTTGTGCTGCGGCTTTTGCAAACACCATGCGGATGGTTTCGAGTCTCGCAACCGGTGCGTATAGGGTCTCAGGGTCAAAGTCGATGTATGGGCGTTGCATGTCGCCCCGTGCAACGCAACGTGCCTTAGGTAGAATACGAGGTGGGTCTTCGCTAAGGAGTTTGGCAATGAACCTCCAAAGGAATGGTAAAGGTTTCACCCCAGGCTTCCTGTCTACAAGCCTCCATGTCCCTCTTTCTACCAAGGCATTGTACTCCCTGTCGATAGCTTCGGCCCATTCTCTCATCTTCCGCGCTTCGTCGAAGTTCTTTGGGACTCTGCAGTCATCCCCAAGACCTTCGGAGCGTGAGAAGGATACGAGACAGTGTGCCAGTGATGCATCGAGGTGTTACTCGGAATCTTCATCCATGTTCACCTCGGCATGCTGCCTTCGGAGGGAAGAGAAGTCGATCAGGTTTTTGAAGGATGGTAATTTGTCCTTGCTTACTTTGAAGTCTGCCTTGCGGCACTTTATTACTTTATCAGTCGATGGGATGTATACCCTGTACAAAGTGCGGGGACTTTGTATATCAACAAAGTTACCAGGAAGTGCCCGGGGTAGTAGCTTCTTATTCGGTGCGGTGCCTGATCTGTATATGAACGCATGTCCTGGCTGTCCAAACTTTAATAGGTTGGTGAAGTCAGGCTTCTCACCAAACCACAGGGTGTACGGGACTCTCATGTCTACCCGTTGGTTTGGTAGTCGATTCCTAAGATAGTTTGCGTGAGAGATTGCCTCTTCCCAGAGTTCCTGTGGTAACTTGGACTCAAACAGGAAGGTGCGGGCAACTTTCCAAAGATCTTGAATGGTCTTCTCCGCGACGCCATTTGATTGATGCGCATATGGTGGGGTGAATTCAAGGATGATGCCATTCTACATCGCATATATGACGAAGTCATCGGAGCGATTCTCACCCGCCCCGTCAAGGCGAACGCGGTACATTCGACTCGGAGGCATCTCGTTTTCCGCGCGAGCCTTGTACCAACGAATGGATTGGAAGAATTGTGTCTTTTTACTAAGGAAGTAAATGGCACTCGCCCTTGTCCTGTCGTTGATAAGGACTTGCATATATCGCGATCCTTGCAGCGAAGGTGGCGTGATAGGTCCGCTGAGATCGGTGTGAGTGAGTTCAAGGTTCCTGCTCGCAGTTTTTTCAATTTGTTGCAGTGGAGCCCGTTTTGTTCGGGCTTGTATGCATGGGTTGCATATGGTGTTGCGTACCTCCTCACCTGAGAATCGTGGTACCCCGTGAGATGTCTCAACGCACTTGAGTAGTTTGTCTCGGCCAGGGTGGCCGAGTTTCTCATGCCAGTCGTGAGGGTTGTCACCAATCCGTCGCATTGCCATGTGAGCCATAGAGGAGGGTAAGGGGTTGGGAAGTGGGTAGAGTCCGTGTCTTGGCCTTGATGTGAAGAATACCTCTCCTGTGCTTTTGTGTTTTATAATGAAGCTGGTTTCTGCCTCAGTGGAAAATTCGACGCCTACTTGTGATGCCAGAGTGGAGAGGGAGATTAGGTTGGAGTCGAAGCTTGGGGTATGCTTTGCTGGTAACATCACACCGTTTGCGCCGAAAGGTAACTTTATTCTCCCAAGTCCCACGCTGTCGGATGTATTATCGCAAGTATTCACGGTTTGTAGTGGGGTTGTGTGATATTCCCAGAACAGGGACTTGTCTTTGATGAAGACGTGACTTGCTCCTGAGTCCAACCATGTCGGTGTATGATGCTCGGAATGTACGCTGGCGTTGGCGATCGCTACGAATCCGCGGTGGTTTTGCTTGTTGTGGTTGTTGTTGTTGTTGCGGTTGGCATCCTGTCGATGGTTTCCTTGTTGGTTAGTCCCGTTTCGGTTTGAATCCCACGAGCGGTTTGTGTTATTGCTCTTGTTTTTACCGTGTTGAGTGGTTTCCGAGGACTTGTTGTTGGTTTTCCTCCAGCATTCGGAACGAATGTGTCCGATACGCCCGCAGTTCCAACATTTTACGCCTCTTTTCTTTGGCTTTGTGAGCTGTCTTTTGCCTTGTGAAGACTTCTTTGCGGCCGGGTATGGGTGTGTTCGGTCGTTTGGTTTCGATGCCGTAGTGTTGTTTGGGCGATGAGCCCTACGGTCCATTTCTGATCGCACTAGGGATACCACCTGGTCGTATTCCATATTTGTAGCGTCAGCCAGTAGTGTGATGGCCATCAGTGACTCTGGAAGGGAACGAAGTAACGTGGCGGTTCTTTCCTTATCAGTCACTGGGTCGCCTAGGCGTGCGAGTTCTAAGAAAGTGGTTTCAAGGGTAATGAGGTGATTTTGTATGTCCTCACCGGTCTTTATATGCCATGGTGCTAAGCTTTTGGCGAAGGTTCAACTTTGACTGTATGTTGTCCTTCTTATATGTGGCCTCTAGTTTGGTCCACACTTCCAAAGCGGAGCAGTACTCCCTTTCCAGGAGTTCTGATACAGCGACAATCGGCTGTGTTCCAAGGTTCTGCACGATCGCGGAGCGTGCTTTGCGATCGGCATCGTCCCAGCGCTTTCGGGTTGCTGCGCTTCCCTCTGTGGGTCGAGGTTCGGTGAGGACGAAAAGGGATTGCGATGAGTGCATGAGATCCCTTACGTAGATGCGCCAAGTGTAGTAGTCGGCGCTCCCCTGTAGTCGGGGTATTCTTTTATTGTCGTATTCTCGCTCTGTGTCCATCGCCGAGTGTTCTCGACGTGAGACTTATCCAGAGGGGCAGATCGTTTATATACTTCACCGGTCCCCTACCGGGCGAGGGATCCTTCTGCCACTCTTTGAGTAGCCGGGCCCACTGACAAGAGATACTATCTCTGGTACCCTAAGGGTCAGACCCCTGGCTCCGAGTTAGACTCTCTCGGTGAGATGCGCTTTCAGCTGCCTGTCTATGTCCTGCGCAATCCAGGACTAAGGTGCGTGTAACGTACGGATCGTCCAGGGAATGGTTAATGACCAGTAGATATGCCTTCACCAATACACTCCCTCTAGATCCTTGCGGCTGCTTGCGTGGCGAGATGTACCCCGTATAAAGTTCTTGTCCTTACTAAGGTCCGGGCCGAACGACGAGACAACCTGTCCCCGAACGAGCGCAACACTCACCCCAGCGGAGCCGGTTATACGGCAAGTGCGCAACACGCCGGTTTAGTTCAAGTCCCCAGTCGATTCCCAACCCGTACTCGGCTTGCAAATCCTAGCTCGGCCAAGTGCTAACTTCCCTTCCGGGGTAATAGCGGCGGAGGCCCTGTTCGGGACTTTTGTTCTCTCGTCTTATGTGTCGAACTTCCTTTACGGGGTAATCGGTGGCGAGGCCTTACTCAGGTCTTACGGTTGGCTCTTACCCGGTTGTGATAGAGTGCGTGCGGGGGGGCGGGGGGGGGGGGGGGGGCACACTCTTCTTCTTTGTCGGTGTCCGCGGGGGGGAGGGGCACACTCTTCTTTGTCGGTGTCGGCGGGGGGGGGGGAAGTTGGCAGAGCGGGCGCACACTTGCCCTTAGTGCCGGGCGGGAGGACGGGAGGCACACTCTTCTTTGTCGGTGTCCGCGGGGGGGGGGGAAGGTCCGGCTCTTCGTCCTTAGTGATGCGGGGGTGATTTGTAGAGCTTCGCCGGGCGGGGGGGGAAGGGGGAGCGTTAGAGCGGTAGGGCTCTGAAGCAGCGCGGCCGCACGACAGGGGAGGAGAGAAAGAGAACTTTTGCGCAGCGTCGGAGGGGAAGGCTTATAGGTAAAGCGGCGCGCTGGCAGATATCCGGCGTAGAAGCTCCTAAGCGCGCAGCGTAGACGCCGCGGGCACGAGCGGCGCCGCGGTGAGGGGGTTGACTTCTGCGTCAGGGTAGCGCGGCGCAGGGATGCACTCGTAAGGCTCTTGATTATATTCGTTCGCGCTGAGGCTGATGGGGCGCTCGGCGGCGGCTGTTATCGATATGTTTTGTATATACGGCTCTATAATCGCCTGGGTGTCGGTTCACCCAGAGCGATGCTACCATGTAGCTGTTTCTCTCTCCTTGCCCCCTTCCATCCAAAGGGGTACAGAAGGGGGCCCTTTATTTATACTGTTGGAACGTGTGGCTCGTGCCGCACGTTCGAATCAGTGGACCAGAACAATTCTGCGTCCGTCTACATTCTGCCGTACCAAACCCTGAATCACGATGCTGCTTGAGAGCGTGATGCACCATTGATGTTACATCATTAGCTGTCTTGTTATTACACCAATGGTCTTCGGGAAGCCCATACACATAACATACTTTCCTTCCACTACTGTATAATCCGAACAAGTCAAACTTCAATCCAGTTACGAAATGAAGCTGCCCTGGTTGCTGCAGCAGATGAGGCAGTACCACTTTCTCAGCGAAATCAAATACGAGGTGAATAGGGTTTGCGGAAGGTGCCTCTTGGGTGGAGGTCACTCTTGCTCTGTACAATTTAAACTCAGTAAAAGCTTCCATACGATGCTTTCTCCTCGCTGCAAGAAGTGTGTCTTTGAGATCTTTGTTACTAGTAGTTGATGCTGAGTTTTGCAATGTAGTACACTGATCACAGAAATCATTGCCAGATTTGAGAATCCTTAACGTGGGATAGTACTTTGCCCATACACGCAAGAAAAATGTTTTGCAAAGCGCACTCTCAGGTCTTCTGAACCGCGAACGCACTATAGCAGCAGAAAAAGTTTCTTCCCATCTCTCTTTGTACGTATTATAGACATGTGATGTCCTAGTATAATTCGGTAGCCATTTGACTGGAGATTCGTCTTCAGAACCACGAACTGTCGGGCATGCAAATGCATAAAAGTCTCCATACCAGTGAAGAAACGCCAACCCGACTGTGTTTTGTATAGTTATCTTCCCCTTTCGTCCTTTTCCGTGCTCGTTACAACTCATCGAGAACTCCAGGTTTCCTGAAACCTCTGCTGCAAAATGCTGTATTGTTCTAGGGTGCAACTGAACTTCATCAGCGAAGCCAAACCTGCAAACTAGATTAACTCGAAGAAGTTATCTTGTTGCGTGTCTACGTGACGAGTTCAAACGGCCGCGCTTTCGCTTTCGATTTTATGCTCTTTCAAGGTCCAACTACATAAGCTCGTTCGAAGCACCTGGCGGCGAGGATAAGGAAAGCAGCATTGCACGCACTGAGTTGCTCCTGCTATCCTGGGAGAGGATTGCAAAGCTCCGGGCAAGAGAAAAGAATGTTTCTGGCTCAAACTTTGGTTCGCAAAGACATTGGTTCGCCATGTTTTCGAAATGACCGCGAGCGTTTTGGGTTCTACTAGAAAAGATATCAATCTGAGATTAAGTGCCTAGTGAGTCACATATTGGAGGCTGGGGGGAATCTGGCTGTTTCGTTCTCATGATTTTGGGGCTCAGATTGTGAATAGAAGCCGTTTGTTTCGGAAGAAGTCAGACGTTTGAGGTCCTCCGCAACAAGTTTTTCAAATTCAATACAATCGTCGTCCATTAGCACCCGATGAGAGCGTTTCTAGGAGGCACTCAAATGGTGAACAGCGCGAGAGGAGGTACCGAAAATAAAGAATGACGGTTTTCTTCCTCATCGCGGCCGTTTTGGAAAATGGGGTCTAGGCGGCACAAGTTGCTTCACCTCTCAAATGAGCAGCAACTACTAGGCCAATGTCTTTCATTTTGGTGTCATTGTCGAGCTCTGACTGAGCTGATTACGGCAGTATGTGTATCTCAGATTGCTTACAGAGAGCCATTGTGAGTATTTGAAATGGTTTTTTACACATATGAGGTCGCTGGTAAGATAGACACTAGAAAGTTATGCCGGACGAGAAAGCCGTGTGGAGATGCGATCGAGTCCGCTGGAATGATTTAGCCGTCAGAGATATGGTTATCTTTCCACATTGAAGTTTAAACTGTCGCTTCGGAGTTAGGGTCGCTGCCCGTAAAAGACTGCTGATGCACCATTTGTAATTTATATTTGACGCGCAGCAACCAGCGTTACAGTTTAGGGGTACGAAGAACATAAGATTTCTTCTTCTTCTTTATTGTGGGTTCAGAATGCCTGATTGCGGCACGCTGATAGTGGTTTCTCATTTGAAAAACTTCTCTCTCCTCAAGAAAGCTGGCCACTGAACATAAGGTTTAAGGCGACCCTTCTAACTATTGTCAGCGATGATGGTGGCTTATTTCTTCTAAAAGCTCAAAAAGGTTTCATTATGTATGCGTACCCTGATTTGGCTTGTGTTGGTGTCTTGTGTTGGTGTGGTACCGTCGCTACCGCCTGTGCCTGAACGTGCTTTCTGGTCCCACCTGAAGTAAATGTACAAAGTGATTTAATGTAACACGTGCGCAGCTACCACGAGCTACGGATGAGACGATCTCAAGACTGTTCTCCTTGAAGAAAGTTTGTCGTCGGTCTTCAGAACCATGCCTACGCTTGTCGCCAACTTTTTAGCTTTCGTTAACACTCATGCACTAGGTTCGCCTGTCATGCGTCGTTCACATCCGATTAATGAACACCAGTGTGGGGCGTGGATGTGGGGAAACAAAAAACCGGGTGTGAGGGATATTACTACAGGTAAGAGTAGTAAAGGGAGTCGAATATTCGGAACGCGAATCCTAATTTCAATTATCCAAGATTCCGCAGCTGATCGACCCCGGCATTCCACTGAAAGACGTTCGAACGATGCAAGAATGGCACTCCAGCATGATTCGCCAAAACCCAAGCGTTTCGACATCGTGTCTGCAGGCAATATGTGCATTGACATTCTGTTGCCAATTGATCATTATCCGGTTTCACGCGGTGAGCATCAACGACTGCGCAAGAACGCGTTTCTTGAAATCGGAGGTTCCCTCAACGCTCTTCTGAGTGCTACTCGTCTTGAAGCCAAAACAGCCGCTCTTGCCTATGTGCGCGGTGACACGGAGGGTACTCACCCAAGTGATTTGTTGCTCACGAAGTATCTTAAAGAAATTGCCGAGCGCGAAGGAATTGAGACAAGTGGTTTTCTTCCCCACTCTAGAGGTACAATCACGACATGTGCAGCTCTACTTGATTCAGACGGGACTCATACTTTTCTAGCGTCAAATGAAGAAGTACAAGAACACCTTACCTTTAATGAAACACTTCCAAGAGTCATGAGAGACCTTGTACATCAATCCAAAGCTCTCATAATCGACGGCTATGCCCTGCACAGTGATCGCGAATTGGTCGAGCAGTGTTTGGACTCCGCTATTGAGAGTGACTGCGAGGTATGGGTAGACCCCCAAGCTGCGACCGCATCTCTGTTACAAAACAGGGATGACCTTTTCCTTCGGATTCTGAGATCCGCGCACGGGATCTCGCTGAACATGGAAGAAGCGAGAATGATGACTGCTGAGACCGAACCTGAACGAGTACTACGAGCTCTCCCCTCGTTCTTATCTGCAGATACTGTTTTGTTGAAGGACGGTCCATATGGATGTCATGCGCTAGTGAAAGGCGAACTAGGCGAAGAATTCTGTAGCATTCCGGGATTTGATCTAAGTGAGGCGTACAAAGATTCGGTTGGGGCAGGGGATGCTTTCTTGGGTGCATTTCTAGCCGGAAGGTTGGTACACAGCCTGGAGCTACGAGCATGCTGCATACTGGCGAATACAATGGCAGCCGGGACATGCATGCAGCATGGGGCAGGCGCATCGGGAATATCGTCGATATCCCAAGCCAAGCAACTTCTCGAAGCAAACTCTCTGAAGAATGATCTAATTCTTCAAGTTCTTAGTCCAGACAGGCAGACGTCCGGATAACTGGAGTGCGCAGCACCATGGTGAGTATCGCAGCAGCCCTCTTGCCTGAGACTGTTGCAGATATTGAATCGTGTTGAATGGGATACTAGATTTGGAGTAACCCATCATGATCTGTAATTACTAAGAACGGGAGATTCAGTCATGTGGCGATTGATAACACGGGCACCCCAGGCTTCGTCCGACGTGGAACACCCGTCTGACTTCGTCTGTCGTGATGTGGCAATCTTGTTTGGAGCATGCACTTTTCCGAGTGCAGGCGGGCGAAACGATCAGGAGATTGTCATCTTCTAAACGCAAGCTCCATGATTAGTGACCAACACCTGAGTGTTGGGTAATGAAGTCATAATGAACCTTAACTTCGTGCCGCATAGTTGGATCTGTACATCAATCATGTATTAGTCGTCCAAGCCTGTTGCTTCTGTTATAATCGTACTGAGGATGTAGAAGGCTCCCCTTTTGTACCTACGGTACCAAAGGCACAGAACTCATACTTGGGATACATTCATTCCCAAAAAGAAGTTGTCTCGGTCATTAAAACGCGATGCATACCTTGATGAGCTCCGCGCTCTGAAAGCTACTGTTTCTTGCTCTTCTGTTCATGAGCTGAGGTTCAACCGAGCACACGCTTTCATCTTCAGCGTAAACCTTTACCCTTACCTGACTTGTTCCTTCGATATCTCTTCGTATCTCTGGTGCAAACAAGGGTTAACAGGTTAGCAGTGAAACACTATCGTTTACTGATGACACAGTGATCCAATCACTTTCATACATATGTGCAACGAAATAGCTGAATAGAGTTAGCGTGTGGAGATGCTCTAACCTTTTATCCTTATGGCCTTCGACTCAAAAGTTTAGAGACGCCTCGGAGGACAAATAGCCAAGTACAGTACGATATATTTACTATTATCTTGTCCACTCGAATGACCAAAACATATTTGAAACCTATCCTTTGTTGCTGAAGGGCTGGCAAGGGCAATGATCTATCCCATAAGCCTCTTGAAAAAGGCTCTCGTTCGTTCTATCCCTTGAAGAATTACCTTTCCCGTCGTCGTTCCTCTTTACTCTGTACTTGCGGAGTGCATCCTACGGTCGCGGTTTGGACTTACTCACGTACTACCCCGGGTTGTAGCATTACCAAGAGTGTAGCAACATACAATCACGGGCCACTGCCAGAGAAATGATCACATCCGACTAGTGTTTGACCTCCGACGATTGCGAGGATATGGCGCTGAGAACGAGAGCGGACCTGAAGCGAGAATTATGCAGAACTATACCACTTGGCGAAGAGCAGGAATACCTCACTCGAGTGGAAACCGAGTTGAGCACTCTTCAGGATGAATTAAGTGCATTGCGTACGAAGCGAGCATCCTTAATGCGGCAGATTTCCGTGAGACAGAGAAAACTAGTAGACTGGAAGGGGAAAGTTCCGCGTACGAGCGAAGCAAGCACGAAAAGCGCACAAGAGGAGCTACAACGTATTGGAAGCATGCAGTGCCACAGAATTGGAAAGCTGATAAGCGCACATGAAGTGCATGTTGAAAAGGCGTTTGCCAGCGCTTTAAAGGGAGTAGACGGGTTTTCTAGGATATGGATGGTAATCGCAGCACCGCGGGATCTGCTAGTGGATGGTCTTTGCACGGGTTGTGATGTTTATTTATGTGTGGTTGACGTGAAGAGTTGTTCTGAAAAGACAGGCAAGATAGCGATAGAAGGGTTGAGAGTGAAGGGGGATGTAAATCGGCTACAGGAAGCGACCGTGATTGATATCAAGCCATATTTGTCGTACTGCGAAGCGTGGAAAGAAGATGAGGCCAATGCGGAAGGGAGCTTAGACTGTCAAGAAGCAACGAATGAGAGCGCAACGCCATTAATACAATAACGCAATCCAGTGGGTGGTGGTCCGTCCTCAAATACGTGGCCAAGATGACCGCCACATCGAACACAAGACACCTCCTTTCGCAACAATAGTCTGTCTGACAGACTCTGTTTCGCGCGCACCCGTTGCGGTAATGGATACGTAAACGATGGCCATCCCGTTCCTGAATTGAACTTTGCTACAGATGGAAACAATGGCGCCGTACAGCCAGAACAGCAAAATGTCCCGACACGCTTCTCATCGTTGAGAGCGGATGTGAAAGGCGGTTCTGTACCTTGCTGGCGGAGCACGCGGAATTGGGCAGCAGTAAGACGTTGACGCCATTCCTCTTCCGTCTTGGGGAGAGAACCACCCTGCCCGAAGGTATCAGCGAATACAGAGGTTGATGCAATAGGCAACATTGCGGAAGCTACCAGGAGTGAAAGTACACTTCGACGGGGGAGCGACGGCGGTTGCGGTGGTGATGGAGGCTTGGCGGATAGCTTTAGGGGACGCGCCTTGCCAGGTCGCGGACCTGGAGGAAGACTGAATGCTAGGCGGAACATGATGATGGGCGAGTGCTGCTGTGGTTGCCCGTTGTGCAAGCCGACGAGTGCGCGAAGAAGACGTTAGCTCGCGCCGTGATGATTGTGATCAAGGGGGACAGCAGTCGTAGGGGCTCGCGTGGCGAGCGTACCTGGCACGCTGTGGTTGGCGGTCGTGCACAAATTGCAAGCCACCCAATCGCACATTCGCGCTTTTCACCGAATGGTGTTGATCTCCATTCCCTGAAGTTCTCATTCCGAACGAATCGTGCACGTTGTACCTCCCTCAACTCGTCGCGTCGCCCACCCCGCCGGAACTTGCCTGAAATCGAGCGCCCGACGAAGCGCGGATTAAGCTACCAATGGCACGTTCAACAGCGTTTACAACGCCCGTCTCCATAAGCGCTGCGCGTCACGGAACGGTGCTTAAAAGCAGTTACAAGCCGGTGCGACTATCCGCCAAGCCGACCCGCAAGCCACGCACGATCACCAGCACAGCCAGCCCGCCCAACGAATCTGACAAGGCGCAGAACTCACGCTATTGGCAGGGGGAATGGATCTGCGTCGATTGTGGTTTCACGTACAAGCCCACGCGAAAGGTGAAGTTCGAAGACCTACCCGCATCGTGGAAATGCCCGCAGTGCAATGCTCCCAAACGTCGCTTCGCCAAGAAGGCTGGCGATTTAATTGCGGAGACTTCCGGGACTTCAAACCTTCCCATTCTGCTGTTCTCCGCTTTCGGCCTTCTCGCCACAATAGCGTTCGGTATCTGGGCTAGTCAGAACCTGTAATAAACGTTTGTCCCCACAACACTTTTCGTACTCCTCTACGCGTTGATGGAGAGCGCAGCCGCAACGCCATGACTTAGTTTATGTAGAACAGCTCACACAGGATCGGCTCCAACACATAGCGCGCTTTTTGAAAAAGGCGCATGTGCAGCGCCACGCGCCTCAGATGGCTCGCAGTTTGCCGTTGCAAAATCGCCAAATCGGAGCGTCTCACAGCGTTGTCACCGCCTCCAAATTTGAGCCGTTTGCACACGCGCCATTCCGCAACGGCTCACAAAACACCTCGCGACGCCACGCCACCATCGCCGGCGTCACGGCGTCTACCGCCTCCCGCCCGTTACATGCCCACTTGAGGCACTTCCCCCCTCCCCCGCCCAACCGCCGCGCTCCACATCGCTCTCGATCCGTTTCCTTAAGTATCCGTCCACCATGCCCGCGCCCCACCCCCCGCTCCGCGACCCCTTTTCTTTCCAACCAACTCCCTCCCTCACCACCACAGCCCTTCGCGCCCACATTCACCCGCCTTGAGCAACCCCCCCACTCTCCCCTTACCCACTGCTTGGGTAAGAGCATCGTCATCATGCGTTTCCTCGGCTGTTTCTCGCGGTCGAATGCCGTATTCGATACCCCTCCACGTTCACTACCCGACAAACAACATCAAACTCCTACCTCAACGAACCCCAACCCTTCCTCCATCAACAGCAACTTCGTACCGTCTTCCATTCCTGAGCTGCATCCTGAATACGCTCATTCGGAACCCTACTGCTTCGCCGCTCGCACAGACAGTGCCCGACTTCTCGTAGAGAAGCAGAGAGCCATCCAATCAACCAACATACTAAACGCTCGTGCCATCCAACAAGAGCCGGAACAACCCGTCGTAGTCGTCCGTGGCCCAAGTTACAAACCCCACAATTCTTCACAACCTCGCAGCCCGTCAAAGTCAAACCCCTCCACACCCACCCGTCCCCCAAGACCGGTCTCGCTCAAGGTGGAAAGTCCCACCACTTTCAATGAAAACTTCATCGATAGTGATGATAGCCTCACTCCACAGGATGAAAATGCAGATCTCAATCGCTCTAATCACCACTCATCCCGCTCCCCGCGCCGCAAGTCATCTGTATCCAGCACTGCTATGAGTCCCACTTCCTCCTCCAAGAAGTCACGCTCGAAGAAGAATCGGAAGAAGTCTCTCTCAAAGTCCAAGTCTTCCTTCCGCATCCGTTCCAAATCCGCCAAGTCTGTCAACAGCAGGAAACGATCCAAGACAATCAATCGTTCCTCACGCCATTCTTCTGACCCTTCTATTTCTATCTCTGACGCCGTCGTCTCGGAGAGCGTATCCAGACTTCCTGCTTCGGCTACAAACTCTACAATTCCGTCACCACCGGCCTCGGACTTTGATGAACAAGACATGTCGCTTATTGAGGATCACATCAAACCGCATTTGGACAATACGCCCGCCGAACTTCTTGCTCCGATCAGAGTGCCGCGTATGAGTCATGCATTCTCTCACAAGCCTTCGGCCTCCCCGGTGCTGTCAAATGATTCATGGGGCCCGCAAGACTCGTCTTCGCAACGTCGCTATGAAGATGTTGAGGGGGATAACTCATCTTCTGGTCTGGTATCTTTTCCTCCGGTTGGCAAGGGAAGGGTTGTGCATAAGGCCAACTATCCGTCAAGGGCACCGGAGTTCCCACTTTATGCTCCCCCGTCACCACTGCACGGCTCTTCTCCATCTGGGTCGAACACACTCCGGGCAAAGCGTAAGAGCAAGCCTTACCTTCTCTCCGATTCGGCCACGGACAATCAAACTTTCAATCCCCCTGTTACGATTGACGAGCGTGTTCTTCCGGCTGACTTACCGGTTGATTCCCTCCCTGCTCTTTCACCTTCGAAGCGCCCGATGCCATCCGCTGATCCGGCCCCTACTATGGAATACTCACGACCATCACCAGCCAAACAGGCGGCTGCTCGTGACCGTGTAAGGTCTGATGAATCGTTCCCTCCTCCAATGCAGTCTAAGAGTCAATCTAAGATTCAGCCCCAAAGTATTATGCGACGTTCTACGTCTAACAAGCGTAAGACCGTTAGCTTCCATACTGCCGCTCCTACAATCATTGAGCCCAACACGCGCGCTCCCAGCTACTCTGTGCCGCGGACTGCGCTCTTGTCAAAGGAGGACATCAAACCAGAACTTCCCATCAAGCAAAGACCTGCTCTACGAAAGGCCCGTGACTCTGTGAAGATTGCTTCTTCTTCCATCCCGCGCAGCTTTGACACCCGTGATGACGCACCCTCGTCAACCGAACAGAACTCCGAGGATGACTCCTTCGCTGAACACCCATCCACAGGTCCAACCTCCGGGGCACTTCTCGACTTTAGACGACCTGAAGCCTTGCAGACAGGAGCTCCACGCCGGTCAGCTACGCAGAATATCGCAATGGCTGCATCAAGTGCTGCCGAGGACAACTCTTTGTCAGAAAACCGCAACATGAGTGACTTTAGCGCTGGCTCTGACGAAAGCTTCATCGCCAGAGCGTCACGAAGGATGTCTACTCGAATCGTGAAGGATCGCCAGGAGCTGAAGGAAGCATCCAAACGCCAATCTAAAGCTGTTGCAGAGGCTATGGCATCGCAAATTCGTGGAGTGCCGAAGAGTGCCATGTTGGCCTATTCCGAGAACGACATTGTGCTGGCAGAGAGCTTTGAAGACGATGACTCGAGTCGTGTGTCCTTGAGGAGGAAATCAAGACAGGTCAAGAGTGTGCGCATGCCGGAGTTCACCCCAGGGGTTGTTCCAAAACCGCCACCACCGCCACCGTTCGCTCCCCCGCCACCACGCACTAAGAGTTGGAGGCAACCACCACCTCCGCCGGTGTCCCCCCTTCCGCAATGAGGATGACACAAGGACGTGCAAAGCTTTCTGAACACGAGGAGGATTCTTTCGAGGGGTTAGGAGGAGTAGGCTGCCCATAGCAGTTGATATATCATGTGTCTGTCTTACAGCTTTGCTTTAAGGATGAACCTTTTCTCTTCTGCCCTGTGTTTGTATGAGTTTAGCTCAACTGGCTTCCGTGGTTTATGGAACGTCCTATCTCTCTCTCTCTCTGTACAATGGCTAGACTGGGATCTACCCCCCGCCTCCATGATGTTGGGTTTCTTTCCGATCAAGTTGTTGACCACGACGATAGTGGTACAAGAAGTAGATGTCTTTTCGAGAATGTGATACATTTATTCCTAATACGTATTTGTGCGTCGTGAGGTAAAACAAGCTGTTGTGCGGACTCGCCTTAAGTTACAGTGGTCTTTGCACTTTAATGAATGAAATGGAGTATACAACACATCCGCTGTTTGTGAAGAGAAGATTGTTGCATCTGAAGAGCAAGAACACAATGAGCGCTGCAAGGATCCAGGACCAAGTTAAGTGACTCGATGGAGCAGAAATGAGCGGTATACGAGATACAGAGGTGCACTTGGCAACCATCTCGCAAATAACGATAGTGTTTCTGCACGCTGAAGTGACCGGCTTAGAGCACGTGCAAGTTCTCTCTGACGAGCTCTCGAGAGAACGGATAACACGTTTTAGAAACGCGATCACGAGGTCTTCGGTTTGGCAGCTGTGGCAGTTGTGACCTTGCGGTTCAACAGCGCTCGTTTAGAAGCTTCGTGTACTCCGAAGAAGACTGCAGTAAACGGTATGAGCCACGCAACACGGGCAGTCGATCCCTTGAAGAGACCACTGAAACCCTCCTTTTGAGCGACCTTGGCAAGCACGTCGATAACACCCTTGTACTGCCTTTGCGAGCCGGACGACGCCTGAGTCATGAGTCTGGTCTTGGCAAGATCCAAAGGTGTAGTAATGAAGCCGGTGCATCCGCCAGCAATGCCCCCGAGGGTAATCTCTTCTTGGGGAGTTAGTTTGGACTTGTTGACAACAGCACGGAAGATCTTCTTGAACTGACTATATAGACCGAACTCAAGCATGGTGTACGGAACATCTCGCAACAAAGTTGCGCCATAACCGGTGTACAGGGCCTTGGGACCTTCGGTCTGCAAAATGGTCTTGACGCCCGATGTGAAGGCTGGATACATACCAGCTTGCAACCTCTGTTTCATTAACTCAGCAGGCACGAGCACGACGGAACAAGCCAGAAATGCAAGCGCGCCACATGAAAAGTCCACAATGGGGCCGGTATTCTTGTTGCCGGTGATATTTGCCACAAACTGAGTAAGAGTTTCAAAAGCTGCAAACTTGATGGCTCCAGCGGGAACCTGTCCACCCAAACTGATTCCGACGCCTTTGTAGAGCGCGGGTAAACCACCCTGGCGGAGAGTGGTGGATAAGGCCGAAAATGTACCCAGTTTGACGGTGGGCTTGTTCGCAGCCTGTACCACTGTTTTGATGGTGTCCATGGGATGCATGGAGGCGACTGCTGCTCCCGAGGCTACGGCACCTGCGATGAGATGCTCAGCGAGATTCAACCCATCGGACAGCGGGTTTGTAATTGACTTGAGCACGACGCGCAGGGGATTACGCGGCGCATCAGTGCGAACAGTTACAGCGGTGGCGATGTGACAACGCATGTTGGTGTTGAATGTGAGACGATTTGATGACTTCCCTGTTGCGAAGAGCGAAGAGAAAAGTGCTCGTCTGATACGAACGGTAAGAGCGCGATCCGACACGGAGGTGGTCTATTGACGGTTTGGTCAGAGTTGTTGACGTTTCTGCGTGCGGACCTCCGCGCGCTGGGAATGCGCTGGCGTCGTTGTGATGTTTTTTGCTTGTTTTTGACAGGTGGCGGAGATCGTTTCGGCCGTTCAATAAATGACAAGCGCAGTCGACTTGGTGCCTGCCCTTCTCGTCAGTGCGCCGCCGCCGTGTAACATAAACCAAAGTGGTCGTCGTGAGATCCATGGCGCCGCTTCTTTCACCAAGCCTCATCCCATCTCTTTCCACCACTCAGCTTACCGCCGCCAGCCTCTCAGCCCATATCAGGCGATACCACCGCTACACCACACACAGCCATTCTCCCACGATCAGGACTCGTCCCAGTTCACAATGACTGTGAGCAAGCGAATCGTTTCGTTTTGGCTAACGCGAATAGCAGGAAACCATGTCCGATCCCGGATCTCGTAAACTCTTCACAGAGCGTCTACGTCCTCCAAGTCGGAATGAGGCATGGTCCTCCACAACCACCTAACCTTCCCCTGTACAGCTCTCTTCCCGCCCACCCTCCCACTATGCTGAACCCTAATCCACCTTTTGTAGAAGGGAACCTTGCACGAATGCATCGTTCTATCATGAAACATGAGCGCACGACTACGAAAGCGTCTTCTGCGTACTTGAAATGCCCATTCGCTCGTCAAGTACCAACCGGTGTTCTTTCGGTTCCTTCCGACTTGCGTGGAAGTGCATCCTCCCCATCTCACCGAAAACCAATTCCGCTGACTTATTGAGTCGTGTGCTTCGATCGCCTTCACTGCTGCTGAGATGAGAACACACGAATTAAAGATTTCAGCTACACCCATTACGCACATCTTGAGTGTTCAACACTCAACTTTACACAAACACTCGTTCAACAAGCTAACAAAAGCTACTACGTACTTCACAACCGCGCACGGCTGTTATGGCCCACGTAATCAAATGCGATAGGCGCCAACAGATGTGCCGGAATTCCAAACGCCTTGACGAAGTCCAGTACGTATGGTCTCATCTCCTTGCAACAAGATAACAGTAGGTTATGTACACGATCGGCCTCCGTTGCAGGTAATGCCCCGCTTCGTACAAACACTGTTGAGCTGTCCATGCATTTCAGTGTGTACAACGTCGCACACATTTGCAAAGCGTGCACGATATCATGCTGTCCTTCCGCGTCAAGTGACTTCAAACGTCTCTGTAACAGCTCCAACATTATCAGTTCGGTATGTGCCCGTGCCGCTTCTTCTACTACGATTGCACTGTTGTTGAATGCTTCTAACGCACTCATTCCGCTTTGACGCATCTTCTCCAACTGTTTCGCCAACTTGGCGAATACCGCACCCTCTCTACGACGGAACACAATCTCTGCATATTCCAGAGAGCGCGCATCCATAACAGACAAATCCGCTCGTTGCAGTGCTCCACGCTCGTTCAGATACGCAAAGTGACCTTGGAAAACGCCGTTCCTAACCCCGCGTATGAACTCAGGCAACACCGTTTTGGTGACAGCTTGCAGTAAGATATGATTATCTCCTTCGTACGTCACCGCAACATCATGACCGTTCTTGATGGGACCGATTCGATTCTCCGACTTGTAGCCCTGTCCTCCGCACGCCTCGCGAGCCTCTTGAAGTGTAGCCAGCGAATGCCATGTCATCAACGCCTTGAAACCGGAGCTCCAAACATGTAGTTGTTTCCCAAGCTCTTGTCTGTGCCACTTCTGGTGCAAATCATTCAATACAATTTGCATCGAGTATGTCGTCGCTAAGGCGGGAATGAGGCGGTACTGGTGACTCTGGTAATCAAGCAAACGCACCTCCTCCCCATCGCGTGGTCCGAATGCTCGACGAGAAAGCGCATAGCGAATGGCAATCGTGAGCCCGATCTTGGCCTGATTCAGACATCCTGAAGCCACACTGCGAACACACAAGCAATCAAGCTTACAGTCAGTTCACAACATTGATGCATACACGCCAGTATCGTACAAAAGCAAACTTACCTTATTCGGCCACCGGATAAAGACGCCAAAGATGCCCCAAACCTCTCATCAGGGCTACTAAACTTGGATGTGTATACTCCGTCCGGAGAAACCTGTGAGTAACGTCTCAGCATATGACCCAGAGGTACAGAAACATTGTCAAACCATATTCGACCGTTATCCACGCCATTCAGACCACATTTGTGTCCACAATCGGCTAGTGTGATTCCCTTGGCAACACTTCCATCATCATTTCGAATTCGGACCAAGAACGGATGCACTCCGTGGCAAACACTTCCAACCGTCAACTGTGCAAAGCAAACAGTCCAACGAGCCGTTTGGAACGCGCCACCAATCCAATACTTCTGTGCACTGTCCGTAGGCGTGTAGATAATGAATGTGCGAGAACTGGGTTGGTACTTGGCAACAGTCTCAACAGCTCTTGCGTTTGAACCGTGTCCAAGTTCGGTGAGAGCGAAACAACCCAGCATTTCACATCGCTCCAATAACGGCATCCACCTGGCAGCTTGTTCATCATCGCCCATTAGTTTGATAGTGGCTCCAAACAAGCCGTAATGAACTGACATCTTGATATCCAGACTATGTGATAGCATTCCACAACTCTCGATAACAGCATCATAACGTTGCCTTCCTTCAACAGTCCCAGCGGACAAGGAATTTTGCATGAAACCCAAGGCAGCAACTCTCTTCCACATTTTCATGACATGCGCACGCTCCTCAGCGAGAGAAAGGCCATACCGCGGGTGAAAGTCAGGATGCTTGAACAGCTGGTACAATCGGTCCCTCAGTTCGATGTGATTATTGTCGAGCAATCTTCTCATAACGGAGATATTGAACAGCGGCGTAGCGCAAACCACA
The DNA here is from genome assembly GCA_003194525.1 of Gracilariopsis chorda. NCBI lineage: Eukaryota > Rhodophyta > Florideophyceae > Gracilariales > Gracilariaceae > Gracilariopsis > Gracilariopsis chorda. The sequence goes on from NBIV01000084.1 coordinate 62,057, forward strand.
CCATCTGGAAACTGGTCAGGGTTGTTTTCCGCGTCTTGAACCCATTTCAGATGATTGGGAGGTACTCTAGGTGTATCCGTCACGGAAAACTCTCGTGCAGCGCGGTCAAACAACGTCTGGTTTGCTGCGCTCAAAGGTGGGCCTGAGGATGCCTGCAAGGCATGAGCTTGGAAGAAAATTGGGCCACCACGGGCGGAATGCAGTGGCAGCTCCTTTGGATTAACAGCAGATAAGCGAGCCATTACGGCGGAAGACGGGGCTCAGTCTACTTCTCTCTCGTAGAGGCTGGAAACAGAACAGACCTGGACAGAAGGCGTCGTAGGAAAGGAGATGCTGGTCTCGGGCGAGCGTACTTCTCCGCGCACGATATATATTTCCAGGGAAGCGATAACGAGATTGTGCAAGGATAACTTGGCACAGCTGCTGTCGCAGTGGAGTCTGAGTGTAGACGGCGCAAGTGTCGATTCAAAGTTGAATGGGCAAATGAACGGGATTTGGACCCGTCGCCATCACGGCGATTGGATGGGCGAAGCATGCGATTGGCTGAATGCAAATCGAAAGCATGCAAATTTCGCGTAGCGCCATTCTGAATGGCAAGTGAAAGATGTCAACTCTCACTCAGATTGGAGCAGATATTTTTCTTTTTGCGCAACTGGGGACATTTCAAAGCGGTTTTGGTGGCAGCGTGACGCAAGTTGGCACCCCTAACCCTTTGTCACGCTTGCCACAACATCCAAGCTTTTCTGTGTGTCGCCTACTTCAGCACCAAGTGCGGATCCAAGGTGTACACTTTCGTACTTTTCCGAAGACATACAGCACAGAATGTTGTGCTCAAGCTTCCACCACGAATAACCTCGTTCCGGAATAAATTTGGGAAAGGACTCAATTGGGAACTACAGCCTTCTCCAAAAAACCAGTTCTTGAGAGTTATATGAACTTCTTTTTTGGTACTCCTAAACTACTATTGGTTCTCAAGCATCAGCGCCGTAGCATTCATTTCTTGGCTTGTGTGTTGGGTAGATAATAGTCCGTTGAGCACGATTGTCCAGGAAACTTACCTTTTCCTTTTTCCTCAAGCATTTGAAAGAATGGTTTTCCGTAAGAAACTTGGTGCTCCAAAATTAAGCAATGCGTTTGACCTACTTAGAAACTTTATGGTGCCTTTTTGCAGATGTTTGCGAAAAATGTAACATGAAAAAAGTAAATGAAGATTACGGCGTTCTGTTGCAATAGGTCCTGGAAAAGTTCAAGTTGATAGAGCATTACTGTTACGAAGAAAAGGTTTCTAATTCTGAAGCTGGTTTTAACAAAAGGGGTCTTGGCCATCGTAACTCGACCGCAGCCGCAGTATCTTGTTTATACCATACGTATAACAACCCGATTATATCTTAGGTATATGCAATGAACATGTTTTCGTCGCGTAGTAGAGTCTATATCAAGTTAGATATCACCATGAAATATGGCGTGATGATGAGCCATTGGTCTACTAAAAGTAGGTTTTGTACGGGTTTATACGCATTAAAAGAGATATTTTCGATATTGAGCCCTTTGTTCGTATTATGAGGTGTGGTGGAAGCCAATTCTCTTCTTCAATTTGTCTCAAATTGAGCCCTGCAGAGGGGTAGCAATCTACTAGTAATCCTACTCGGTATCCTTACGACGGTAGCGGTCCGACCCCTCGCTGATCCGCCTAAAAAAATGAAACGACAAACCTCACACAATGCCAATCTCTCTATCATTCCAAGCTATCAAACTTAGTTAGCAATGCTACCCCTGATAATTACACGTAGAAACTCCATTGTTTCAAAGAGTAGCGTTCTTCTAAGAACAGTATTAAAATAGCATCGGTCTCTCTGTGACGCCGTTGTCCATTTGTTCGCACCCAATAACCGTTGCAAGAGACATCCGCAACAAGTGTACGGATTAATTTCTGTGTTTCAGCATTTCTAGATGCGTGAAGAGCATCTGCTCGCTCGCTCAAGAGCAATTGTCTCCGAGAGGCAAACATCTGCTCTATCTTCCTACTCATGTTTTACGGCTCTTCCAAAGGTTTGGGGTGTTTACGGAGTCCCGAAGAGACACACAACACCTAGCTCGGATTGGCCAGATACATACATAGATGTATGTGGACTAAGAATACATGAATACCTCATTCCCAAAAAGCGTTAGTCTAACACTCATTAGAATCTGCTTCTCCAAAGTGGTCTCTCAAACAAGGTAGGACGCCTCTCTGGTTCCTTAACCGAGGTCCTCACCGATATGCTATTGTTGTTCATGATGATGATGACGATGTACGTGGGAGGCTTTACTGACTCTGAAAGTATAATGTGAACTCGACGGGGTTTTCTGTAATAAAAGCAGGTTCCTGAAGCAGTCTACATCACTGAAGCTTCACGCCCATATCTTCTGAAATCGGCACACGACGGCGACCAGATTAATGCATTGTGCCCAGAGCGGAGCCACTGGCGGTTTCCGCGTGATCCATCAGCGCATTAGTAATCCAGCAAAAAGCTGCTTGGCATCGTAGCTTTAGAGATGGGCTGTGACCGCTTCAAGACCGACCCTTTTCGCCTCAACCAAGTTGTGCACAAAGATAACGACATGAGCAACAGAGTTTCCCGTTTAGTTTATACGCTTTTCTTCTTGTCGCTCTTGACCAACGCTGAAAGTAAAGGTTGTTCCTTGCTAACCTGCTAGCACTGCTTCTGGTTGGCACAAACAAGGAACATAGGATTCCGCTCTGCCGTGGTGCTCCGCTCTGCTGGCGTCCTGTGGTGGAGATAGAGAATGAAGAAGTTGAAACAAGGGAGAGGGAGAGGGGGACTTCTGGCAGAAGCTTATTCAGGCTTAGTCCTGTCTTGGTATAGGAACCCTTTTGCGCCTAACAATGCTGCCGGAGACGGTTGGAGGAGACATGCAGCAGCTCTGCCGTGTATTCGGGTTAACGAGCAGGGCTATGCCCATTGCCCATAAATCACATCACCCACACATATGATTCCAAACCCTTTAATTCTTCGCTTGTTCTGGTTTATTCCTTTGTAGGAATGTTCTTCGTTGTGTATAATTACGAAGGGTAAACCTTTGGTAGATATTCATTCTTTCACAATAGTGAGAAAAGCTTAGTGCTTTGCTGGCAGTGCTTGCACAGATTGCAGAATACATATAGAGTTTCTCCGCAGCTGACTTCTGCCCCTCATCTTTCGTGTTCAGCTTCAGAATTCTGTCGCCTAAATTCACTTAACATACGCCTATGGAGCCGTTTGGACCGGGCATCTCGGAAGCGAGAAGATTCATCAACACAGTCTTGGTAAACCAAGATGCAATTGACCCGGAGAGTGTTGTCATTGATGCGAATGTTTGTTACTCCTCGAGGCACTGCCCGAGGATTATAAAGGTTTTCGGGGAGGAGCATGACTCTATCTCTTCACTAGAGAACGCTCCTTTGGCTCTCATGGTGTTCAAGATGCTGAATACCAACGCATCTATCAAAGCATACGATGGAAAGAAGGTGCGAGACTACGAGCAGCTAATCGACGAAAACGGATACATTTGGTCCACGAGTGACTCATGGAGGGTTGCGGAGTATAAGAAATGCGAGATCTGCGCTGCCTGCAAGCACAAGGGAAGATATTTCGAAGTTGGGGATGAAACAGAACCCTACATATACACCCTAACTCGCGCACTAGACGAAATCAGAGAAACCGTGCCTTGTGTACTCGAAAAGGATGGCTATACTGTTCGCCTTCTTAAGCATTATAAGGACCTACTGGACAAGGCTTTTGTCGTGGTTGGGTTTGGCGCCATGGGCGCTACCAACTGTGAGGTGAAACTGCCACTTGGTTTTCTTACTCTTCAGCAAGGAACACTCTCATGTTCTTCAGTTGTCGAGGGCGCGGAGTTCGTCCAAAGGTTCTGTCAAGCCGTCACGGCGATGCTCAAGGAGGAGGAAAGCATCCCAGCCGGCAGCAGTGATCTCCATGACACCATGTTCGCGGAAATGTACGCGGCAACAACAGAGTTAGGGGGAACAGAGGAAGCGTACTCGCTTATGATTGCAAGACATGTCGGGTGCTCATGGTGGAGCACCGAGAAGGTGCCAGACGAGAACATGTACAACGTCTGGAAAATTAGGCAGTCAGAAGACGTTAAGGCACTCTCTATTGATTGGGAATGCGTGAATACGGCTACGCTGCGCAGATCTCATGGTCCGGAACCGTTTCATTTTGCGGGCAGACTTGATGGCACAGTCGTAACCGGTGTGTTTGATACACGATTTGGAAGAGTATGTGTTCCTCGGCAACCAGAATATCTCCGACTGAATGGGGAAAACGAAGTAGAGGTGTTCGGACCCAATGGGAAGAAGACGCTATTGATGGTGAACGAGAACGGCGCCCTGGTTGCCACAACAAGAAAGAAATTGTTCTTGAAGAGATTTAAAGACGTCGTGAGGGGTATAGGGATTTCCCCTGTCTCCCTGCATTTTGATTTCTCAAGCCTTGGACCCTTAGACTACGGAGGCACAGAAGTTGCTACAAATATCCTCATGGGACATTACGGTGATCGAGCCCTTCGGTACTTGCTCGAGATGGTACACAAGGCACGTCTGCTGGTTAGCAAAAACTCTCCATGCAAGTGTTATGTACCGACGGGTTGCCTCTCGGACCATGGCGTATATCTTGCGAAGGCAATGCCAGCAAGGGCGTTTGAGAACCTTGTGTTTTGTTGCAAAGAGGTACACGGAGAGGTTGATGAAAACAACATATTCTGGAAGCCGACTGAGGACGGAGAGTTGTTTAAGCTCGACAAGACTGCAATGAACCTTACACACATGATTGAGACAAAGGACACAGTCGAAATTTTGAAGCTATGTCAAATGATGATCCATCGAGATGTTGGCTATGACGTTGTACAGAACAATCATACAGCTGTATGAGAGCCGAAGTTGGCACTCATGGTGACTAGTAGTGTCTATCTGACCAGCGACCTCATATGAGGTCAATTTTAATTACTCTAGAACTTTATCAAAACGTTAAAACTTTTCCAAAAACTATTTCGCTTTGATCTTCTCATCATGTCTTCTACGCCGGCAGCGCTGAAACATGTCCATAACACATCATCAACAGTCGTAGCTGTCACATCAAGCACTATCGTCAACAACATTCGTACACAATGGCCCCGTCCACAGATCTTCGCAGAATTGTTGGAACAACTGTCAACAGCCGTGCTCGTCTGGTTACAAATGAAGCTGAATGCAAACGTTATTACGGATCTCTATGGAAGTCAACCACGGTACACGGTTCTGTCCTCAATTTTGACATTCGTAAGATCAACAATCAAAATCTTACTTTTCTGACTGTGAAGTTTCGTCTACCGAACCGAGAAAAAGAAGTAACTATACCTCTATCCAGTGTCAAGCTAGGTACCGGTGTTGACGAAGCCGTGAATGCTGCAGAAGAGCCTATTACCGAGGTTGAACCCATTAATACGCAAAATGTGCAGGAAGATGCTCTTGTGACACCATTTCAGATGCAAGTTTTGCAGCCGCAAACAAGTTCATTAAGCGAAAATGCACCTGTCCAATCAACTGTGATTCATGGTCGTGTGTGGGAAACCTGTACGATGTTGAGTCCTCTGAATGGTTGTATGCAAATGCATCAGTGGAAAGTGGTTGGCCTAGCGGGAGATTTTATCTCACCGCGTCACGTTCCTCCAAACATGAGTGCATTAGATTCCTTTCTTTGGATGTTCCCTATGCAGAATTTGCAGTTCATAGTGAACAGAACAAATGTTCGGTTAGAAATCAAAGACGTTCGGAGGACTTCAGGGGGAGAATTGCTCAAATTCTTTGGAATTCTTATCCTCATGACTCGCATTGAGTTCTCTAACAGACGGGATTTTTGGAGCCTCGAGCCTTTTTCTAAGTTTATTCCTCAGCCAAATATTGGTCTTGCGATGTCACGGAACAGATTTGAAATGCTTAGAAGTTCAATATGCTTCAGCGGAAATGGTGTGACTGAAGAGCAGGGAATCGCGCGTTGGTCCTTCGTAACAGATTTCGTGAAGGCAATCAATGACCATCGTCGGTCTTTTGTCACGCCATCACATGCCTTATGTGTTGACGAAGGAATGTCACGAAGGTACGGATTAGGTGGTAATTGGATTGATGTCGGGCTTCCGCACTATACGGCATTAGACAGAAAGCCGGAAAATGGTCTTGAAATGAAGGCCGTATGTTGTGCACGAAGTGGCATAATGCTGAACATTGAGCTCAATATGGGTGCAAATATTCCGGAACAAGTTTTTGATTCTGATAACGCCCATGGAACGGCAGTCTTACTTCGCTTAGTGCAACCATGGTTTGGATCAGAAAGGTTGGTATGTGCGGATTCCTTTTTTGCGTCTGTCAGTACAGCGAAAGCATTACTGGAAAAAGGTTTAAGGTTTACTGGAGTTGTCAAAACTGCTACTCGTGAATATCCCATGACACATCTCTCCGAAACTACTTTATCAGACAGGGGAGATTTTGTATCTATGCTATCGAAAGGAAGCATTATCAATAATGATATAATGGCTGTAATGTGGATGGACAGAGAAAGAAGGTATTTCGTATCAACCTCTGGCACGGTTAGTCCTGGCTGTCCTATTATTCGAGAAAGGTGGAGACGGGAGGGAAATATTTCTAAGAAAGTGGAAATGGAGGTCGCAATTCTCGAAGTGTGTGAAGAGTACTACAAAAACTGTTCAATGGTCGATCGCCATAACAGATGCAGACAAGATGATCTGAATCTGGAGAAGAAAATTGAAGTGAAAGAGTGGTCATTTCGAGTGAACTGCTCTCTTCTATCGATTTGTATTGTGGACGCCTGGAAGTTGTACAAAGCCGCAAATGGAAACCGAAACGTGAAAAGTCCGCACCACTTCTATTGCCAATTGGCTGATGAACTAATTGAGAATACATGGGATACCACAGGTCTAATGAGCAGAGATGAGCAAGAATGTGAAAATGATCATGAGAAGCCAATGTTTGCAGGCACTGGCTTGCATTTAATGCAGACGAATAGAAGGAGAAAAAACAAGGATGGCAAGATTACAAAAGCTTTATATCAAGGACGATGCAGTTTCTGCAAAGGTAATACAAAGTCCAAGTTTTTATGTTCTGGCTGCTATATCAGAAAGGAAAAAGAAGTGTTTTTATGTCACACTGGTACTAATAGAGATTGTTTTATGAAACACATTGAAGAGTGTCACGGTATAATGAAGTTCAGAAGCTGATGAAGATGTCCACAACCTTGTCAACCTTCGTTTTTTTTATTAAAAATCTATGTTTGAATGCAAAAGTTTACAATAAGTTCATTTTACCTTTAGCCCCCTACTAATTCAATCCGCATTATTTAGACTTGCTAGATTATTTAAACTCTATTACGAAACTGCCCCTTTAACAGATGTCACCGTATTCTTTCTGCTGTTCAAGTGGGTGTTATAAACGTTCTGAGAGTTTAAAGATATTTAGAATTAGTCGAGCTCCCGAAGGAGTTTTGGAGTTTTATGAAACTCAGCGAGGTTCGAACTCATGTTTTGTTGCTCGCATGTGACCTGACGACCACTGAGCTGCTGTTATGGCTCAGTGGTCGTCTTCTACAAGTACTTATAGTTGAAAGACCACCCGGTTGGCCATGTTTCAAGTTCAAAATTTGAAATGTGGGGCCATGCGGATCAGATTTCAATTTTTTTTTAATTTTGCGTGCCGTTGCGCTGACCTCATATGAGGTCAGCGCACCGGTCCGATAGACACTAGCTAGTAGGGACGCGTATTTAGGCAAGTGACTGTAGAGACAATAGATGATTTACGCAAAAGATTTCAGAAAAGGAAGAAGTATATTTCATTAAATGTAATTACACCAATATTACACGTTGCGGAAATCTGCAGAAGAGATGTGACTATTTTTACTGAAATGTGACTAAATAGTGAAATCCATTTCAGAAATACACGCGAAACACGTTGTACAAATGGCATTGTTTCCGCGGGAAGAGGGTATCCGATGTGAGATACCGTCTTCTCAACAAACCAACCTCTCGTCCCCAATTCTCCCAACAACCCAAACCATGGCCAGCGTCTCCCCTGCCTCCCCAAGCCCCACTCCTCTTTCCCCTTCTCCTCAAGTTCCTTCTCCACTCTCAAGCGATACGTCGCAGCCCCTCCCGCCCGCTTCTGCTACGAAGCTGGGCCGCTGTCCCACGTTCACTCCCGGCGATGACATCATAATCGTCCGGGAGGTAGCTGCTGCTAAAGCACACGTGGCTCCATTCGGCGAGGTGCTCAAGCGCTTCGCTGAGGCTGCTGAGAAGGCCAACCGCAACCCCAACCTGTCCGCCAAAGTAACTACGAAGCGACTTCAAGACCGGTATAAGAAACTAATGGACGCGTTCGCTAAGAAAGATGGTAGAGAAAGGATGATGTCGGGAGTTGGTGGCGAGTTAGGCGAGCTAGAGGATCTACTTAGTGCGATGTTAGACGCGCAGAGAGACCTGAAGGCAACAAAGAACGCGGAGAAGACGTTGCGGGAAGCCCAGGAGAATCGCAAGGACGTAGCTGGCCGTCGCCTAATGCAAACGGCAATGGAACGTGCGGGTAATGGTAATGCGGGTAGAAGCGGTAGTGCTGGAGAGGATGGGAAAGAAAGGAGCAAGCGGGGTCGTCTGCTGGAGGGAGAGAGTGATGAAGGACTGGAAGCTCTTTCCTCTTCGCTGCGGAAGACGGACATGGCAAGGGTGGAGATTGAACGGGAGCGGCTGGCGTTGGACAGGAATCGGATGGAACGGGAGGTAGCGGACCGTGCGGCGGAGCGGGAGTTGAAACGGGAAGAGCGAGAAGCGAGGGATAAGCTGGAGCTGGATAAGTTTAGGCTTATGATGGAGACCTTCGCATCTGCTAGGAAGTAGGTACTATAGTGTTAGCTAAAGGATGCGCAATGGGCCTGTTTTGTGACCTCTTCGACGATTTTTACTCAATGGGAAGTACTACGAAATGCGAAAAATCTCCCGCCCCTGCGGGACTGTCCGCGTTAACGCTCGTCCCTCGCATTCGCGGACTTTGTCCTCGTTCCTCGGGCCGGGACGCTGAGCTACGCTCAGCGCCCCGGCCCGAGGAACTAGGCTTCTACTGACCGTTAATATATTCCTCCAATGAGGGAGGAGAACATTTGAAGAACTGCGCAATCGTGTTAGGATAGATGCAGTTTCTCATGTTGGTTAGTAACATAGCCGTTACATAAAGAGCTCCAACGGGAGATTCCGCTATCCTCATCTTGCGTTTGAAGTCCACCGTGGTCCAGTAGAGTTTAATCTCTTTGAAGATTCACTCTAATGTCACGCGCACAGTGGACATCGCTTTGTTGAACGCGTGGCGATGAGCTCATAGATTCGAACCTTGGAACGGAACCTCCATAAATGTACGCCGGTTGTATCCTGAATCACCAAAGATGGCATACTGTTTCCCATCTATAAAAAGCAATTCGCCAAGCGTCTCTTCCAGACCACTCCTCATGTATAACGTCCAGTCGTGACGACGTCCTTCCATTGGTCCATATGCGTGTAGTATCATTCCATTCGGGGTTGTAACGGCCTGATACTTGAGAGCATGCTTCCTCTTGTGACCATTATACGCGACACGTTGCTCCTCCTGGTCTCCTGGACGGGCAATGCCAATAACTGTTCCGTCTATGAACCCCACGCAGTTATCCAAAGCACCTCCTGCTTCTTCTATCGCATTTGCGTACCTTGCAGCATTACGAGAGATAAACGAGGACGATATAGATCCCATTACTAGATTTCTACGAGTACAGAGAAACTGCTCTATCCCTTCCCAGAATATCTCGGAGAGCTGAGATGCATGACGTCCGAATAATAATTCCATGTCCATCCATCGGGCCGGACTACACAGACGTCGAAGAATAACGCACGTAACAAGTAAAGGGTCCACGGCGTAACGGTTACGGCTTGTATGAGACCAAGATACAGGCCAATTAATAGCTGTTACCATTCGAGATATATCTTGTTTGCGGAACCGGAATAAGCTTAACGATAGAGCATCTGTTATAGCGTTAAAGTTGAACGTAAAGCTTGTTAAAAAATAGCATTGCGACGAAGAGTGTACCGGTTCACCTCTTTGTTGTAAGCGACATATTTGGTAGCGGCGTGTAGAACAACAATAGAAACAAGCTGGAAGGGTGTCCCCCTAGTAGATCGGGATCGAATGAGTAGCGCTGTTGCCGCCTTCCAGCGCCTCTTGCGGACGAGGGCCGTTTTGCAGGTGTGGTCTCTCAGCCGACCAAAACCCATGTTGCCGAAGGAGGTTGGTGCTCGTACTGTGTGCTCCTACTCATGGTACTTTACTGCAATACTCATATTTATATTTGCGTAAATGCACTTTTTACTTTTCCCATTCAAATTTCAGAAAATGATTTCAGTAAATAAATTAAGAGCTATTTCTGAAATCCTTTTCTGAAATCTCTACTGCGTAAATCCTAAAATGATGAGTCAGGACAAGCTTCCAGCGCTTTGGGGCTGTCCGCTCGCTCCTCTCCTATCGCTTTACTCTGGTGCCTGTTGCTTGCCCGCTTCTTATCGTTCTGCCTCAAGCCCGTTCGCATGCTTGCGTTTTTGTCTTTTGCACTCAATTGCGTGCTCTTTTGTAACCTTTTCCATTTAAGGTGTTGCTGACAATGTGTGATTTCGCTCTATGCATTAATCTCAGCTGTAACGACATAGCTTAAGTCTTCACCACGTCTTACCAATCCCCAAGTTGCATGACATTATAGCTCATACAAATCATGTCCACGTCTGGCTATCCAATGAGGGTGGTATTTATTCGGCTAATACCGTTAACCCTTTTGAGCCGAAAAATTCTAAACGCTACTATGGTAGCAATAACAACTATCCAATTGGAATGGAGCGCTTGTAAGCTCAGGATTCAATCAATTTCCGTCCGATGCATTCTGCGAGAGCCATAACACACAATATGATGACTTCTGGGCAGCTCGGTGGAGTGTGAAGTCTTCTGAAAACTTAACACACCACCGAAATCGGATACCATCACTTGTACCTTCGAGTTCTCTCCTGCCAAATCCCAACTGGATCCCCAGCAGCTGCACCGCCGCGCCGTCCACGCTCACACCGCTGCCACGCCACACGCAGCCGCAAACTCTTAGGCACCTGCCGTGCCGCGTGCAGTCGCGAGCCCACGCGCCAAACGCACAGCATTGCGCGCCTCCGCAGCCTCGCGCCACCGCAACTTCGCCCCGATGCCGCTACGCCCCGCAGCCGCCGCCATGCGCCATCGCTGCAGCCGCTGCAGCCATGCACCGCCGCTGTGACCGCGCACTACTGCTGTAACCCAGGGCCGCCGCTTTGGCCGTGCGCCACCGCTGTAACAGGGCGCTGCCGCTGTGGCCGTGCGCCGTCGCTGTAACCGGGCGCCGCCGCTGTAACCGGGCGCCGCCGCTGTAACCGGGCGCCGCCGCTGTAACCGGGCGCCGCCGCTGTGGCCGTGCGCTGCCGCAGCCACTGTGCGCCTCCGCTGAGCTACGGCTGTGCGCCGCCGCTCTGCTACCGCTTTGCGTTGCCGCTTTTGCCGCCGTCGCTGTGCTGCCGCTGTGTGCCGTCGCTGTGCTGCCGCTGTTCGCCATGCAAGCTGGAAACCATATTCTGCAAGAAAACGACCAGGCACCAATTATGAGCCACTTTCAACTTTATCTCTGCAACTCCATCAAAGCATCACATTGCGCGTGCCGCTCAAATGAGAGCCACACATCGAAACGCCAGTATGAGACTTCACAAGAAACCAAAACCGGCAATATGGCCCTTGAACCCACAAGTGATTCGAGCACTGTTGAAGTAAACGCAGTACTGCGTTTCATTCCGCCTATTACCACTCACAACGAGGACATTGCGTGCCATATCTGTGGTGGAACTCCGTGCTACTGGATGCAGCTAGGTCCGACAGTCGTCGAGAAAGTAGCGCATTGTTATCCTGCTCTTGGTAAAACAAAGGAGGACAATAACCATGCACGGAAAGCTGCGTATAAGGCGTTCACGTACGAAAGACATGTCTTCCTAGGGAAGGGGAAACGAGTTCAAATACCGCAATGCGCATTGGAAGGAATCAGACGACTTTGGCCAGATGAATTTGGTGCGTATATGGGGTTCAAAGAACAATAGTTTTACTTCTTGTACAGCAGTCGGACGGTTTTCAGGGTTGCGGTAGCTTTGTTTCTTCTATTGCGATGTAATGAGGATGACAGTATAACCTCGGCAGATTTTACTGCGTTGTATATATCAGGACGAACATTTCGGAACGCCTCTTTCTGATGGAAAAGTGCGAAGCAATTGACGTGGAATCCACACTTGCACTCCGTACAGGAGTAGATAGTGTACCCTGGGTTAGATCTTGACAGGGCTTTGCACAGCAAACACCCTACGCTACGCTTGCCCTCAGTTTCGAGCAAAATATGTTGGTCTCTTCTTTCCCCACCTTGCCTAACACGGAGACAAGCAGCGTCTTCACTGCATGTAGGTGACGAAATTGACGCTCGTTGTTGTTGGTATGTAATGTGGTCCGATACAAGCTGTTTGATTATCCTCTTTTCATGACTTGAAGATCAATAATAGTGTCTCCTTTCTTGTTGATTGCGTTCAATAACGCGTGGGCGTTGATAATACTCGCATCCAGCATGAAGGTAAGAAGGCTCATTGAAACTCGCTTCTCCTTTCTCAACGTCGCCGAAGTCGATCGAAATTGATCGAACCTGTCTACAGCATTCATAAAAAGGTTGTAAGCAACGATAATTGCAGGAACTTGTAAGGTTGTTCGCCGTACAGATTCATGTCCAACCCAACTTTGTAAAGGCGCAAGTCCTTGCACGCATGTAACAGCATGTGGATCCGGTGCGTGAATGCGTAACCTTGGCGTATCCGCGAGATCATTTTAGTAAAACGACACATCTGCTCTGTCTTTGAAAACGACAACAACTGTTCTCTCTGCGACTGTTACCGGCATGTTTGCGCTACCGTCTCTATGTAACACTTGAACTAAACGCCAGTCACCAAGATTTGCATGTTTGAGGCTCTCGATGGCCTCTTTCAGCGCTGGTCTGTTCATTCCGTCAATGTTGGTAAAACGAACAGTACCCAAAACTCTGCACTCCCCATCGCTAAGGCAAAGTAACTGACGGGCAAGGAAGTGGCGTGTGTAGAAGTTGTCCATTACCATCAAACGTCCACAAGAAGGTGTAGGGTGCAGTTGTGTCTGATTTGCCATTTGGGCGCACCATAACGCCGACGAAGTAGATTTAGCAACCAGTGTTCCGTCCACTTTTCGTTCCACAGCACCTCGGAGATTTCTAAATGTATATTTGTATCGCTGTACAGGCGATTGACCTGACTTACTCCCAGAACCATTATCTTGCACGCTATGTAAATATGCGTGTGACCAACCCACCACAGCGTAAAAGCGAATCACAAACTTGACCGGTTTCGATTTCATATAAGATGGAGCCCCAGTACGACCTTTACATCGTACTGTGTTTTCGTCAAGAGAACTCACACCAACAGGAATCGCAATTGTAGCTGCATTTCTTGCAAAATGTTCAAGAAGCCGACGGCTGTGCCACAACGGGTCAAGAACGGCAGCATCGGGATCATAACAAGGATACAGACGGAGCAAAGCTTGGATGTTCATAAACTTATCCCGTCCCATAGTCTGTTTGAAAAATGGTATCCCTAAGAGGTCTTAATTGGACCAGTAATCTCGAAGATGATTTAGACGATGTATAGATGTAGCTAGTTCCAGCCCAAGATACGCAAGAAGTTCGTCCATTCTCAATGCCTTACTTCTCTGCCCACGCTTTACAAGTTCTTTACTAGTCCACTCACGTACATATTCTAAAAAGGATCCATTCAAGAATAACCCAAGCAATCCCAGTTCACCCCTGTGAGCATAAGTACGTTGTATAAGTTCTGACTTTGCCAAATATAACCCACTTCTGTTGCGCCACAAAGAGCAATACGGCACTGTATCGTATACAGATTGTTTTTCAGCTGCTCCCAAAGCAATGACCAGAAATTCTTCGTCGTCCGTTTTCTGCCAGTCTATTTCACCAGCTTCGTGAAAGTTGCATTCTACGTCATTGAATTGTGCAGTGGCGTTAGCTGTAGAACCGTTCATTTCCGCGAACATACCAACAGCGGATGGGAGAAGTAAGATTGGGTCAGAATATTTGGCGGTAGTCTGTCCATTTTGGGGCACTTTTGACTGCGTTATGAGGCTTCAAGTTGTGTCTCGTTGTTCTGCATTATGCATGAATTTGCAATGACATGCGAATGGCAAAGAGGGCTCTGATTGTGGCTCATATCTCCCTATATAGACTGTTCTAATTGGTTGTCATCATCATAAAATCATGTGAAAGCCAATGAGGACAAAGTAATCTTTAACGATAGTATACTAGCTTTAAGCTTTGAAGACACCTGGAGAGCAGAGAACCAGTTGTTTTCGTCGCAAGCCAATAAGGCTTTCACCTTAACGCTAGTATAGTAGCGATAATCGTTTCGGTTCAAAAGGGTTAAACGCAGTACTCACAATATTATCTTTTAGTACTATAAAAAGTAACCAATACGGTAACAGCAATGAAAAATGAGGAAAACAACGGTACAAGACAGATCAGAGACTCTGAAGAGACTCTGATGGATACTACATGAGTGAGTATAGCGACAAAAAACTTAATACAACTGTAGGAGGGTTTATTCAATTCGAGCAGGCAATGATCTCAGAGCCGAATCACAGATTGGCTTTAATTCAGTGTGAAACGGCAGGTCTGTCTTCTCTTAGGTATTTTGGGTTCAAAAAACACTTAAATCTACTACTATTGTAGTTTTAAACACGTTGTTTCTCCATATTTGCGTAGGTAAGCAGCACTGCGGGCCACGGAACAAGTAGATAGGTGTGAATCATGCTAGCCACTAATAATGTCCGTTCGCGTATCATGCTTTGATCTATTTTACATATCATAGAGGTCATCCATGAAGGTTTCTAAAGTACGAAATAAAATTAATATCGATGCTCACCCAAAGCTTCCAAGTGGCCACTCATACCTGAACTGAACCAATGCTAGTTCGGTACTGAATAATTTATGATCCACCTCGCCTAGAGGTTATGCGTACGCGCATTGCCCTGAATAATCAATTTTAATCCATTGAAAATGATACTAGCAGCCGAAGAGCGGTTAATTCTTAGCATGTCCTGCTTTATTCAATCTGATACCTCACTGACATTTACAGTGTTCAAAGAAGCAACCTCACACCCCAAACCGCACAAAATAACGAAACAAAACCATAATCTAGGAGCATACATTATCCCCGACACTTGTCTTTTGATCAATCCCAAACCTACCCAAAGAAAGAACCATATTCGCATATTGATATGCAAAGCCAGCTTATATGCGATCGCAAACTTCCTAAAGAACGAAAAAGGCATCCTTCAATTATTCTACCACATACTCCACCACATACGACAGAAAATGAAACACCCTCTCAGTGACCTTCGGACCAACAACACAAAGGAAAATACCTCCAACAGAATCTGACAAACATACGCCCAACACCAGACTACTCATCCCCTCAGAAACTCCAAATTGCCACAGGAAATATCCATTGCAAAACTAATCAATCGCGCAGTCATAGAACTGTTCCGCGCAGTTTTTACTGCAGCCAAACTTCCCCACCACTTCTTTGAAGATTTGGCAGGAGTACACGTCCTCAACTACAACCATATTTATTGCAGTGGCATAAACACCCCACGATATCGTATTTGATATGGAACTAAGACCAACATATATCCACTATCTATATTTGGTGAAACTGGTGCAATGCCAATCTATTAACCCAATAAAGTAAACGGAACGACGAGCAAAACCAGTTCGATGTATGTATGGTACTTCACTATGCCACATCACAGCAATCAACCTCAGAATACATCAATAGCACCCTGTCAGAACAGCGGACTTCAATCCCTATTACAAGACACAAGATCCCAGGATGATCACTGCCGCAGCGTTCATTGCCAAAACAACCATCCAAGCTCCTACACCCAGCATTATAGAATCTCACAGGCGCCCACTACAAATCTTCAGCACGCTCGCAAGTACCCTAACGTAGCACTAGGACAAAAGACACACGACGCCAAGCTCGCCATTCTTGGCATGCACAAGAGCATCCAGTAGCACACCTTACAATATACCCCACACCGAGCAGCAAGTACACCTCTCATGATGATATAACGCTACACGCGCATGAACGAGGATGCAGTCACACAGCCAAAATCAGGGTGCCATATATGAGGGCAGTTAGTGAACCCAGAGCTTGATTGCACCCCCGATCACACCACAAAATAAACACTCTATCGAAGCACTCAACGCTTTCTTGTGGCTCTTCAGGCGTCGCATCAACACCCATTGGAACACTTTGACACTACACCCGCATATCTCCAGGAAGAGTATCAGCATGGCAAACTGGGTTTTTTGTGACTAATGCAAAACTTTAATGATACCTATCGTCACAACAGCTGGCATGGCCCCCTGAGCAGCGACCTCTATGGGTCCCCACCGGCAGCATACTATTACAAAACGGACTTTCGTGTTCCTCACTCTTTGATTTTAGATACTACTCACCTTGGTTTTGGTATAGGTCTTTGTAGTGTCAGTTCTAATCCACGGTTACAATCTAATTTTATTCTACTTAACATTCTGAGAAAATGGGTCACCCATTTTCTATGTCTCCCTCCCTCAGAGCCGAGTGGACAATTTGATGACACAATGTCAATATGCCACGACACCACACTCATGTCAGGAGAAATCCTGACTGACCATATGTACATTAGCAGATCTGAATTACACGTTGCACATTATTTGCAAGCTTGGCAAATATCTCACCTGGTACAGCAATGATCAAACGGTCATGGAAATTTCTGGAGGAGATCCGTGCAAATTTAAGGAAGAGAAGTGCAGTGGTTGAAGTGGTCGGAAGTCGATATTGATGATCCGAGTTGAAGGTGAGAGCATCCAGCGGGGTTTATGTACAGGGTCTATGCTAGTTTTATCACTGCCACTAGTCGATGAGAATCTTCCGTGTTCGACGACTTTATGCTTGGTCTTTCTCGTTGGTATCCGTATGGGGGTGGTTTACTAGGTTCAGTGCCAGATCTAGTCGGTTGATGACTTGGCGAATTCCACGAGAGCTGATGACTTCTTCTATGACTTGGCAAGGGTCAGGGCCAGACAGGGTCCTGATGATCTGGCATGAAACCAGGGTGCCCCTGATGATTTGCCATGGATCTCTCGGGAACCTTTCGTGACCGTTTCATCATTGCTTTATGGGATGAAGTGTCTGCCAAGGGTCTAAGTAGTAGGCGATGTGAACTTCACAGCCAACGTTGTCCACATGATCGGCCAAGAATTCTCTGACGGAAGCATGTTGTCATGTCATATTGACAGCAAGTTGCAAAGATGTCCGCTTAGCTTTGAGGCCAGGTAGACATAGCAAATATGTAACCGATCTCTTCACGAGGCCAAATAAAATAAAAATAGGAGATTAAGAGATGTTGGAACTGACGGTGGAGCCAAGTATACTAAAACAAAGGTGATCAATATCTAATTCTAACATGGCTATGAGCTAACGGTAGAGTGCATTCGCCTCGTAATTAATCAAGAGAACGATTCATTTGGACTTGCCCAAACCCCTATTCGAGAGGAACTGGGAACAGGTCGCGCTGAGAATCGGATTCCAAGATGAAGGAGACTTGACTTCCATCCTTCAAACTGTCCAAGATCTCGCTAGTTGACTCTGTAAAACTTCGTTCATCCAAGGAATCTCCGTAACATGCCACCATGTAGTAGAAGAGATGCACTTCAAAGAAATAGTCTAGAATCGTCAGAATTCCGCCATTGTAGTTATGAGAAAGTCGGTTCTGAAGTATTTCGTTCCTGCCAGCGTAGACCGCTCTACGGTGTCGGGCAAGTGAGAAGGATATGTGGAAGCGTGCCCAGTAAATTTGTAGCCTAATCAACTCGATTCTAGGGATTTCTACAATCCAGTTATGCACCGCTCTTCTGCCATAGTTGCTATTGATTTAGAGCTCTCATGTGCCTTTGATATGAGTCTTCTGACTAATTTTGAGGGTTCCTTGATACTGGAATGCTTATGTCTTCCTTACTAAGAGCCCGTCCGCCTCCTTATAATGCCGGAGACGTTCTTCGCAGTTCATGAGATCTCGCGCTTTCATCTAAGTATCCTGATGACTTCGATAGCGAAGCCATTGGACAAGAAATTGAAATCGTGTGTGCCATTTTTTTTGATTGAAAATACGTTCTACTTCATTCTTTTCTGTCCCATCTTTCAATATCACTGGGGTTGGATGACCTGGCTCGGAATCAATTGACTTGTCTTCTCGGTAAGGTTTGAGAACATTAGCATGTACAAGATCATGAAGTTTTGACTTCGATGTATGTCTTCATTCTAGACGAACTGTTTCTGGGCCAAGTTTGTGTGTGACCCTGAACAGCCCAAAGTATCGGATTCATAGCTCGAATTTATTTCTTGTATTTTCTTTATTAGGTACTTTTTTGGATATTTTGGCTTTTTCTACAACTTTCAATACTGGGGGAGATCCATTCTTGTCATTATATGACCTACAGTAACGATTTTGTCTTACGATCTCTGTTCTTGACCGTTTTGTTGGTCTTCTCATGCTTTCTACGAACTTGAGAGCTGCATCATTCTCTGAGATGACAGTATGAAGACGTAGTACTCTTAGGGGCTCACCATGAGCTACGAAAATGGTATAAACGTTATAGTTGAATTCTGTCGCGAGTTATATGCAACTTCGTATTCTATGAGGTGCTCATCCCAATTGAGCCACACAGAAATGGCCTATGCTATAATCATTTCTCCAAATTTTCTCTTCATTACTTCGAATTGCCCATCTTTCTGTGAATGATATGCTGTTGATGTCTTTATCTTCGTAACCATGAGGCGGAACAATACGTTCCAAAAGTTTCTCATAAAATCTTGTTCCTGTCTGAAGAAAAAACTCTATGGAGGCCACAACGTCTGTACCTATATTTACAACATAGATCTGTAGTCTGCATTACAGTGACATCTCACCTGGTTTGGAGAACTCTGATCAACTCGGATAGTGGGTCTACCGTTATATACAACGCAGTATTTCCATATTTCTTTTAAGGAAGCGGTGTGATGAAGTCCATTGAAATTTGTGCCTACTTTCGTTCCGGCGCAGGTAGTGGTTGTTGTTGACCCAGTGGTTTCGTGGTGCCTGATTTTGTTTCTTAACATCTTAGACATAGGTCGACTTATTCTTTAATCGTTTGCCGTAATTATTTCTTGCGATAGAGCCTCCGAAGCTTTTCATATGACTTCTGGAACGCTACTTTTCCTGTTAAAAGTTAACCGTGGTGTTCTTGTACTTTCTTCAGTCTCACTAAGCGCTTTGGTAGGCAAAGTTGTTCTTCTTGATACAAAAATCCGTTTCGATTGCGAAATCGGCCCTAAAGAGATTTGGACAAATATTTGAAATCTTTTTCAGTTAGATGTCCTTTAATGAATGCGCGCGTATCTTCTTTGGATACTTCACCCGGCTGGGATATACCATTGAATTTGAAAGTTCTAAAAACCGTTTCCTGGAGTAATGACTAGTTCATCACTTCAAGGTTCTCAGCATGTTTCGGGTATCTTGAGAGGGCATCCGTGACAGCGTTGAAATTTTCTTTGATCACCTGAGAAGAAAAGTCGGGCTTCACGATTTTTTCCAGCCAGCGTATCTGTCTTTGGGATTGGTTGGTTGAGATTTAATAATACTGTGAAGGTTAGAGGTCTGAGCATACTGTAAACTTGTGGCCATGAAGATACTCTCTTCACACCCTGAGCGTGTCTAATCCTCCCAAACATTCTCTCTGAACTGCGATATAACGTTATTCAGCTGCGTTCAATGTTTTTGGTGTAAATGTTACTGGTCATTTAACATTGTTCTCAACCTGATTTATGGCGGCTCCAATGACGGACTGAGAAGTTGAGTACTAGTTATATAATGGATAGTTTTGGGTCAAAGTGTCACAGTACTGGGGTATTGGTGATAGCTTTCTTCAAATACTCAAGACTCTCAACTTCTTCTGAATTCCATTTAAACTCTGATTTTCCGCATATTTTGGTCAAAGGTTTCGATATTGCGGAATAGTCCTGAAAAAATCTTCAGTGGTAGTTCAATAACCCGTGAAATGCCTCAACGTCGGTTATTGTTTTCGGAGTATTCTAATTCAAAATTGCATCAACTTTCTGCGCCTCGAGCGATATACCTTCTGCACTCACATTGTTCCCTATGTACTTGATTTTCTATTTTATGAACTCACAGTTTGAAAGCTTTGCATCGCGCTTGTGCTTGCAGAGTTCATCTAGTACACATATAAAATGCTTACGATGTTGCTCTTCATGCTTAGTATGAGTGAGAATGACTTTTAAATATACTAGAACGATTATATCTAATTACTTTTGCAGTGCACTGTTCAGGAGATTCATGAACGAAACTGGAGCATTGATGAAGTGGAAGGGAAGAAACGACAATCAAAGTGACCATATTTTGTACAATAGGCTGTTATAGGAACAGACTGCTCAAAAGGCCTTCTTTGATAATTTCCTGAACTGTGATCTATTTTCGAGAATATTCCAGCTCCACTTAACGGATCGAGAATGTCGTCAATTCTGAGTATAAAATAGTTGTTCTTCAAGGCTACTTCGTGCCAACGTCGGTAATCTATTCGTAGCCTTAACGACCCATCTTTCATCGTGACAAACAGTACCAGTGGACCTCAAGGAATTGAGCTTGGTTAGATGAAACACTATTATAGTATTTCGTTGAGCTACTTACGTATTTCTGTAAGTTTTTTATCTGACACTGCATATACTATTCTCTTGAGTGGTGTAGAATCGAGTAGTAGGTTGATATTAAAGTATTTTTCCCGTTTCGGGGGTTGTTCGTTTGGCAGTTTGTTGGGAAAAACGTCTTCGTAATCACGTAGTAACGACTATAGGTTTGGGTCTTGTACTTCTGTTTCTTTTACTTTATATTGTCTTCGTACAAGAACCGCATCTACTGTTATCTTTTTCTGTATACATTTCTGGACAGTTTTTATTGTTGTCATATTGTTTTATTCTTTCCATGTAACGTGAATGAGAACTTCTTCGTCATCATGGGAAAATGTGATGACTTTTGTTTGGTAGTTGACATAACGGTTGTAATGGTGGAGCCAGTTCTTCCCGAGAACTCCGTCATATCCGTATAGTAGGCAGTGCGGAAGGTTTGCTCTATCCTCTGGTCTTCTGCAACGGGAACAAAGTCCGTGCTTGCGGCAGTATTCCATGGCTTTCAAGCTAAGCTTCTCGAACGTCATGTTTCCCACTTTCATCCGAACAGGTCCATTATTCTGCCATTTTTAGCCTGCCCATCTGCCTAATCTACCGTAGCGCCCTCTTCTAAACCCTGATATAACTATTTCCGTTATCCTTCATCTCTTCCGCAACTGATTTGTATTCCTTGGTACAAAGCTCTTTCCAAATACAGATCTTCCGACCTCTCATGCATCGGTATACCTGTTCTTCCATCCTGATATTAGATATATCCATTAAGATTTTCAAGAAATCTTTATTGTACTGCTGGACGTCTTTTATCTGTTTCCACTTGCCCAATGTACTGCAAGCAAGTTTTCTATGTTCACAGTCCTGGCGCAAGTCTGCAGACAGTCAAAGAACTCTTTGAATGTGGTATGGCCTTTCCATATTTCCCTTGGGCAAGGTATTACTAGTGAGCAGCTCCACTAATGTTGCTGAGTGCTATGAGAAGCGTCTTCTCGTTTGATAGTCCTTCAAGATTCTTCACACGGGATTGATCCAGCTATCAAGATTCTTCACACGGGAGTGATCCAGCTATCAAGTTTCTTCACACCGGAGTGACCCAGCTATCAAGATTTTACCTTTTAGTAAACACAGGAGCTTTACTGATCTGTAGAGTAGAAGAGGATTTGCCTCTAGAGCTAAGAAAAAGCGTAAGAGAAGACTCGAGTGATGATATCTTCTGTTAGGGTTCTCTATTGCGTCTTTCCATTCTACCACCTGTATCTTGCAGTGCATGTTCAAAATGGTATATGATCTCGTTTTCACGGGAATGTGGGAAAAGCGCAGCATTGCCTTCAGTTCTTGAAATTGCTCAGTATCATATGAAACAGGAAGGGCTTTCTAAATGGGCTAGAATACTGGTCCAAAATTTTGAATCCCGGGAAGTATAATGCTGTTTTTTTTCAGCACTCTACCGAAAAGAAAACGTACGATGCGATAAAGTAATTTAATGCAGCAAATTGGAAGTTCGAGATCTCTAGTTTCAATCACTTCGCTGTAAGAACGTGGACAAGTATCAGAGTGGTTAAAGTAGAGTTCCTACAGTCAAGTTTACCATTGTTGGGAGACTTGGAATATAGTAAAATATGTAAGATTACTCTTTCCTTGACAAATTTTGGTAATCTTGACGCAGCAAGGGCTTCGGCACAGCCAGGAATGGTTCCTAAATGGTAAAAGCACCAATTCTTATTTGTGACAGAATTGCGTGCGCCTGGTTAAAATGGCCGTTAAAGTCACTCTGTTGATGTCTTTGTTCCGTCTCTTTAGCTATTTAGTGCTTGTTACTCTTGCAGTGGTATTTATAATGTTCTTATTTCTAAGAAACCGTATTCGGCAAATATAGCAACTGGCGGTGACGATCTTGCCAACATCTTATTTTGTGTTTGTTATCGTGAGGGTGTTTTTCGAGTTGTGTGCGCTGTTGAAGCGTAAAATTCTACGAATACCATCTCCGAATGTGTGAAACATTGCATTTTTGTCTATAATGAGGGATTATTGAAGGTTAAATGGGGCTTCTGGGGCGTTGTTCACGGGCTTGAAAGACGTTGGTTTACTACACGACGTCCGTGGTTCAACCAAAACGAGGTTGTCACATGGCTCGGGGGAAGACATATGTGGTTCAGAGGGCTTGCGGTCAGGTACGGGAATTACAGGGTCAGTAGGATCTATGGGTTGTGTTTGTGGCAGTTTTGACGGCGGTTTGAAGAATACTTTGGTATTAGTTGACAATAATGGCGAGCACAGCGGTAACATGGATCGGAGGATTGAACGCACTGGAGAGCCGCAATGGGTCAAAATTCGACAGTAAGTATGATCTTTATCTCTATGACTCATTGAAACTTGGAGAATTTTTTGTACCATATCCACCAAGGCTGGATGGGTCTTAGCTCCAAGTAAGCGCAATACCTACTTGCAAATGCTATTAATGTTAGGAACAGAGTTGCAGTGGTTGAAGTGATTGAAAGTCGATGGTGATAATCCCAGTTGGAGCTCGGAGGATCCATCGGGTTTTATATAGATCACTTAGCTGAGTTCTATCACTGCCACTAGCTGATCAAAAGTGGCAGTGTGTAACTGCGTTTTGATTGTTCTTCTCGTTGGCTTCTGTATCTGGATGATTTTCCTGGTTTAATGCTAGATTTAGTAATGTTGCTGACTTCCAGAATTGCAACAGCGCTGATAAAGTGTTATACGACTCGGAAATTATTGGCGTTAAGGGTTTCGATGATATAGCCCGAACCCAGGATGCGCCTAATGACCAGCCACGTATCTCTTGAGAACCATTTGTGACTGTTTGATCATTGCTGTACCGATTGAGGTGTCTGTCAGCGTTGTAAGTAGTATGAGACGTGCATTTCAGAGCCAAAATTGTCCACAGGGTCTGCTAGGGCTTCTCTGATATTATGTATGTTCTCAGGTTGTATTGAAAGTACTTTTCAAAGATGTCGTCTCAGCCTTGTGGCATGGTCGTCATAAGAAATAGGTAACCGATCTCTTCAGAATATCAAGAAGGATAAGAATAGGTGAAATAAACAGGTATGAGCTGATGCTGGAGGCACCCATACTCAAACAAATGTAAACAAGTACTAGATATAACAGCTAACTCATGAGAAGAAGCCTGGTTTTATGCAAGATCATCAAGTCTCCACCTGACGTTGGTTGAAGATGTCAAGTCATCGAATGACTAGATTGGGCACTGAAACCGGTAGAGCCTTCTACGTATGGAGACAAAAGAAGATACTCTTCCTGTTATAGGTTAGCAAAAACGATTCACATCAAACTATTGGTACTGATAGAACAATGCGAGAACATCTATATAAAACAAAACGCATACTCCAATATTCAACTGAGATCATCAACATCGATTCCAAACTCATTTACAACCATAGATTCTCTGTTTATTACATTCAATCAAATACCTTTCAGCCCCTTGTATCATGATTTCTGCGTCTATACCAAGGTCAAATTCACATAAGTTATCCTCAATAGCAGATGGATTTCTTATCTTTGTCCCTCAGGGGTCCTTCATTGACAAGCAATATCAGCAAATTCTCCAGACGTACTACCTCAAGAATCTTTGGAGGTGGACACGATTTATTAACTGAACAATACGCTGCGTTTGAGACGGTAGTGCTCATCTCATGCAGCCCGATACCATAGCCACGATACACGCTTACACAAATATGTCAGACTTTAGCCCAAAGCTATTGCGTATAACGTTAGCACACACCTAGATTAATAACCAGGCCTCCGTCTCTTGCAGCCTCGGAGTTCACCAGGTCGGCCAAATCCAGGGTTATATGAGATATCTGACGGATAGCAAACGCCCAGACATCCATAAGCCACCAATTGACTCTCGTAACGAATGAAAATTCCGTGCATCCATCACTGACGAACTCTCAAATCCCTTATTCGATAATTCAAAGTCCCACGCATCTATGGTCTTCTATACCGAAACACATCAGCACTACAGCCAAAAATCTCTCCTCCCAGTATAGAACGACGCAGACCTCGCAAACGCAAGTAAGCGAAAGTCAGTTATTGGTACGGTTCACCTTCTGCAGAAGACATCCATCTTCTCGGACTATCGAAAACAGTCAGTCGTGGCTCTCCCACTACCAAGTCGGATAATGAACCCGCCAAGGACTCAATGTGCCACAAGAATTGGATTTGTATCCTTCCAATTCCAGCCCCACTCACCCTTCTATTCCCCACACCGCACCATGTCGAAAACCAGTTTGCTCTCCTTATGGGGATCAACCAAGCGTCTACAAGATGGTGTACATATACTAAGATTTGGCACCACTACTTTTTCCGCACATCGAAAACCACCACATCACCCTTCAGTTAATCCCGACCACGAACATTCTCGTGGATATATTCTTGAAGGCCTTACACAACTACCACTTTTACCAGCTTTTTGACAGCCTGAACATCATCCCCAGCCTCCTTCAAAACTTGGATCAGCAACTGGGTACTTTCAATCAGCATCGTGTTCCTTGCTGGTCTACATTTCATAGTTGCAGCCTTATAGTACGAAACCATAGTTTTAGAAGAGCTACAAGAGCTCACAAAACGTAAAGAGAAACGCAGCAGAGACATCCTCTCACCCATAGAAGTATGTGAATATGTGTTAGATGGGCGTGCACATATCTGAGTGACTCCGCGCTCATAATTAAGAGTACTATTCACCGTACTAATAACGATGTATCATCAGAGTTTCATATGTAAATCCATATTCATGCTAGATATACAAATGACTCTGAAATAACAAGGAAATTCACATGCAAGCAGTTCTCTTAATTTTGTGGAATAACTCGGACATCAATCGTAAACGTGGATGTATATGTAGGACAGTGCGCGTGATGTGCTGAGCACGTAATCATTCAGATATGTGCAGGCCCATACAACGTGCATCCAGATACTTCTCTGGGTCACATATAATACTTAAGTTGCGTTTACAAACCTTTACAGTCCGTGTGGATCTCCAAGACTTGCAATACATTTGAAGAACTAGAGTACAAAAGCACTTTGGTGCCTTTCAGACAAACATTGCCTGATCATTCTCTGCTTCAGGCGGTAACCGTGCAACATGTGAATCCGATCACGTATTCCCTAGGAAGGTTCTGCATATTCCAATAGGCGACAGGTTGCCAAATATTCATTTATTATCTTCATTAAGCAACTCACTAGAAGCACAAAACTCTTACCTTTAGCTTCGTAGAGTTTGAGCACCATTCAATGGATTGAGAATACAATTCAAAGAATCTCTGGAACCTTGTCAAATAACAGCAAGATCAAGATTGCATGTGAGTCGGATCGCGAATGAAGCACACGCCAAATACAGCAAGATTCATAATGGTAGTAAGCATTTACAAGAAAATACCTCGCTAAATACAGGATTTCAGACATGGTCTCTCGTGATCGGGCATAATACAGCGCCATTCCAATAATATCAACGGTGCGCACAAAGCTATTTCAAGCGCTGACTCTCACACGGGGTCAATTTGGCAAAGGGCTTATTTTGGCAGAGGGGTATTTTGCCACAGCTCCTTTGTATGGGTCAGGGGATAATCTCCCCCCAGCCTCCCACGCCCCCTCTACGGCAACAGCCCTATACTTTTCGTCATCAGTAAACCGCTACAAACGCCTGTTTGCAATATGCCACTGTCAATGCGGCGACAGGCTGCGCACAGGAAGGACATGCAGCAGAAACGAAAACAGCTCGAACTGCAACGCAAGCAGGCTGAAGACATGATTGTCGCCCACCATACAGTCCCAAATATTGTCACCAAGACAGCGCTAAGCAAATGAACAGTATACCGTATCAAGGACACCATCAAGAAAAACAATGAAGACGCTTTGCATAAGCTTTTACACCCAACACAGCACCACGCGGAACGAAAACCTGTTCTGACCACAACTGAAGATAGGATGATTGTTGAACGAACTATGTTTGCTTCAGAAAGAGGCTTTGCCTTTAGTGACTCGGACTTGACCTCCCTCATGGCGCAAGTAGCCAATGACGGCCGAAAAACATATAGCAACGGGACACCATCTGTGTACGCCCTCCACTCATTTCGATCACGAAATTCAAAAATCACCTGTAGAAAGACGGAAAATATCAAGACCAAGAGACTCGCTGCAAGGAACAAAGAACACCAGCAAAAGTTAGTGGCACAATTGTAAAGCTCCAGGGACAGATGCCTGAACTGTTCAGCTACCCAAAATGACTTAGGAACCTCGATGAAACCGCAGTAGGATCCACATTTGGGCGGCGATACAGAATGTACTGTTCCAGACTACAGCAAAAAGTTGGAATACGCCGAACCCTGAAGTACACAGGCAAATATGTCAATGCCGTAATCACATGTTGCGCGGCAGGGTATGTTGCTCCAGTGTTTTTAATCGCTCAAGCAAAAGGTGCAGAACCTCCTAAGAATTGGGTCAAACCAACTGCAACACATGTCACCGAGAAGCTATCCGACGATTTTAAATGTCTCGCAAGTCCCGATTCGATGCCAAGTGAGACGTCACTGCATACGACCAAGAAGTGATCCATCACGTCACACCTCCTGCCGGTTTTCATCGCAGAGTTCAACCAATTTGCGCCACGAATTGTACCACAGATTGATAAAATCATCCTCTTTCTCGACGGCCACAGCTCTCGGAATGGAACGGAGTGGGTTTAAGAATGTCTCCGGTGCAACATTGAAGCCATCCAGTCATCAGCAAATACTTCTGACATAATACAAACATGTGACGCCCAAATCAACAAAGTGGTCAAGGACAATGTCAGAAAGGCCCTAGACGCCTTTCTCTACAGCAGAGCGCATGAGAATGCACACCTTGCGGTGAAATTGAAACTGACCGCTTCAGCATATCGCTCCTTGAAAGCCCAAAATACCGTTAAGAGCTTCATGAACTGTGGGTTCTATCCTGTAGAAACCAATAAGATACTTAGCTTTGCGACTGATGCCTGCGAAGAAGATTCCTATACCTGTGTGATAGGGATTCGTCATTCTCTGAGCAGCCGCATCACAGATTAAAACCTCTGCAAGAAGGTTCCGGGAATTGCTGACAGCGTTCAGAACGCTTGAAGGTGTTTGCGACAAAATGAAAATGTGCTGCACCAAAACACCTCGACGAATTTTGTGATATGGAAACCTCCCCCGCTCATTGTAACGTGTAAGTCACGTAGAAAAATTCCTGGAGGGGCTCGGCAATGTGGCGCACTGAATAACAGAGGCTAGGCTCCCATTCAATCAATCTGACAGGCAGCAATTCCCGACTACTTCCTGGAAGTTTGGAACAGTTTTTGGAAGTTAGGCATCGCAGAGAATCGAGTTTAGTCATTATTGTCTGCGATGTAGTAGATGACTGGGAAGAATTAGACGACATGCCTATTGGGCGGTGGAGACGGACGCAGGGAGGTCACCAGACTGTGGAAAGGAGCGGCTTAGAACAAAGTGTAGCCGCCTCTGCTCTGTTTTCCATGCACCACTATCAGTAGGTGTCGGGGAAAACGCGAGTGGGTTTTGCCAGATTGAGGCCTCCATGACACGGTCGAGATCAGAGCTGTAAAAACTGCGTGCAAAATTGCCGTTCCTGTGGGTTATTAGCTCGGTTTTGGTAGGCAAGAAACCTGCCAAGTTAAGCGCGTGTAAGGGTTTCGTTTCCGTTTCATTAAGGTTGATTTCATTAGTGTTGCCCGTACTGTAAAGTACGTGGATTTGGAGGAGAATGACCATTGGGCAGGTGCAGTGGTGAAGTAACCATGGGGCTGGGCTGGCAGAGGTCAGAACATTGCTGGCCGACATACTCCACGTGGCCAAGCTGGATGCCTATGCAGGAGATACGAGAGGACAGTGCGAGTGCCAAGGCACTGTGACCATAGGTTTTATTATGTAGCTAATTTTATGTAATTTGTTAGGATAGTGTCCGGAGGTCAGAGCGCCTCGCCAACCATATAGGTTGGCTCGAGTGCCGCCGATCTCTGAAGTGTAAAGACAAGCACCCTCACCGTCTTCTCGTCGCCATATGCAACCAGTAGGACTCCAAACGCCACCAAGCTATCGCTACCATTCTCCGGACCTGTAGGGACTTGAGATAGCGCCCGCCAATTGCGCCTCGCTTCCAGTTGGTGCCCGTGTCACTAGTAGACCCAGTGGACTATCACTCCAGTGGCTGGCTCTCTTCCGCTACTTACCCCTAGTGGACTACTACCCCAGTTGGGCAAAGGACGTAGTATTCTACTACAACTGGCCTTCCGACCTAGAAGTCTACGGGAACAGCCGTTTGGACTTTACGGAAAGAAGTTTACGCATAGGACTTCTACCATTGGACTATTAGTCGACGCAACTGGCTCGAAAGCATCACCGACCGTATGGATAACCAACAACCCAACCCAAGGAACGAAGACCAACAAGGAACCCCTGGTGCAGCCGAACCTCCTGCAGTCGCTGTAACCCCATTTGCCGCCCAAGCAGACAAAAATAGTGACCGTAGGAGTACCCGCAGCCACTCCGGTGGACTTGTTATAGACCCTGTGGACAATCCCGAAAGGATGACCAGAGATTCGCCCTTGGTCGCTCGCCTCCGCGAGAGGATGGATCTGCTCAATCTTCTGCAAGGCCCAAGGAATGATGCAGAACAGCCTCAGGACTTAGCCGCTACCGTAAGCACCCCTCGTATGATGGGCGATGTCGCCGTTCTTCTATGGCCGCGACTCCGCTCTTGGTGCGAAAACCGAGTAAAGCAGTTCCTTAGGGACCAAATTATAGAGTATTACGGGAGGGCCTCTCCTGTTTGGCAGACCAACTGGTTTCTCAGGTTGTGCAATCAGATGTCCTCGTGGAGTCCGTTACCACGACCACCCAAGGGGAAATCACCCGCCAGGCAGGCACATTTCCCAGCCCTCGGGCTGTTTCTCAAAGTTTACCATTGGATGTCCTACGGTCAACACACACCGGACCTAAGAGAGCAGCTACAGAAGTAGCCCTTCGCCTGGGTACAGCACAGGAAGGCCCATTGGGTTATATACCGCCTGGAGAAGAGAGACTCCAAAGGCAAAGAGGCCGTGCGGGAGATAAGACCGATGGACAACACAGCGTTCGGTAGGCCGACGAGTACCTCGAGGACGATGAAGAGCTCTTCCAAAAGTACCTCGTAGATACCGAGACCCATAGGAAGAAGAAACGCAGCCGAAGGCGTAAGTAGAGGACGAACCATCGGAAGAGGCACCACTCGGACTCAAACGATGACCATTCGGACTCGTCCGACTCTTCTGATACCGATACGGATGAGGCGGAAGTTCGGCGCCTCAAACCATTGTTCACGACTAATGAGCTTTTGCAGAAAGTCATGGACGTGAACACGTACCGTTTGATGGATCGGTCCACGCGATACACCTCTTTGGTCGCCAAAAAGCTTGCCAGGTGGGCGAAGAGAATGCATCTGACCGTCCCGGACAAGTTTTCTGGGAAGCATCACATTACATTCCTTAGGTTCTTGAGCTCGTTCCAGGTTTCCTGTGACCAGAATGGTGTCCATGAACAAGCGGCGCTTTATTGCTTCTAGTTTTTCTTAAGTGGACAAGCCAAGGACCAAGTGGCTGCCAAGATCTTCGGCTCGGCCAACCCCATTGATGCCCGAGATCGGGAGCTCTTAAGAACCTATCCAGAGGTTGTTCATTACTGGTTGGCAACATAGGCGACTGATGACCACATAATGGACGCCTACCGGGACGTAATTGGATACCACCAGAGTTCCAGCATGTCCGAAACGGATTACGCCGACCAACTTTGGACTAGAGCCCGCAGGTGCAGGAATGTGTTATCCGAGGGTCGGCTGAAGCGATATTTTATTGCGGGATTGCTACCTGAGATACGGACTCATGTCCGACACCACCACACTGCCCATCCAGACTTGACGTTGCGTCAACTGGTGACGTATGCCGAAGGATATGGCAAGACCTATAGGGCTTCTCTTCGAACGGGTGGCGTGGATACTTGGGGTTGCGCAAGACCCCTGTCCAGAAGAGTGAAGGCCCACATGGTAGAGTCCCCGTCGGAGTCGGACTCGGCCTTTGGACATTCAGACACCGCAGATGCTCTTGCGGTGAGCTTCTCCTCAGCTCCGTCAGGACCATCATTGGCCTTTTCGTCAGGAACGACCACCTCATTGGCCCTGGCGACACTCTGTTATCCTCCGATTGCCCCCAGTAAGGACGTCATTACGAAGTCCACTCAGGCCTGTTATATTTGTCTTTCAACAGCCCGGCCTTGTGACTGTATAAATATATGCCTGAGGACATCCGCAATGGAATTATGGCGCGAAGGGAGGAGAACTACCAGGTGCGCCGAGCCGAGGGCTACTTCCGTAGGACCTTCCCTCCGAGGACCACTGGAACTCCAGGGAGCTCAAAGTATGTGACTCCCCTGACTACACCGGTGAAGCCACCTGAGGTCAACATGGTTGAAGAACCAAGGGATAGCGTCGAATACCTGGACGGACAAGGCGATCTTGCGGTTGCCCACGCCGCAGTAAAAAGACCAGAGGGACGCATAGAGGCGTTTCGTCACTCTTATAACTGCCGCCTCAAACCATCGGACTCGCAGACCACAGGAGCTGAGGAGAGAAAGAAACGAGATGACGAAATGACAGAGGTCTTGAGTCGGGTGTATGCTGTGGACCAATGGGAAGACCTGAAGGACGCTGTTTTTGTGCTGAGGATGGATAACTACAAGGTGCAGGGAGCCTCGGGACTACAGGCCAATACCATGAGGACGTTTACGGCCGTACTGGATACTGGAGCAGGCCCCAATCTGGTACCTCCGAAGGTGTTACCATTGGGATGGGAAAGGATGGTACAGGAGAAGAAGTCACCGAAGGTAACGGACGCATCACATCGGCCGATGGACATTCGCGGAATACTTCCGCTTTACGTCCAATTGGGTTACCTGAAGGTTAAGACGGTTTCTTGTATGTCCGAAGCTGGGGGCAGAAGGGATCCTAGGGACGAGCTTTATTGGTAGATATGTAAAGGCAATCTATCCTGGCCAAAAGAGGGTCGCTTTCCATTGAGGACCACCATTGGCAATTGTTGGCTCGCGCCCTGGACCCGAGGCTGCCCCAGCTAAGGTCAAGTTTCCCACGAGGACCGTGTCCAACAAGCTCAGATTGGCAAAAGCGATACTCATCCCGCCTATGACCCAGGTAGCCGCTGCCGCGGTATGCGAGTCCTCAGGTCTGGGTTTGTTGCAAAACCATCCCACGTTGGTAACGAAACACCTTTCCCTCATGGCCAATGCAGTAATGAATTTGGTACCCAACCGGCCCTTTGTGGTCACGATGAGCAACTTCCATGACAAGCCTACAACGCTACCCAAGGGTGCAGTGGTGGGGGTATCTATGCCTGCTCCTGTGGACCTTATGGAGATTGATGCGGAGAAGTTGCTTTCTGGGGGTGAACTACCGGCCAACTGGGAAAAAGAGTTCAACCTTGGCGATG
The DNA here is from genome assembly GCA_003194525.1 of Gracilariopsis chorda. Classification (NCBI taxonomy): domain Eukaryota; phylum Rhodophyta; class Florideophyceae; order Gracilariales; family Gracilariaceae; genus Gracilariopsis; species Gracilariopsis chorda. Next base: position 94,575 of record NBIV01000084.1, read on the forward strand.
ACTTTAAACCATATAGGAAACAAGTCATTGATCTCCTCAAAGACTTTGCTAGCATGTGAAGTGGAAAGCTGGGCGAGATCGATGCCACAAGGCATCGAATTGACCTTAAGGACGGGGCCACGCCCCAATATCAGCATCCATATCGGACTGGCCTAAAAGGACGAGAGGTGGTAGCCAAGGAGGTAGAGAAAATGAAGTCCGCTGGGGTCATTGAGCGTGCACCATCCACTGAGGCCGAATGGGCTAGCCCTTTTGTCCTAGTGGCCAAGAAGGACGGGACCGTACGGTTTTGTATTGATTACCACAAACTAAATGCAGTGACCAAGAGGGATACTTATCCTATCCCCCGTTTGGACGACTGTTTAGATTCCCTTGGGGACGCGCAAATCTCTACCACGTTGGATGCCAATTGTGGGTATTGGCATGTTCCCATGGACGACAGGGCGAAGTTGCTGACTACCATCACGACCCAAGAGAGATTATTCAGATATACACGGTTGCCCTTTGGTCTTATGAATGCGCCAGCTACTTTCCAGCGGGCCATGGACATCATTTTGTCCAGGGTCAAACTGAAGTTCGCCTTTGTCTACCTAGATGATGTGATCATCTTTTCCAGGTCCATTAGGGAACAATTCGCACATTTGAAGGCAGTCCTTAGGTTACTCCAGCAGGCTGGTGTCACACTGAAATTGAAGAATTATTTCTTCTTCCAGCCCTCCGTGGACTACCTTGGCCATGTGGTCCTGCCGGGTAAACTCCAAGTGGCCCAAGTCACAATAAAGGCCATACGGGAAGCTCGAACCCCTAGGACCCATACGGAACTGCGCTCCTTCCTTAGCCTTTGTAATGTTTACCGTAGGTTTATCCCAGGGTTCGCCAAAATTAGAGTACCTCTCAATGCGATGCTGAAGAAAGGGACGCCATCGGAATTTGAAGACCTCACGGACGAGCAGTATGAGGCCTACCAGAACTTCAAGGACCATTTGGTTAGTCCGATGGTCTTGGCGCTACCCAAGGCCAATAAACCGTATATCCTAGATACGGACGCATTTGCGACTCAAGTGGGCTGTCCCCTTCTACAAGAGCAGGAGTCCGCTAAGGATTATGGCCAAATTGGCTACTGGAATAGGACCCTGACCAAGGCCGAAAGGAACTGTAGCACCACGGAAAAGGAATGTTTGGCCATCGTGTGGTCAGTGCTCCATCTTCGGCCTTATTTGGAAGAAACTCAGTTTACCATTAGGACAGATCACCACTCTCTCCGCTGGCTACTGAACATGACGGACGCATCCTCCCGTCTGGCCCGATGGAGATTGCGCCTGGCCGAATTCGATTACGAAGTGACCTATAGGCCAGGGCTAAAACATCAGGCCGCAGATGCGCTGTCACGAATCCAGAGTGATGGTACGGATCAAACTCCCCTGGACGATGATATTCCCACCATCTGGTATGGACCTGAGTACACTGATGACGAGGGTGAGGAACCACCGGTGGGTGAGGTGAGAATGGCCGAATGGACGCACGGACACTGCGCAGCGAGCTTATGCGCCGTGGACTGAAAAGATCCACCGTTTGATATCCATATGGCCCAGTCGGAAAGCGCGGATCTTACGCCAGTACCCCTCGAGGAATTCCTTTAGGCCCAGAAAACGGACGAATACTGCGCCCAGATAGGAAAGAAAGTAGGGACCCCTGGGTCGCTGTTTGATCATGACCGCCGAGGCATATTATGTCACAGGTCACCATTGGACGGGGCGATAAAGCGGGTAGTGCCTACGGCCTTACGGGCACGCCTTCTTTACCTCGCGCACTATCCGAGGTTGGCTGGCCATCCTGGAGGGACTAAGATGTATCAGACCCTGAGGAGATACTTTTACTGGCCCCTGATGGTCAACGACATAATGGAGACCGCAAGGACTTGTGCAGCATGCGCAAAGATCCGAGAGACAAGAGCGGTACATCAAGGGAAACTGAAGTTATTCCCAGCGGCCGGGCCTTTGGAGTTCATTGCTATGGATATACTAGGGTTATTTCCGAAGTCGACCCACGGCAACCGATTTATATTGGTGATTTTCCATCGGTTTACCAAGTTGACCCAAGCAATTCCGCTCGAATCAACAACCGCCACGGACGTCACCATGGCTTTCCTTGTCCATTAGAATTATCCCTATGGACTGCCGCTCTATCTCCTTACGGACAATGGCTCTCAGTTTATCTCCAAATTCTTTAAGCATGTGTGCTCGGCCTTAGGTCCAAAACATCTCCTCAGCACCGCGTACCATCCCCAGACCAATGGACAAGCCGAAATGTTTAACCGAAACCTGGCCAAGAGGCTAAATCACTACGTTTCCCAGCACCAATTGGACTGGAATGACTATGTACAGCCGTTGGTCTATTCATATAATAATCAAGTGCATAAGTCCACTGGTACAACTCCTTTTGACCTCACCCTCGTACGTGCCCCTGCGCCGGACATGGTTGTCCTACAGGACCTCGGAGCACCTCAGGACATAACGGAGGAAATGACTCCCGCCCAGGCCAAACGGTATTCGCGGAAGCCAATCGATTCTATCTTGAAGGCTGCACAGACCACGTTGGACAAAGCACAAGCGCACTATAGGGCCGATTTCGATCGGTCTGTTTGGTTTACACCGCAAGTGGCCGTGGGAGATTACGTCCACTTGGAAAGACCACTGAAGGAAAAGCCCGAGTACGAAAACATCACCAAGAAGCTGTTGCCAAAGTCCACTGGGCCCTTCAAGGTACTCAAGTCCCTTGGACAGACGGTTACTATCGACCGAGATCGGCTCCAAGACACATTCACAATGGACCAAGTCTCTCTGGCGCCACGCCCACCTTCAACTGAACCATTGGACTCGCGTGCTCTCCCTTCGTCCCACCCTCCATCCCTACGCAACCACTGGTCAATGACCCTACAGGCCTTCAGGAACAGCAGGTCTCCGCGGATCGAAAAGGCCCTTCCCCCGATCGCTACGGTCCCCTGGACGAAGTGGTACTTCCGGAATAAGTACCTCACCCTATGGAAACCCTCGACGCTGTTCCTTCGGACGCTGACGGGTACGGTCCCCTCGACCACATAGACCTACCGGAGGAAACCGGAATGAGCGACCAACGGGAGTATGTCGTCGACCGCATCGTCCCCACTATGCTCACTGACGATGGCGAAGTGCGCGACAAGGTCCGTTGGTATGGTTATGAGCCCAAGGACGATACTTGGCTTCCAAGGTCAGACATCCCGGATAATTTTGTAGCCGGCTATTGGTCAAAAGCAGGCCACACGGTGCGTGACCTTAAGGAGGGGGGTATCCCTGGCCACAAATTTGCGCCAGCACGGTCCCAATCCACCTCCACCCAATAGTAACACTGTTTTTGGCCACGGCGCCCACGGAACCGCCGCCCGCGCCGCCCCACTCGCTGGCCGCGCGCCAGATCTTCGGAAGGTTTACCGCGACGATTACCAACTTGGACGCCACATAACTCCGAAGTCCCTGGGTCATCAAGGCCGAAAACCTCAGGAATAAAGCGTGGACGGCTCAGCTATAAGGAGAGTGCATCAAAACTCCAGGGATTTGTTTCACAGACCTAGTGGTATTCAAGGGTTGAGATGAAGACCAATGAAGCGCGACAGAGAAGACGCAAACCTTGACGCTAGAAGGGCCAAAAAGGGAACCATAGTGTTCACTGAGAACTACTAGCCATAAGGAGGACCACTAAAACGACGCAGCCGGTTGACAAGTGGATCCCGTGCAGGCGCACTTGCGAGCCGGACTCCGGGCGGAATAGGACGAGGCACCACCAGCGGACTCCGTGTCCGAAAGGTTAAGACCAAAGCAGTTATCAAGGTCTGTGGCGACACGCTCGGACAAAACCTTAGAGTTCCCCTCCAGGATGGCCGATAAAGCGTCTTTGACCTCTTGGTTACGCTGAACCAGCGAGTGGTACCGCGAAGCCCGGCGAGCCCAGGATTGGGCCGAACGAAGAGCGTCTATGATACCAGTGGGTTCAAGGATACCAACGGACGTGCATACCTTCTTCAGGTCATCGAAGGCCATTGTCATGACCTCTGGAATGACCGGCACGGGAGGCGGAGGAGGGACCACAGGGGCGGAAACCGTCATGGACGTAGGAGGTGGTGAAACCAAGTGACCGATGCACGCCTCTGGGGGCTCTATAACAGCAACCTCATGCCCCGGCACGAAAGACGGCGCTACCAATGGGGCTGGTACAGGAACTACCGCCTGCTCCCGTACTGCAAGACGAAGACAATCTTCGTGAAACCCAATGGCCTGAGGGTAGTAATCCGGCACGGACTGACGTGGCTCGTTCACGGGGACAGCCAGCAATGGTTTGGCCTGATAGACGTTCCCGTCATCATTGCCTAAAGGATGTCACGGGATCGGGAAGAAAATGTCGATGTCATAATCGTACCAAAAGAACCAGGGGGTCTGCGCCCAGTCGACCTGAAAGACATAATCCAATAGGGGCTCGGCCTCTTCACTCTCGTACTACGTACCCCGGACAATGTTCTGCACGCCCAGCTCACGGATGAGCCGGATCAAAGGCCGTGGAAGAGGCACCAGTTGCCCTTCAGGACTGGGAAGAACGCGCTCGTTCCAGATACGGCAGTCAGCCTCCCGGACGTTAGCTTGGACTCCATAGCGGGCGGTATCCAGAAAGGCCATCAAACAGAACACGGCCCATTCGGCAAAAAGACCCTGCCAGGTCAGCCAGGGGAGACGTTTAGTGAAGTCCCCCTGGAGCTGATAGGTATGGTAGGCCAGCACGGACGGAGTAGGGACCATAAGGAGATTGAAAACGGGCCAGATTGCAGCCTCAGGTCCACCGCTAAGTGACGGTAGCATGAGATATAGAGAAGACTGGTGGGATGGAGGCATATCGTGAAATTCCACTTGGTGCCAACAGAAGAAGTACTTGAGTTTGGTTCGAATACGACCATCGGGTTCGATCATATCATTCCAATAGATCCGGTTCAATAACCAGTATAAGCGGTCGTATGGAGGTCTGAAGCAGACTAACCCCAAGAGGCTATGACCAGGGGGAGGATAGGGGGCCTTAGGGTCGCCATGCATCGAATACAAGGCCTCCAGGAGCTTGTTTACTCTCCATTGGTAATCAGAATCCTCGCCGCAGCGGACGGAGGGCTTATCCGGTGGGACCAGAGCGCGGCAACGCGCGACCGAACGGGCATCAGCAGGAAGGTGGAGCCAACGGTTGTACCAGGAGTCCTCTTGGGGGTTCTTCTTCGCACGGGCATAGTTGGGGATCGCAGCGAACCGCCGGGCGTCCAAGTATTGGTCAGCATACCGCACGAACTCGGCGACCGAACTGGGTAGATGGGTACTCCTCATGGCCATAGGATTCCGACCCAAAGTGTGGTAGTACTTGTCCCCGGGGTGGGCATATGCGCTGCTGGGGACCAGAGCCATGTTGGTTGAGTCTACAGTTATTGAGACCCGAGGGATACGCTCGGAGCCGTCATAGTCCAAGAGGTAGCCATAGGAGCCCTTATATGCCCCCGAGGACATGTTGTAGACGCGATCAACAAGCCGGCACAACGGACACGGCACCACATGAGACCAACGGTCAGGAATCTGAAAGGCCAAGTCAATGTACCACGATCTACCGAAGGGGCGGGTATGGTGGATGCACCAAGGCGGTATGCAAAGAAAAGAGCGACCAGAAGGACGAGGTAATCTAGAGGGAAGTATGGGCGTCCGCGCCAGGGGTCGGTGAAATGCAGGAGCACGAGGAGCGCCCCGCACTTGAGACTCACTAGGTAATGAGGCCCCCTCATAGGTGACCAATGGTATGGTAGCGGCCACGTGCCACTTGCCAAAAAAGCAACCAAATGGACGCAAACTGGTACCGCCGCCGTACCTGCTGTGGAAGGGCCGACTAGCCATGTCAACCAGGAGGCGAGAGACCTAATCGGGGGAGAGGACACGAGAAAAACCACCCCATTGGGCGGGAGGAAAGAACACCAGCGGAGGAAAAGGATAGCTCACCGACGTGGAAGTGGCCGACGGGACGTCGGATCTCAAGTGGGGAGGTCTGTAGGAGAATGACCATTGCGCAGGTGCAGTGGTGAAGTTACCACGGGGCTGGGCTGGCAGAGGTCACAACATTGCTGGCCAAGATATTCCACGTGGCCAAGCTGGATGCCTATGCAGGAGATACGAGGGGACAGTGCGAGTGCCAAGGCACTGTGGCCATAGGTTTTACTATGTAGCTAATTTTATGTAATTTGTTAGGATAGTGTCTGGAGGTCAGAGCTCCTCGCCAGCCATATAGGTTGGCTCGAGTGCCGCCGATCTTTGAAGCGTAAAGACAAGCACCCTCACCGTCTCCTTGCCGCCATAGGCATTCAGTAGGACTCCAAAGGTCTCCAAGCCATCGCTACCATTTTCCCGACCTGTAGAGACTTGAGATAGCGCCCGCCCATTGCGCCTCGCTGCCAGTGGGTGCCTGCGTCACTAGTAGATCCAGTGGATTGTCACCCCAGGAACTGGCTCTTTGCCGCTACAAACCACCTAGTGGACTACTACCAGTTGGTCAAAGGACGTAATATTCTACTACAGGATTGCAAGTTTCTCACTGCGAAATTTCTTGCAGTGATTTCGACGTGTCAATTTTGACAGCGAGTTTTGCCAAACTCACAAAGGTCCCAAAGCTCCTGGACGCCACAGTTTCCGTCTTCGCCGCCGTGTTTGACCTCTCCTTTCAGTCATCACGTCTCCAACCTACATCTTTACAGCTACAAAGTTTGTACTCCCCACTTCGCCGCCTCCGCCACCAAGCCTGCCCTCCCCACTTCACCGCCACAGCAAACAAAGCTTCACACTCCTAGCTCAATAGATTTGTAGCTTATGGTGAGCAAAAGTGACGCAAAGTAAAATATAGTGCTCTTTGCTATGGCTAAGATCAATTGTACGGTTTGGTCCAGTGCTTGCATCCATGTTATGTGTAGATGGTCAACTTGGAATACCGTTATGAGTAGCAGAGGATAATTTTGTAGCTTACCACGATCTTAACAGCTCCCTTGAGCTTGCACTGCCGCCGCGGGGGGCAAAGGTTGAGGCTATGATCCGGTTTTGCTGATTGGTGATGTTGATATCAACATCAGACGTCAAAATCAACGTACTGTACAAATTTCTAATCCTAAATCGGTGTTGTCAAACAGAATTACACTAGTCAAAAGAGTAGATGAGAAGCGACGAAGACATAGAAGTAAAGAGACCAGCCATTGTCTGTCATTCACAGGTTATGGGCAGTCGCTGACCATGACAAACCACCTTACTACCACACGATGGATCTCCCCAGCCCCCGGCTTGCTTGATGCCTATGAATAGAACTCAGACAATACCCCCTTATCTCTGAGGTTTATTTTAACGCGCTACTCACAGTCCACGACTCACACCACTCCACAGGCACCTCTCAACACATCATCATACCCATCTCAGCCATAGATTCAGACAAAACACTAAAGTTACCCGAGCTAGATACATCCGACTAAGCACTTTGTTATTTAGCTCTCAAAACATACGGAGACATTATAGACGCCCCTATCACCTAATAAGCAACCCCACACCTCCCACAGAAAAGTAGGCACTCAAACTCTACGATAACAGTCGCAACCGTCTCCCCGCGGCTGTGCTAAGCAGTGTTCCCAACGACATACTTGGCCTACTGTTGGTGCCAGAAGAACGACCAAGCCCCCACGACCTGGTCCGAAACATGGTGACATAAATCAACCAGCCAACCAAGGAAGACCCTCAATACGTCAAAACAGAAGCCGAAAACATCCATTACTCACCGGACGCAACGATTGACACATACCTCACAGAACACATCAATGTACGCCAACGGATGATGCCGCCAAGTACTCTGCGATTGCTTCTGAAGAAACCAACATTGACATTGTCATCTCTGGTCTCAAATCTTCACCCTTGCTTACTCCAGTCTCTGACCCAATCCTTTCCAACAAACCCACAACCATCAAAAGCTTCACCCGCGTCTTCAAATCTTTGGCTAGACTATACCGCCCCATCCACGCCGGACCAGATCCATCCTCCGCCATACCCGGAATTACCGATGACTATGGACTAATAACGCCATCATTCAGCCAACAGCAACAGAATGTACGCACCACGTTCACAGGGAGCTGATTCCCCTTTCACGAGCGCTCCCTGTAGAGCAATACCCGGCGGCGTGAAGCGCACATCAAAGTGTTTGAATTATTGTCATGAGGAGAGGTAAGCTAGTGAACAGAACCCTCTGTTCCACCCAATGTTGGGGCGTAACTATCAGGGGGATTCAGGAAGAACCTACGGAGGTTGCGGGTCGGGATTGGATCCAGTACCAGATTTGTAACCAGTGTAAAGATCCCAAAACGGGAAAAGCAACCTGCAAAAAGGGGACGAGGATCGTGCACACGCAGTTCACATACCCGAAGAAACCAGGAGAACACAAGAAGAAATATGCCTATACAGGGCTGGAAATCTGTCCACGAAAGGAAACACAAACAATAATAACAATAGAGTTAGAAGCCCAACGGGCAGTGTGATACAGATAACCTGAGCGTTCCCAAGGAGATAAGTAAATAGAATCCACTCTTGGATACTCTCCGCGAGGAATCGTAGCCGGAAGAGGGCAATTGTACTTAGATCCACACTTGGTTGAGTTTTCTTTGGACTCTCGACCACGTGGTCACTCTTCCCTAAGTGGGGTTCACTAGAATTATCTAAATTAATTCAATAAATTAGTGCACACCTTCTGAGGGCTATAAACGTGGAGACATCGGTGTCAGGGCCGAAGTAAAAACTAACTGAGTAATAAAATTCCAAAATCGGAGCCACAAATTCCTACGCGTACCACGCGTTACACCCATACACAGCTACTTATAACCAACCCATCAGGGAGCCATCCCTTTGAGTGGCCATTCTGACACACCTCTTCTTATGGACAACTCATGTAATGAGCAGCATCAACCCAAGAGGGATCAACCTCATATGAAGAGGATGTTCACCAAGTGCGCCAAAAAGACGTTTCTCCATACTCCCGTTACCACAAAGCACTTGGAAGACGCTGCAATCATACGGAAGCTCAATGCAGAAACCCAAACCATCCCAAGTTCTGAGACCAGACACCCCAAGCTCACATGGCCCACACTGGACTCAACTTCCCCTCCCCACCTCCGTATTCGTACCCCCTCCCCATCGAGCAGGCCCAGTACCCACAGACCCCACCCCCACCACCCCCACCCCACAACCACATAGAATTCACGTCCAAAGTGGACGCCTAGTCCAACGGTACGTTTATCCTACACAATAAAGCACACCTATCGTACAAAATCCAGCCCACCTCGACCATGACCCCATCAAAAAAACACTTCTAACAAATTCTGCCACTAAACAGCCGACCAAGTGCACTTACAGTGGTCAAATGCAACACCGTATGAACAAGCATAAAACCATACGCACCCACGCCATCGCCAACAGTCACCTCCGCCACAATCGTATCTGTGTACAACATTTAGCGTGGCGATATGATCAAGTCCCCTTCACCGCCCCAAAGGGCACGGTACTGAACACATACAAATACCCGCAACAGTGCTTGCAACGGCCCCATGGACAGGAATTCACCACCGCCTTAAAGGAAAAGTAGTAGATCACACATCCGCCCTCATCGCACACACCATGCCGCACACCACGCGTAAACGAAAACCCACACCCGCTGCAACCCCAGACTTAACCTCAAAATACCCTGCAACCTGTATGACATCCAAACCGCCCCTAAGTACTAATCACACCCTCTCACTCTCCCAAACACCTGCCAAACCTCCCAATTCCACAATACTAAAATCCCTACACAACCCCAGTCACACACCCAGGCGATCCAACGTACAACTTAATACTCACCAATGGCACCTCAAACTCAACCACGCACATCCCACCAAATTTGCCCTCACAGCCTCCGAACGCCTCCTCCCCACCATGCCCTCCTCCATACTACCTGCCGTTAACCTCCAATGCAGCGCATGCCAACAGCTCAAAAGGCATCCCCCAAAACACAAAAGCAAACGTCGCGACGACCCTGTCGGCCATTAGGTCTGCTCAGGTACCTGCAGAGCCATACGACCCACATCAACACACGGGAACAAGCACATGGTACTCATAATAGGCGCCACTAGCAAATTGCCATAGCACACTACCTGTAGTAGAATACTAGTCCAAAGGCCAAGTGGGGAAGTCATACCTACGAGGAGTGGCGGTGGCAGAATACCAGCGACTAGGGTGACAGTCCACTGGGGTCTAGTTGTGCCGTGGGCACCTTCTGACGTGCAGGCGCAATGGGCGGGCATTATCTGAGGTCCCTACAGGTCAGGCCAACTCGTAACCATTGCTTGGAAGCCTTTGTCCGCTGGAAGCTTGGGGGCGAGTAGAGGACGGCGGTGGTGCTTCCCTTTACTCCTCGGTGGCCGGCTGCACTCGAGCCAACTAATATATTCGGCGAGACGCTCTAGACCACCGGTAACTACTACTAAACAATTGAATAAAATACTACACTATTCTACCGTGCACTGTGCTGCAGTGCCAGGTCCACCAGAGGTCACACTTCAGATCACAATGATCTCCGACCCACGTGGCTAATATTGACACGAGCCAGGGGTGCTCTGATTCTTCGTCCATCTCTTCGGCACTCCAGCTTGGCAGTCATTTGACCTTAGGGCTATTGTACTACAATTCCTAAAAGACTGGAAGCAGATACCTACACACATTGAGAAAAGGCGCAAACATATACGTCAACCTATGGGACATTCGCTCAGCCATTTCCGGTGCGACAACGCAAAGGAATACCTTTATAGTACCATGCAAGCAATTTAACACAAAAACGACATCATGTTACACCAGCGTACACCGCATTAGCCTCAAGAAAACGGTATCGTGGAGCGGATCAACCGCACCAACATATACTACTCCTCACCACTGGCCTCAACGACACGTATTGGGAAGATACCGCCAGAGACCACATCTTCAAATACAACATGCACCACAATACCACCAGCAACACATCCTCATACTAGCTCTGGTCCAAACAACAGCCCCCCATCATCCATCTATTCACTTTCCGTTAACTGGGAACCATCCCCGTATACGCTCCCAACATGAAACTGGAACAACGAGCAGACCCGGCACGCTACATGTATGCCGCATCATTCACCCATGTCATGGTACGAAATCTGCGAAACAACACCTACCAAGAGATCCAAGCCACCGACTGCCACAACGAAAAAGGAATTTACAGTCAAGGCTTCGGATTACCAGCCAATCCCAACCAAAGTAGCCAGCGAAACACGCCCTGGCCAATTTTGCTCAAGACCGACTGTACCGGGACGCCTCTAACTGACAAACGGCTCATGACAGCGAACTAAACAAACTCGACACCAACAAAAGCATCAAATGGCTACCCACCGACTATCAACCCCCCCAGAAGCTATCATACCCCTCCTTATGATAGACCGATATAAGCGCTCAGCAGAAGAGCACCTTGTCCAGATAAAAGCATGCTGCAAACGCCGCGGCGATTTCATGCAGCCACACCTCCACTACGAACCGAAACATACAACCACATTTACCGCTGACAGATCCACTCAATGCATGCTACAAATACTATTGGAATGCTTCGATATCCATTCAGCGTACTTGCACGAGCCATACAAGCACGATAAGCCAGTATAAGTCAAACAAATAACCCGCTTTGACGGCACATACAAACACAACAGCACATATGGCAAACTAGTGGGAAACCTGTATGGATCATCCCCGGCATCGTATTACTATAACCACGGACTGCAACAATTTCTAGAGTCACTCGGCTTCATCAAAACGGAACATGATCCTTGCCTTTACATCAAAAACACCGGCAATGGATACACAGTCATCAGCACCACTATAGATGACTTTCTTCTCCTAAAATCAACCCAGGACCTCATTGACAGCTTTTATACCGAGGTGCTTCGCAAATACAAAGTGAAACGACTCGGAGCCCACACAAGATTCCTGAACCTGAACGGAACCCGCACGGACTAAGGAACTCACATTTCACAGCCAGATGACATAGATGCCGTTCTGCACCAAACGGGAATGCAAGACACCAACCCCACACAAACACCCTACACCTCACTAACCGCCATCGATCAACATGCATCGACATCATCACTACCGCCGAACGAAGCCACCCGATTCCGACACATACTAGGCGAGGTACGTTATATCACGAACTGCACTCGCCCAGATGTAGCGTACGCAACGAACAGATTGGCGCAACATATGTCCAACCCACAACAGCACCACAAACCACGCCCTAAAATGCCTTTTCCGGTATCTCAACTGCACTGGTACCCATGGACTATGGTACCCAAATCAATGCTCCAACAACCGAACCGCGCCTCTTCTTACCGTCTACAGCGATGCAGACTTTGCAAACGAGCGAAACTGCAAGTCAGCAACAGGAACTGTATACTGCGTCAATGCATCACCAATTTCCTGAACCTCCCGGAGACAAATTTTGGTTGCACTCTCCACAAACGAAGCTAAATACATTGCCGCCAGCTATGCAACGCGCCATATGTCTTGGCTTACCAAGCGTCTCCAAGAAGCACATATACGAAGCTTACACATACCCATCCACCACATCGACAACTGCTCATCTATGATTATCGCAGAAAACCAGGCACCTACCAAGCAAAGGATGTTTATCGATATTCGCCATCATTTTCTGCAACACCACGTGACGAATAACAACGATGAAGTACCACGGATCCCATCTACTGACATGAAGACGAACATCTTCACTAAACCGCATCATGGAGACCGATTCCTCCTCCTCTGAAAGCAACTTCAAGTAACACCTCGCTCTCGGCAAAACTGAGACACACCCACCGGGGACTGTTAAACAACACAAAAAATTGTTGTGTCACCTTTTTCAAGTATTCAAACAGAATTACAGTAGTCAAAAGAGTCTAAGAGAAGCCACGACGACATTGACGTAGAGAGAAGAGTCAATGTCTCTCACTCACAGGCGTACTCAACTTTGAAGACAGCAATTTAATTTTCTTTGCCAGAACAACCCACCTACTTTGCCGGGAACTATATTGTGAATTGTTTACGTATTGCTTTAATCGGAGGCAAAAGATCCTTCACAAATATCATGTTCGTGAAATTGATGGCAGAAATCAAGTTAATATATCTACTGAAAAACTGCAGATAGTACCAAATTATAGGAAGCATAGATGCAATATCGTTTTCAATTCTGTACTGCGTGTAGTTCTACTTTTTGGTAGTAAGACGCTGAGTAGATGGGTATTATTAATTGCTAAAACGAGACAGTGTAAGGTTTTAAGTGACAGATACTAAGAGAAAGATATAGACGTTGTGCTCTTGATTATACTTCATTGCAGTATAGAAATATTGATGGGTATAATTCCGTAGCATCTAAGGCAAGCATTTTATGGAAGCTTCTTATGGATAAAATGAGTTTGATTGATGTTTAACTTACGTAGAACTTGTATTTGTCGCAGTAGTGGGTAGTACGAACTCAATCTAATTTCCACATCTTTCAGGGAGAGGAGCGAAATTATGGTACGTATGAGTGTCATGTTGCATGATTTCACGACACCGGACGACAACAGACCTTTTTGTACCCTTCTTTTGCTGGAGAGTAGCTTGAAAATATGTTTGTAGCTCGAGAGTACCAGCACTTGCGTCCAATGCCAGTAGAGAGTAGACCGAAAAAGGCTAGTGGGAACGTGAGCACTGCGGTGGCAGGCACAAGAAATGCACGGCCTCGACGAAGGCAAGGCGGAAATAGATGATGATAAAAGCGTACAAAGAACAGCGGCCCATTAGCAGCGGTAGAGAAGAACAATGGCGATAACAGATGCGCGACCAAAACCTTAGGTCTAGTGCAGTAGGGATACAAACATTTTCACTGAACACGCATGACCAAATCTATAGGTCTAGGGCGTGGATTGGAGCGAACTACTACGCCGGCTGATCTGGTAGCAGATCGAGGGAGCCGAGTCACTCACGGTGTGCAGGAGACCGAGCTGCACAGCTATGCGGGGAATTTGGGGTAGAGTAGTGTTGGAAACAAGGAGGAACAGACAGCTCTAAGAGAAGGTGGAGGTCGCCAAAGGAAAGAGAAGTGGTCTAGCTCGAGTTGGCTTGGAGGCCGCTGACTTCGGGCTTTTACAGACAATTGAGCTAGGCGTATAATCTTTAGTTATGCATACTAAGTCTAAGCAACAACTCATAATAACCTATCATGGGCCACATCTTTGCCATGACGGACCAGCATGACAAAAGGTATTATATCTCTTACTGCATTCTTTTGTGCCTTTGAGCGGACGACACCGCGAGGCGGTGGTATTTGAGCGTTGGCAAGGGGCATACAGGACATGTTGAGCAATAAAGGGGACATGAACAGTGTGCCGTAACTGACTGAGTGATTGCGAATAATGCACAGTATGATTCGGGAGTGCATGCTGAGGCTGCAGATAGCTGGCGTGGTAAAGTGGCAGAGAAGCAGCGGCGGAGTAGGACAAATCGGAGTTGGGAGGGTGTTGGTTTTTGTCATTGCGCTTTTTGTTGGATTTGTGGGAGAGGGCCGGGAAGTGATCAGAGATGAAATTGTGGCAGTGATGGTATAGGGCTGTGAAGTGGACGTAGAAGTGGCAACATGAGTTGGAGGCGGGCGGCTAGTGATGCAAGTGGTACTGCGCGTGGTGGTAGTGCAGCACGCTGGAAGCGCCGGGCTGCGCGGGCGGCGGGTGGTGGTGAGTTGCGCCTGGGGTGGAAGCGGCGAGAGAGGGTTGGGCCTTAAAATGAGATCGAATTTCATATTGACTCCACCCCCTCTCCGCCGTTTCCACCTAGGGCATGGGTAGGAAGAATGCATGAAAGTAGTTGTCTTGGTCAGACCCTTTTCAAAGGGTGGCTGTGGCGATTCTCGAACGGACTGTTAGGCAGTTTCTTTCCTGCTGTTGCCCTAGATGGATGTCAGGCATTCTCACCCATCAGTGCCCTAGGTGGAAAAGGCGGAAAGGGGGTGGAGTCAATATGAGATGCGATCTCATTTTAAGGCCCAACCCCCCTCTTGCCGTTTCCACCTCAGGTGCCACTCATCAACTCTTGCCTTTCCCACCCCAGATGCTAATCATCACCACAACGAGCACGACCATCCGCCGCCCGCGCCGTTGCGCAGCCTGGCGCCTTTAGCGCGTCGCAGTAACCACATCCCCCGCTGCCAATGCCGCCGACCTGCCAGCTTCGATCCTGCGCTGCTCGTTGGCTCAGTCTCCATTCTCGTGGCGCATCTACAAACGTTGCGTCGCCCGTAGTGTGGTCCGCTCAAGGGCATAAAAAAAATACCCTACGAAGTCGAATACCTTTTGCCAAGCTGGTCCGTCATGGCAAGTATTTGGCCTATGATGAGTGATTGTGAGTTGTCGCGTAGACCTAATATGCATAAATAGAGATTATGCACCTAGCCTAATTGTCTATGAAAGCCCAAGTTAGGCAACCTCCAAGCCAACTCGGGCCAGACCACTCCTCCTCCCTTCGGCAACCCCCACCCTCTCTTAGTGCAGTCTGCTCCTCCTTGCCATGAACCAAACTCTTCACCACTAACCCCTTTACGAGTTGCAGCTTGGTGTCTTTCATCTTCCTACGTGCTTCTATTACATTGCCCTTGTTTGGGCTTGTTTTGTATAGCAAGTTGCAATTTGGCCGCGTACTAAGCCTAAGGTTTTGGTCGTGCGTGTAGGCTATTGAGCTATACTAAGACTGATCATCAGCACTACGCTAGATCTAGCATTATGATCGCTTAGGTTATCCGCTGGTGTAGTCTTTTTGCTACGTTGTACCGGGCTTTGTCGCTCATTGTTTTGTACGGTCACTATCGTGTTTCCTTTCTCAGTCGGTGACCAGCTCCATTTGATCGACATTTCGTGTATTATGATAACTTTTCTGTGAGCCAAGCTGTCCTTCCGGCGTTACAAAACC
Organism: Gracilariopsis chorda; assembly: GCA_003194525.1. Classification (NCBI taxonomy): domain Eukaryota; phylum Rhodophyta; class Florideophyceae; order Gracilariales; family Gracilariaceae; genus Gracilariopsis; species Gracilariopsis chorda. The sequence continues at coordinate 110,681 of NBIV01000084.1, forward strand.
CGCCCTCGTCGCCCCGTTCCAGACGATTTTCCAGGTCGTTGTTCAGGGACCGATCCAAACCAACGGTAGGTCGTTCACCCGCTTCCGACAAACCCCACACCCCAACAGAACACTTCCTACTTGTGTTGTGATTGTTAGGCATTCCCCCCCCAACTGTTGCCCTAAGTGAAAAAGACTGGGAGGGGGTGGAGTCCCTATGAGATTCGATCTCATTTTAAGGGCCAACCCCCTCTCGCCGCTTCCACCCCAGGCGCGTCCGCCTCAGCAGATGCGCGCGCTGCAACACGGTTGTTCAGCTTTGTCGTGTGGAACGCCGCCGTCCCACCCAGCCTCACCCCAACCGTTTCCTGCGTACGGCATCTCGCTGTACATCGCATTTCTCAGGACTTTTGCTACCCCTAGCATGTCTCTTCTTGTCGATGGATGACCTCATAAGTTCAGCACTCGGACAACAACCGAATCGTTTGAAGTGCTTGCTAGGTCTGAGTTGTACGTAGACCGATATTGCGAGAGAATGGACTTGGCTGAGGATACGGCTGCGCTGCACTTACGTCTGCTGGAAGCGCACCTAAAGATAATACGACTCATTGAGATGATTGAACAAAAGAGTGATTTCGATCGTGAACCTCTATGCAGCGAGTTCATACGACACAGGCTGAACGTCATCAGTTCTCACCCAGAGAACAGCAACAAAGATCTGATGCTGTGGCTAGGATGCTAAGGAGTTCTGGCGTAATGAGTCGTGTCCGATTGGCAAACGAGACCAAAGGCTAAAGAGAAAGATATCGCGCCGTTTTTAACATTATGAATGACAAGGTGGTACCTGCGCTCAGAGAAAAACAGGCAACCTATTCAGGCTCCATCAGCAACATATGCAACGTACAGGAATGTTCCCCCCGAATCCGCCAGACTGGCACTAGACCACGATAATGAAGATACTTATGAGAAGAAACTGAAGACTACCGCTTTGGAAGGGAGCGGCGGTACGGTTTCTGGTGTGGTGCCTTCTGGTCTGGGGGTGTTGGGAAGACACGCACCCCGAGGGGACTAGCGAAAAACCCAACAATCAAGGAGATATTTCCGGAAGGACTCCTGTACATCCAGCTTGGTACTGATCCTGATATCACGAACATCATCACATGAACCTCGCAGATTATACACAGAACAGATAATAAGCAGCTCGCTGCAGCCATGTCGTCTCACCAACGCCGCCACCATTCGCAGTACCGCATCTCTATTGCAACGTATACACGCAAGAAGAAGCAGTTTATTGACATCATAAGGAAAGATGGTAGCATATATTAGTCCTCCCTCTGCAATTCTTCATCTATTGCTGTGGCCACCGCAAGCATAACACCCCTCACAAGGGGACGCCGACGAATCCGCGCCACGAATACCATTCCTTCGAGAATCCCTTGTATATATAAAAGGGGAAGGCGCTCCGAACGATATTGAAGGGAAGGCTGCAGCTCACCTACTTTCTGATGGCCATCCGCTAGAGCCAGGAGTAGGCCACCAAACTGGGCAACATCGTGAGATGGGTTGATGGCGCTGTCCTCAGGCATCAGACCATACTCTGCCTGAATTGAGAGCGCCTCTTCGGTGGAAGGCCCGGCCTCGGAAGCTTCGTCATCGATGAAACGATTGCGTTTACAAGGTGGTTCCGGGGACGAATCGTCGGATACCTCTCGAACAAGCCTGGTGACATTCGGACGTGGATGTTTAGGCATAATGGAGTGGTTGGAACAATGTTGCTGGAATCATCTGGTGCGGGAACAACGTACTATATAGACTCAGAAATACCCTAGGAGGTACAATGCCTTTCGCCAAACTGGTCCGTCATGGCGAGGAAGTGTCCCATGACCGATTGTTATGAGTTGTTACTTAAACCTAGTATGCGAAACTAGAGGGTATTCATATAGAACGATTGTCTATAAAAGCCCGAGTTCGGTGGCCTCTAAGCCAACTCGGGCCAGACCACTTCTCCTCTCTTCGGCAACCCCCACCTTCTCTTAGAGCAGTCTGCTCCTCCCTGCCATCAACCACACTTTTCCCCATCTACTCTTCCACTTGGTGCGGCTTGGTCCCTCGCACCTTTACACGTGCTTTTACTAACACCGCCCTTGTTTGGGCTCATCATCTGTGGCACGGTGCACTTCGACCGCATACTAGACCTAAAGTCTTGATCGTGCGTGTTGGCCGTGGTGCTATATCAGGAGTGGTCATCAGCACTACGCTAGATCTAAGGTTTTGATCGCGTAGGTTATCCGCTGGTGCAGTCTCTTCGCTACATCGTCCCAAGCTTGTTCGCTTGTTATACAATCACTACCTGGTTCCTTTGCTACGTAATACATTGGTTATTTGACGCAGTTTGTTTCTGTTTACTACATTGGCATTGCACGCCTGTGCTGGTACTCTCGAGCTACGATTCCATTTCTAACCCGCACTCCAGTGAACAAGGGTACAAAAAGGACTGTCATCGTCCGGTGTCGTGACAACGTGCAACATGACACTCACAGTGATCATCATCCCGGAGATTTGTTCTGATTGGTTCCGTAATGGAGCGCCGGGACAACGTTTCGCAAGATCCTTTCCCTGGTGGGAATTAGACTGTGCTCGTCTGCATTGCATGTGGTTCTGCTGATCCCCGGCGGCCGAGTCGTGAGATATTTCTGACGCCCACACAGCTCCAAATTCGTGCATCCGTCGATACTGGGAGCCTCGAAAACCCATTCCGACGACTGGACTGCTCTGTCGGAACAAAAGTTTTGCTGTGCACAGAGTGCCGACATAAGAGATATGGCTGGCATATAATCTCTAATCCTCGAAAGTACGGACCACGGATGACTCAGTCTGCATTACGAACATGGAAGTCTCGTTGCACTCTCTCTCGTCCTACGAGACAGAGGACAAGGCGACGAATGCAATGTTTCATATGTTCCGCACTTCGCTCAAATTCCTGCACAAATGATGTACTGATGCCAGATGAAAACAGTGTTCGTTCCCCAACGAAGGACTGGACCATTTACAATGTTTTATTAATGCCGCAAGAAGCTATTGAATTGTTCGTTTCAGACTATCACAATCGTTCCAGCTGTGAACCTGAAATTGTTCGTGAGATGTTGAAAGATCCCTCCACTGTGCACCTTTGTTATATTCATCTTAACCACAGTAGATATGCGCAAAAGATGGCATCGTCGAGTTTATCCACCGGTTTGCATGGCATAGCCAGCATCTGCGTCTTTCATGACCATGGTTGTTCAAGGCGCGAGAAAAGCAGTAACTCAAGGTTTTGGCGCGTTCCCCATATCGATGTATGCAGTGCTAATACACTGGAAGAATTTTCTCAACTTGAGGAAACTGTATCGTCGCATTCTGATGGTTCTCTTCATGCGCGGGAAGTAATGGGGAAGTTGTGTTGTCGCAGTTGTTTGTATCTGGTCATGGAGGGGAAAAATTTGGACCGTCCGGCTATATCTATTTCGACCTTGACTTCGGTGGTCGACAGATGTCTGGTACGCTGTATATTGTTCGCTCTTGATCCTCCCAAAGAGTCTGCTGCGCAGATTCCATTTAAGTGTGAGCTACCGAACACCATTTCTGCTATTGCGCAGGAATTGCGAGACAGCTGCATTTGCCCGCAATTTGGATCTGGCGATGGCCTGCGTATGTTGCCTTTTCAAAAGGCTGTTCGAGTGAGGGCTATTCTGTGCGACAGTAACGTCAACGGTGATATTTTTGCAATCCGTATTGATCCGCGAACTATTCAGAAACGGCTTGAAGGTGTTCTGACATCGAAGGGGGTTGTTTTGAAGAAACTAGGGTACAGATTGCGCTGCTGCATGGCCGTAGATCAGGTTGAAAAATTGCTCTCCCGGCTGTCGAATACAAATGTATGTACGTTACCTCGACCCCCAATCGATGAAATACATGGCCATCTTCATGCGGTGGCTGATCTTTTTCGTGAACGCAAACTCGAGTTTTGGAAGGGTCAGTGGTCACTGACCGAAATCATATCGCTGATACCGCGCCAGTTGTGGATAGATTACGTCCTACTTATGGCATCTGGAAACAGATTGAGAATTTGGAAAGCGGCGAGTCGAGCTACCGGAATGCGGTTAGAGGACACTTTCCCAATGTCTAACATAAAGGAGACTCTTCCTTCCCCTTCGATAGAGGAAGAGCTCCGCAATGGTGGTTCTTACTCTAGGGCTGATCTGTTGATTTGTGTCCGCGTACTTAAAGCGATTGAGAACACAGTCCTGTCGAGGACCGATGGAGTTGCTGGTCCTCTCACCATTGCCGTTTCTGTAAGTGGTATTTGCGAGGTATCTCCGTCGTTCGTCAGTGTACTTAACGCCATGGGTCTGTTTCTATCATACCAAGTGACTGAGAGATTTCGTGAGAAGCTAATAGCTGAGAGAGAGCGCACGGGCCCCTGGGACTTCAACAAAATCGATGAGGCTTCGATACCCGTCCTGCAATTTGACAATTGGGATATTAAGCCCGTACATGCTGTTAAAACAGACGGAAAAGCAATGCCGAAAGTCAACGGTTCTCTCCTTCAAGGGCACCTGCCGGGTACGTGCAAGGGCGACAGGCAAGCTGTGAGCGATAATTTTGACACCAGGCCGAAGAAGATTGCCAGGATCGACTCTTGGAAAAGCGTTGCATGTCTCGGGACCAGGGAGCAGTTTGTGAAGCGTTTCACGACGCCCGAGAATGCTGCAATAATTAACCAGTTCAACAATGTCGTATTTGGTCTGGTCGCGCTTTTTCGAGGTCAGCTTGTAGGGGGGAAAGAGGCTAAGAATGGGGAGTACAATGCCGCTACGAGGAAGGAGTTTGGCGTCGGGGTTGAGAACGGCCATCCGGTTAACTTCAGGACGTTGCTAATCTCCGCATTTAAACCTTATGGTGGCGCTGACGCTACAGATGAGACGCGTGCCGACCAGCATGTCGTTTACGTTGAGATAAGCCGCGAAAGTGCTGCGGATATTCTCACTGTGAGACGTTTCTTGAACATGGTGGAGGAGCAATTGCGTCCCGGTAGTCGAGGACGGCCGCGGTACATCGTTTTAGGTGGTGACCAACCATCTTATAAGATGTTCGTAGAACTGTGGTTGCAGTCATGGCGTGGTGGAACCCGTAGTGCTTCGACTGCTAAACTTCTCTTACACGAGTGGATGGTGCCGTTCCCCGGTCTCTTTCATGCGGAAAAGCAGGCCATGTATTCGTTGTGCAAAGAGATGCTCGACGGTCTCGGCCTTGAAGAGTTGGCGGGGTGTGCTGGGCTCTCTGACGCCCATGTGGCGAACATCATTACACATTCCCATGCGCGCAACAATAGAGCTGTATTGTTTAATCGGGCCTGCGCAATGATAATTCATCTCATTGAAAACTTGTTGCTGGGGGACGCTACAATGAGTGAGGCCGTGAGGAGGCTTCACGCAGCCCAGGACAGCAAGAGGCTAACGGCAGATGATATGAATGTTGGCAAGAATGTTCACTTGATGCACAGGCCGGGGCGTAACAGCAGGGAAGATCTCCCGTTTGGCTCTCTGTATGAACAGACAAGCACATCGGTTTCCGGGGACGTAATCCGGGTAGGCGAGATGCTTCGGAACAGGATTTCTCGGCGGTTCTCGGATGGTGCAAATGGGAAGCATTTCGTGCAGACAGTTCTATTCTCTAGCCTTCTACCTACATTAGGCTTTCACGTACTATCACGCACAGGTCATACTGATTTCACGGACGCGTTCTGGTTCAGACAAAACTCCGTTCTACACTCATCCACGCACCTGAAATATCAGGAATTGTCTCTCTTCTACCTGTTTTTCCGCAGTATTATACCGTCTTTCGTGGAGAGGGACTTATTTACTACGAAGCCAGGTCGGGCTGTGACTCGATTGCTCAGCTTCACTGCACTCGGTAGTCAGGGATCTGATGGGAGGGGCAATGCTTATGTACACTGTGACGAGGCGCTGGAAATGCTTATTGTGCGACATCTAAAGAGCTTAAGTGTGAACTTCTTGGCCCATCTGGAGAACTCCGCATCTTGGTTGATGGAGGTCTCCATGTTCAGGGCTTTAATTCGGTTCATGACTGGGGCATCTCGTGCGCTGCATAGGACTAGGCAAGATAATGACGCAGGTGAGATTGCAGCAGTTTCACGTCAGTATGACAGAAATGCCTGTCAATGGCGTACCGTCTCCAGAATGGTTCACGTAATGAGGGAGGCTGGGTTTCTAAGTGTGGCACATCGAGGCTCGGAGTGGCTGACGAACGTGTTTTCCAATCCTCCGAGGCGGATGACTGTGCTAAAAGATCAAGATAGCCTTCTATCCGTATCTACCAAGGGCGAGATCACTGCTCAGCCCCATGCCTCCGTTCTGTTCCCCGAAGTCTTCGGGCCCTTGAGCGATGAGGACAGGAAGATACACTTCAACGACAAAAAATTTAAGAAATGGACCAAATGCCGAGCAGTGATAAGGCCTGGTCATTCAATGCGAAAGGAGGGGGGGTCCGTCGTGGAGGATGGTGACGGAGAAGGTCATTCTGCAGGCGTCGTCATTGAAGATCTCTCCCTTTCCAGAAAGAGGCCGCGCAGCAAAAACGAATTCACGAAGATAGTTCAGGATAGAAGAAGGCGTATCACTAAGATGAAGGATGCCTTCTATGAGGAACAAAGTACAGCGGTGAAAGCGGGCAACATGAATTATCTCAGGGAGGTAATGGCACGAAGGGATGCACTGCATGGAAGCCGATATCTTATCTCCCCGTTCGCGGATTGCTTCCTAGATCACGAGGGAAAGTTAAACCACGGAGCAAAATCGCGTTTTCTCAAGTATGCTGTCAGGGACAACCGGGACATAATCTATCCCATGAACACCATAAGAGGGTCGGTGGTGGGTGGGAAGGGGTAATGCGACTACGGCGACGGTGTCCGCAAATATCTTTGACGGTAGCATCAGATCATATCTCACTGTCCAACTCGATGTTATGAACGCACTCCATTATAGAGGCAACACGGGCGACAGAGGAACGTCCCTTCGGGATGTTATTACCGGCAAAATGAAGTCCGTTCTCAGACATTGGATCACAGGACCGCGAGCAGCTCATCTGAGGCAAATTCATCTTCACATTGACGACCCCTATTTCGTGCTGAAGCATAAGACGGCAGAGCAAGCGAAGAGGGATGCTGCGAGAGCAAGAAGCGTTGGCGGCGGTGAGCAAAGATTGTGTGATGGTGCACAAAGCATCGGATTCAATGATGAACTGAATGTACCCTGGTCAACTTTGCTTCGAGACAGGGGGTATAAGGACGAGCTCGCCTCGCTGCATTTGTTTTGTGGCAATCATGGACTCCGAGCTTCTCAACTCCAGCGGAAAGGCTCGGAGAAAGGCGTCGTTATGGAGAATGACATCTTCCGGAGTATAAAGAGTTGCATCTATACATACCTGATAGAGCTTTTCTATATCCACAGGAGGACTGTATTCCAGAAGATATTCTCTATTGCACCACACGAATATGCCCAAAGACTGATATTTGCTTGGTTTAGGTTTGTGGTGTTCTTTTGAAAGCAGTACTTGCTCATTCATGAACGGGAATGATCCTGGCCGAGCAGACACCAAAAGTTCTCCTTCCGACGTTAAAGAATTTATATGACTGGTTAGTTTATACCTTTTCCCAAGAGGCAGTATAACTAGCCTGCAGTACGGAGACGATCGTTTCACGCCCATCTCGAACCGACGGACAATAGAAGAGATGAGCTGAACATCGAAAGGAGGGTTGCCTGCACCGCCTTGTATTAAACTTTCGTGATCCTCCCAGCGACCCAATGCACTGAAAGCTGCGTCATTAACGTCAATACTGCAATAGGCAGAAAGGACTCCACTCTCATTGAAGCAGTCAGCGAAGAGTTCCGTAGACACACGCGAAGTAAGAGCCCACAAACTATACAGGCGTGGAGTAACAATCCACGATGTTGATATATCACCTTGCGCACGTTTGCACTCTAAAGAATTCCAGACCGCTCGCAGAAAAGACGGACAGCCATCTCCAGGCATTTCGAATGATGAAGATTTGGAGGAACCTGAGACAGTACTGTCGAGGAGCATTGGAGTAACATTAGAAACGCTTTGATCTGTACTTTGCACATATCTGCGCCATAAGCGCAACGATAACGCGAAGGACAGAAGAAAGGTGCGTGTTTGAGATCCGCTAGAAGCAGGAATCTGAAACTTGTAGAACTTGTAGAGCCCTTGACAACCTTTTATCGGCAACCCTACAACCGAAACCGGCTGATCGAGATAGGAAGGACTTAAATTACGAGTAGCCATGTGTTGCAGATCTCAAAACAATGAAAGCAGGCATTCGACATGCACCACACCTTCGCAATAGACAGTCAGGGTGTTCGCTCAGCCTTCGCAAGGGTTGAAGCAAGAAACAGAACGATAATGGAGTGACGGTACAATGGAAAGGGACGAACAGGGGTTGCTGGAACGCCAGACGAGAAACAAGCGCTCAAAGAAGACATGGGTAAAGTGTGGCAATGTTGGGCCGCATGCCTGCAAGAGTGACTTCTTGGCGTCATTTGAGATGGAAAAGAGCCCGCACAGTATGGACTGAGAAGCCAAACGCGAAGCTTCTTTCCCGCTGATGATGAGTCTCGAGTCACTGAAGTGACCGTTGCGCTCGCAGGTACAACCGGGGAGCTCACCAATGTGTAAAAGATACTTAAATGTTTGCATATCATGCAATCCTCATAAGCAACACCTTTTTCGACGTTTTGTAGATAATTATTACAAAATAGGAGGCTGGTCACCGACTGTTCTACCTTGCATCTTGGTTCTTTGTCGCAGTTTGTGCCTATTTACTACATTGGCATTGCACGCCTGTGCTGGTACTCTCGAGCTACGAATATATTTTTGATCTACTCTCCAGCAAATAATGGTACAAAGAGGACCGTCATCGTCCGGTGTCGTGAAATCGTGCAACATGACACTCACACGGACCCAATCTCCGCTAGCCAGCTCTGCCAATGGAGATGCCCTTGAGATAACGAAAATGACAGAATGCAATGTTGACATGTAATACGATTTGTAGAGGTCATAGTGACTTTTCAGGGGCATGTCACCGTGATCTGTCGATCTCGCCTTGAAAGCTATCCTGGATCCAGCGTCCAGCTGACGAAGCTCCGTCTTCTTATCTTCGGCGTGTCATGCCATGGCTCCGCACTCTTCGTTCATTTCCTCACTACATCACAGTACCGGCACGTCATTTCTTGCTGCGTTTTCATCTTCAGTATGGGTAACTTCATACCATCATCGACTGCGCACATCAACCCCAAGGGGAAGAGCACGCATTATCTCCATGTGCGAAAAGACGGTCATCCAAGTCGGTCAAGTGGTGGCCGTTGAAACAGCTCGTGGACTAGTTGACATAGCCCGCGTAACAGGCATGTCAAGTTCAGGGGACACTGTGGACATTCTTGTTCTCGAAGAATTCGTAAAGGAAATGTACGTCGAATCCAAACAAAGCCCTACCTATGAACGAATCGAAAACGTCCGACCAGTCATTTCCGAATACGTTCCCTCGCAACAGGGCTGGATCGTGCTCAATCAAGACCTGCAAACCGCGAAGAATTACTTTGAACAACGTGCGCTGAGCGGTGCCCCGAAAGAGAGAACTGTCGAAGTTACTGCGCCACCTCCCCGTGAACTTAATGCGGAAGCTCTCGAACGCCAGTACTTCACACCTTCAAAGAGCCAGGCCTTTTTCGGCGCCGCGTTAAGCGTTCCTCTATCCGCTTTGTGTTACTCAGCGTTCGCAGGGGCTCGCCAAACGTACCAGGCGAATCCGGCCGGCGAAGACCTGCTTAGTGGCCAGATATTCCGAAAGCTGGTTCTTCTTGTAACCGCTGCAGGCTCTGTGAGTGCGCTTGTCGTCGGATGTGCACTACTACTATATGCACTTTCCAAGACTGAGGAATCCGTAGGTTGAATTGCTCAGCGATAAAGCGTACGCATGGATTCATCCTAGAGCAAGGCGTTTGTGTATTCTACGTATCAATTACTATCCGACAAAAAGAAAAACAGCCATAGACGCGCTAAAATTCGACACGACCTAAGCACTCACAAAAGCAGTTTCCAGCCTTCCTCAACGGTTTTGCATTGACGGAAAGCCTCAAGATCAAGAGCAGGCTGATCTCTCGCAACGTTCTTCATGTTTGCCGTATCGTCCGCAGATGGACCTTCCATAAAGATTCCATGTACCTTTCCGTCCTTGACCCATACAGACAGTAATTTGGGATCAAAGTCTCCAATGACAGTATTATCCCCTACATTCTCTCCAAAGAACTGCCACGACAGGTTGAAGATGCGTGAATAAAAGTAGGGAAGATAGTCGTAGGGCTCATTGCTACCGGTCATAATGGCATCAACCGCATGCGCAGCAGTTTCACGAGCATTCTGAACGTGCTCTGTACGCTCCGGACGGTTGTTGTACATCTTGAGAGGGTATGTAGCAATGTCACCAATGGCATACACACCCGTTACAGAAGTGGCAAGGGTAGCATCAGTAACAACGCCACCCCGCTGATCCATATCAACCTGTCCCTTGAACAAAGCGGTAGTCGCACGAGCACCAACTCCAACGACTATAAGACTGGCATCTTCCTCAATATCACCCTGCCCATTTTGACAGATTTTAGCTCCACGAACGTATGCCTGATCATCGCCCAAAAATGCTTTGCACAAGCGGCCATTGTTGAAGAATACCGCGCCTTTATCCTTGAACACCTTTTCGTAGTGCTTTGCAATATCAGGGGTGAATAGTCTTGGCATGAGATGATTTTCTGGGAAAACAAGTTTGACTTTACAACCAACTGTCAGAGCGGCGGCTGCGACTTCCATTCCAATATATCCACCTCCCACGACCATAACCCATTTGTCCTTATTAGCCTGTAGGGCGTCAGCGAGCGCAACACCGTCATCGTTTTCACGCAGGTAGTGGATGCCCTTCAGATCGTGTCCGGGAGTCTTACTGAGTCGAATGGGTTCTGCGCCCGTGGCAAGAATAACGGCTTCAGTGGCGGTAACAGTTTCACCGCCATCAATAACGACGGACTTGGCCGTGGCATCGACACTGGTAACAGGTTTACCAAGTTTGGCAATAATGCCGTGTTCAGTGTACCACTCCGGGGACTGTCGATCGCCTCCGGAGCCGACGCAAGTGTGAAAACCGGGGAGACGAGCCTTGGGGTTCATCAAAACGCCCTTTGAAAGGGCGGGCCGTTCGTACGGGAAGTACGGTTCTGATCCGATGAGACATAACTCTCCGGGCTTGACGCCGTGGTGGACGAATTGTCTGGCGGCGTATCCGGCGGCGTTCCCTGCGCCGACGATGATGTACTTGAAGGATGATGCAGCGGAAGCCATGGATCGGATATGGGTGGATAGCATAAGAGGAGGACGGAGACGTTGGGAAAGTTGCAATGGGACGGGAGTGTGGAACAGTCTATATATACCTTCGGTATATGGTTTGCGGGAGCGATCGGTTGGTAAGGGTTCGCGCTCCTGTTGCTGGCCTCGTAGATATCGAGAGAGTAGAATTTGATGCTGCAGCTGTGGACTGCGCAGCTGAGTAATTTTAGTGTCGGGCATTGATCGCAGAAATTGTACCTGATAGCGCGGTGATCGATGTGCACGTGGACAGCGTGGATCTCTCTAGGAGTGCCGCCGTTGGCACAACGTGCGGAGAAGTACATATATTTGACGCGTCACGTGTTGGCCTTCGCGATGCGCCCGCATGAACACGACCAGCGGTCGTAGCGACATGTGAAACAAATGAGATTGAAATGACTTGCGTAGTGGCACGTGTACCGACGGTTGCCATAGAACGCCCCTTAAAAGCCTATCGCGCTTTAGTACGACGGCTCTAGCAGACAAGGATAAAAGGACGCACGGTTAAACGTTGAACGATAAACCTTTGGGGAGAGAGATTCAAAGAAAGAATTGAACCGAGGCTGCAAGCGTAAATCTACAGTCGTGCTAGCTTTCGGGCGCTTGTAGGTGTATCAACGAAGGTACCTTCGTTGATGCACCAAGTAAATTGACTGTCCCGCCGTTTGTGCATGACCTGTGTTATCGCCTGCTCTGAAATTCCTATCTTGATGTTTCTGCTCTCTCTGGTTCAGTGCAAGCTGACCCCGGCTTGTATACACATCGATTCATCGCAGCTCCTACTAACGTGTGGGCTTTTCCTTGAGCGCATAAGCCCGACGTCAACGGCGAGAGCGAGCAATAAGGACTACCGAAAACATCGTACCGAGGGCTCTGTTCTCCAGATGTGAAAGAAACCGAACATGTGTGACCCAATGGCCAAAGACTACTGAACCAAAACCGACATCTTCCCAACCACCACTGCTTTCCAGTGCACCTGTCCGCACTTCCTACTTCATTCTGCTTCCCTCACCGGACAGACGTCATGCGCTCGTAGACGTGCTGCCCGCTGCCTCAGTTGAACTACCAATACTACACACATTTTACTACTATCATGACATGATCTTAGAGTGAGCTAGGAGAATAGATGGCATGTGTGCTGAAGTAGGAGATTTGCGACGGAGTTGTGACGACTGGCAACAAACACCTTCACATTTGTTCATGGGGCTTTCGAACACGTACGACACGATTTCAGTTCTGTTGCATTAGTGGGGTGAAGCGGAAACGAGCGTCGAATCGGAAAAGGCTCCTAAATGGATCTCAACAACCAAACTGGACAGAGCCAATTGGGTTGAGACGGAGGAGGATCTTCACTTGGATTTGAAAAAACAACCAGTGTAGGAGAAAATGCAGCAGATTAATGTCGAGCTTCACTCGTTTATCATACGTCGTTATGGGCCCAATTAAACCGTTCTATTAAATGGCACAGGGGTCGCGGTATGCCCCGCCTGGTTCCTGAATATAACTTTTGTTCCTGAATATAGATTTTGTACGCAGCCGCTGGAGTACCCTTGACACTGCATCGCCCTAAGCACATTTGACAAGCTAGAGATGGGTCCATTGAGGGCGTACACATGTTGAGTGCACAGGGTCCGTCAGAGAGGAAAAATATGCAGTGCGAAGTCCTCTCCTTCTTCACTGTCCCCCGCACCTGGCACTTTCTGCCAGGCACGTTTCAGTAGTTTATTGAAGCTGACCCCGAGGGTCGGAGCGGGGCGAGCTGCACGAGGTCACGTTATCGTTAGTGCCGCAGCTGACGTCATTAGTGCAACAGAGTCAACGTCCTCAGGAAGCAGGAGGAGTATTAAAAGTTGAATAATGTGTACCGAGGATCAGCGCAAGAGCGGCGGATTGGCTCAATCGTTCAATGCGTCTGATAAAATCTATGTACTCTGGTAGGCGATATTTCAGACCTTAATTAGGTATAGCCATACAGCTCAAACTCTTTCAAATACAAGTCCAGAGACGCAAAGTCATCAACTTCTTGCACCAAAACTTCGAGCTCCCAAAGTAAAGGGTTATAGGGATACCACTTCCGTTATCATCGATCTCCACTTCAAATATTCGCCATGTACAGTAACTGGTTTACGCCTGCTTTGTCCACAACGAAATGCTGATTCACACTGACATCCATGAAGTAGAGCCCTCCTATACACGACAAATCCCAATCGCAGAACAGGTCCTTTGGTACCGTTGGTACACATGAAATCGCGGGGTTTCCGGACTTCCAAACTTGTACACACTCACGTCGCCGTGCACCAGTGTGTTTGGAATGCCATAGCTAGATATCTTTTGCACGCGGCAATCACTTCATTTTCTCGACCTTGAATGTTCCGTAGACTACTTTCAGACTCTCCTCAGCACTCTACCACTTTCTCCAGGCCTTCGTGAAACCAAAGTTTGTGAATATTCGAACAAAGACATTCGCTGTCTCTAAAATTTAACACCGCCACCTTCATTACGTCTACATGGTCCTTGGACGATAAGCGTACTGCTGCATTAAAGTCTCCCAACATCCTTGCATCAACATCATCATCATCTACCACGTTGGCTTCTCACATGAGCAGAATGCAGTCACGCTCATGTACTGCAATTATGTCCGGCATAATGTCATCAATCACTTCTGCAATCGTAGCTGTTCGTTGACCTTCGGCGGTTGCTTCACCTTACCTGTATACAGTACTATGTAGCACTACCTTTTTCTTGCAACACGTAAGCCTGTTTGGAGAGTATGTCATACGCATGGTGGCAACGTTCTTGCGAGGGTGAAAGACCATGCAGAGATGACTTGCGTTTAATATTCATGTAAGTTTATTGGTCTGGTGCTCATATATGAACTGTATACTCATAATATGGAGCAGAAGAGCGTAGAACGAAAGAACCTTTAAGCAAACACCCACGCAATATCGAATACAGACCAAATTCTTTGTTCAGAGACCCTCGTTTATTTCGGTGACTTCATTCTCTAGAGAACGGACCCATGGTGTCCATTTCCTGTTGAGTATGTTTTCATACCAACGGAGTTAGAGCGATTCCTCGATTTGAGTTTAGGTGAGCCAATGCCATTGGGAGCGCTTTTCAGCCCTGCCCCGCAAAAACCTGTATTAACCACTCGAATACAGCTGAAGTCGGAAACTCAAACAATATGTCAGACTCAGCACCAAATCAGAGACTCCGCAACAATCAGACTCAGCAGCAGAAGCGATCAAATCAAACCCCGACACAAGAAACCTACTCTGCTTACCCTTCGGCAAATGCACTCCCGTATAAAGGAGCATGATCAGCAGCTGATGGTCTTTTACAACTGAGTGGGGAACACTGCACATTTTCGCGGGAGACGGACTGGCTTTTGTTTAGTTGTAAACGGTACGCCTTTATCAACATTTCACACCATCTCCCTGGAAAACAGCGGCCTATACCACCACGATCACCATATACTGCATTTCTGTCTGATCGAGCTGAACTATCCTTCGGGTCTACCCAACTTCTCGTGTCCAATCAGTTTCGCACCATGTCCCGCTCAGCCTTCCTTCCAGTTTCTTTGGCGATCCTGCTGCTTTTGGTTGTACCCATCGCCGCTCAACCCCCACCTCGCGCTGGCGACAAAATTCGTGGCGGGTTCATTGTCCAGCTTAATGGCAAGTGTGCAGGCAATTGTCGCGGTGCCTTACAGAGTGCTCTAGCCTCAAATAGCGATACCAGGGGTTGCTCTCTAGGTCCGAGAGGTATCACGATTGGAGATATAACATTCGAGGATATTAAGTGCCCTCCAGCTCAAGGGGTTGAAGGATCTGCTATTGCAGCAGTCCTGTCCCCTGAGGCTGCGGCCAACGGTGTCGTTGAAACTAAGGTCGCGCAGGACCTCGTGGTAACGGCTTTCAACTTACCACCGGATCTCTGGGGTGTTGATGAAACCGATGGAGGGGTAGATATATCTGGCGGAAGCCCGGTGAGAGATATGCTGCGCACATGCAGCGCGAACAGCAACAACGGAGCTGATGTAAATGTATGGATTCTGGACACGGGATGTCAGACACAGAACGGCGGTGAATGCTATTCATATTTCGGAAGAAGTACCCGTTGCCGGGATCGAAATGGCCATGGAACTCATGTGGGAGGAACTGCCACCGACGCGGTCTACGGTGTAGCGTTTGAAGCACGTCGTAGTTGCATAAAAGTCCTTTCCGACCGTGGTTCGGGCTCTTACTCGACTATCATAAACGGCATTGGCTACGCTGTGGAGAGGCGAGGACAACTGCCGAACGGAGATGTGATTAATATGTCTCTTGGTGGGCCGTTCTTCGAGATGCTGAACGTTGCAATTGCAGAGGCAAGTGCATTAGGAGTTTATTTCGCACTCGCGGCCGGAAACGAAGCAACCAACGCGTGTAGAGTATCGCCTGCATCTGCTACAGGTGATCGGGTGTTCACTGTTCAAGCGCACGATATTGACTTGAATGCAGCGTCTTTCACGAACTTTGCCACGAGCAGCGATGATTGTACAGATATTTCGGCGCCAGGAGTCGACATCCTCTCACTTGGTGTACGGAATCCTGTATCTTACTCGGGTACTTCAATGGCAGCACCGCACGTTGCCGGCGCATTAGCTGTATTGCTCTCTGACAACGTAAGCCCGACCCTTGATGCCCTTACCCCGCAGAATGTGCTCATAGCGGCCGGTTCTGGAAGACTGAGTAAGGAAGCTCTTGGCTTAACATGCTAAATCAGGAGAAAACCGTCCAGCATGTCAGAAAACCGCGGTGTTGTCGGCAAACATTATTCAATGGCTCAGTCTAGATTATTTAACTGGCGCGATTTGGGCCTCAGAAAGCACAAGGCATACAGCGGAGAAATACGATAGCACACAGGATGGAGGGTAGGTTCGTCGAGAGCATGGCCCAGCGCACTGTTGTAGGAGCAAGGCGTCGTTAATATCTTGTAGTCCGGAACCCTCAACGCCTAACCGGCATAATGGACCATGTAAGCAACCAGGGGTAAATACTTTGGGTGCAGGATGTAAAGAGATAATCTTCACCGTTGCGTATCAGCACCGTTGGCCAGCGGTGCTGATTTTCTTTTTTGGATGCCGTACGTGCTTCGCGATGGAGGCCTAGAGCATATCAGCTCTTCTTGGCCCCATGGTGGCCGCCAACAGGAAGCTGCGCATTTATAGAATTGGCTCACTCAATATGGGGACGGTGCACCGTTCACTGTATTTGAACCCTATTGAGGGGTTTCTTTCTGCATAGGCGCCCAATAACAGCCCGACAAAAACCTGACGGAGGACTGCATAAGTAAACTCGTTGGGTGGGGTTTCGACTGCAGTAAACGGTGAAAATGTCTTTACACCTTGTACCTCTTCTCCGGAGGCATTTCGTACGGATTGGGGTCGCACCGGTCGGGATGGTACGAAGGATTAAGCTTTGGAATACGACTTGCAAAGCATTGGTACAATGGCAATTGGCGCACGGGCCAACGCCTAGGACAGAGTGGTTCAACGGAGATGGGGAGCAATGCTCCCGGTGATCCACGCGACATCGACGGCGTAAACTTCAACTTCAGTGATGCACATGCAACTGCGCCGGAGGGCGAGCAAGTCGACGCAAATGCGTGAACGGGACTACTTGTTAGTAACAAGTTGTTACCCTACGAGTTGCACACGTGCCAGATGTGCTATCGGTAGCTTGCCGGAAGGACACGCGTGTCGCAAAGCGCGCAAACATATATGTAGCTTTCGTTGGCACCACCACGAAACTAAATGAGAAATAGCAGGGGGTCACCGTACATAGCTGGAGTGAGATAAGGTAAAAAATATATATAAATCAGTATTGCCGTTATTACTATTTTCTTGTTATCAGACTGTCAGACCGCACCATAAAGCACAGTGGGCGACCTGGTAGACCATCTAGCGGTGTTGGATTTCACTCCCTGTCCCCCCTCCCACCATGTGGGGAGGGCAGATCAAGGAGGTCATTTATTTACTGCCTCTACTTGGAACGAGGGGCCTGTATTCCACATTCCAACTGGTGGACAGGGTAGCTCCACACAAACCAGACGTAAGACATAAGAAACCGTAAAAGAAGCACCATCGCGCCTTTCGGGTTGTCAAAGCTCACAGGATATAAAACTTTCTCAGAACACGGGCCCTCATCCCACCCCCAAACCTATCCTCGCCATGCAACAAGCCTTCAACGGCGCAACCCAAACTCTAACCATAAACCTCGTGCACTAAGTTGAACTACAACAAATAGATGTATATTTCTCACAAACGATAACCAAATTCTAAACCAAAGATTCCAAATTGTACAAGCTGGATGCTCATTATTTTTAAAACATAGCAATATGGTTTCTGTCAGTGCCATCATAAATCTGTGATACGAAGGTGGCCAAATGAAGTAATCAATTAGGCTCAAAATAGTGTCCTGGTAGCTGGAAGGTAGGGATGTGTAGTGTAATGCATGGAAGAAAGAGTGCAGCGAAAAAAGGATCGGGATCTTTCCTCGTTAGAGGTGAGCCCAGTTGGTTAGAGCCCTCCCAGAAGTGGCACGAATATATCGGGTTGTAGGGCCGAGGCCACCCCTTGCGACTTGCGTAGGGAGCTTGAGGCAAGAATCGGGTATCCGCAGGAGCGTTGTATGCGGGTGGTCGTCCTATATGGAGGTGAGGTTACAACGTTAGTGGCACGCGCGAACACGAGCTGTGGGTAGCGGGAAAGCCACCCTGTAAAGGGAAAAATAGGGGGGAGCTGAGTCACGAGTGTCGTGACGAAGACTAACGGCAGTGCCGGTAAAAAAACCTTATACAAGGCGGACACCAAGAAAGCTGGAATAACAATCCAAATACTCCGGTCTTTTAGATAGGCAAGGGGGTTAGACTTCCCGTATGCGACGATGCTTCACTCCAAACAGGAATAGAGAACACGCGAAGGCGGTGAGGTCTAGAGCCAATTCCCCAGGTTGGGGTCACTTCTTGGGGAAGGTTTACTGGTGCGACGGCAATCCCCCGGCGCAGTGAGTACTAACAATCCCAGAAATGGGTGTAGAAATACTAAATAGAATTAACTAAATTACTCCACTTTGGTGGTTCATGCCCACTACTGTGGCCAACCGCCAATTGACTCTTCCGTGTCCCACGTGTCAAATCCACTATTAGTGGTCGTAGTTCATGCAATCACTACATTACCGAAACATTCGGGAAATCAACCAAGTACCAAGAATCCCTCTCTGACGGCATTGCACTTCATCTCCCCCTCCGTAGTCGGGAAAGCGACCGCGAACGGGGCCGAATCCCAGAGAAAAATGGGTGATAAAAGTCCAAACCTCTCCGGGTCACCGGGTCAAGTCTCTGCCTCAGAGAAACAACCTCCTGGAAAAGCAGCGAACCAGCCTTCCAGAAGTGCACGCTCCTCCTGTTCGTGCTCAACTCAGTTAGATCACGCCCTCTAAAAGGGGAATATGAACAACAGCAACAACCAGCCTCCAAGGCCGACTCCAGTCGGGAACTTCATAACCGGTTTCCGGTCGGAACCCTTGCCACAAGGGAGGCGAACTCCGGCACAGCCGGCCAAAACTGGCGCAGCGTCCCAGCATGGGTTCCAACTTCCAACAGCGGTGGCTCCTTCCGGACTGATCCCGGTGGCGACTTGGCCTTCTTATAACGCCCTTGTAGGGTTAGATCCGATGAATCGGAGTCACGCCTCTCGGCTCCGGCTTGCGCCGTGGTTCCATCCCATCGCTGCCCTCAACGAGGATTTGGTTACGGTCTATGCGGATGGTTCCGGTACTTTGCCCGGGGATCTACACAGTCTCGAAACCCTCGCGTGGAGGAACTTTCCCGCTGCGCGGCAAGAAGCCCTGTGTTGGGAACGACCGATAGTTCGGGCTGAATTCCGGTACCTTTCCTGGCAGTCCCGGTCCAACTTCCTCCAAAACTTCATCCGTTATGAACGGCGCTGGCGATCCCGATTCGGGTACTTTGTCCCGTATCAAAAGGTGGAGATTGAGCGGATTGCTCAGCCTCACCGACACGCTCGGTATGTCGCACTACCCGAGTGGTGGAGGTTCCTTGAGGCCTGCCGGGGTTGCTACGTTGAACTCCCGCCAGCACTCACGTACCTCGGTTCCTTTTTGATTCAGGATCCCCGGTTGGGGCTTTGGTCGGTAATCGTAACCGAGTGGGCTGCCCGCACTGCGGCGTATATCCCCGCTGAGGTTTATGACCAGTATCGACTGTGGTTCATCCAACCGCGTGTGCGGGCCGCTATTCGCAATCTGGACCTCAGCGTCCCCCTTGGGGGTATTGCCAGTAGTGACGAAGTGCTCCAATTACTTGGTTTGATCGACAGTATTGACTGGCGCGAGGACCCGCTGGAACAGAGCAGTCGGCTTAACGGCAGCGGTGGGGGTACCGGTGGTCCGGGTCTTGGTAGAAACACTGCCCTTGCGGGGTACTTCATCTACCTCGATCCCTGGGAGTTCCGGGAGATTTCCTCCGAGGAGGCGAGGGAACTCCACGACGCACCGCGGCATGTGCCAGACGATCACCCGATTGGGTACGTCGATTCCGACGACTACTACCGCGCGTATAGCGGTGATGACCCGATGGTCGATAACGAACCCGAAGAGCCGGGGGACATGGAACTAGACGTTGTCACCATGGTCGTAGACGAATACCCCGAGAGGGTGCCTCCGGTTCCCAGTCCTCCGACGGCGAGCGCCGGGCCTTCACTCCCCAGGGGGGGGTACAGTCAATGAAAGTGATATCATTGCCCGCTTCCCCCGCGGAGCAGGTCTAAGCGCTGCCTTTCGGGTGACGCCACCGCGATGGCGGATGCCTTGGCTTACCGCCTTGCTGGTTGTCACGCCCCGGACGATGGGGAGGGGTCGAACCTCTAATCCAGTATCCTGTTCTCTTTCCCTGGCTTAGCCAGTAATGTAGCTTAGCATCACACAGGAGCGCGAGGCTCCTGAGTAACCTTTCCCGTTTAGAACGGCCTTTTCTCTTTCATTCCCGTCCTTGACGGAGTCCATACAAAAGCGGTGTACTC
The DNA here is from genome assembly GCA_003194525.1 of Gracilariopsis chorda. Taxonomy (NCBI): domain Eukaryota; phylum Rhodophyta; class Florideophyceae; order Gracilariales; family Gracilariaceae; genus Gracilariopsis; species Gracilariopsis chorda. The sequence goes on from NBIV01000084.1 coordinate 131,232, forward strand.
CTTCTTTCCTACCTTCCCCGGCTTTGCGGCGTTTTTATCCCACTTGGGCGTTACACAGCGTAGCTGGATTTGCGGTACCCGCGCTGCAGTGATATTGGACCACCTTCGAACGAGGGAGGTGTTCGATGGGTTCCATGGTGTCCCAGCTTGGTTCATACCCGTACCAACGGACGCGGTATCTTAGAATGCCTTCCGGATTCCAGGTGTGCCCGACGATTCGGTCAAGCACAAACTCTTGTTTGTATACCTGCCGGCCTTGCCATGTTATGGTTACCTCACTTGTCAGGGGTTGCCCGATGGACGGGATATTTCCATTCAGGGGTGCATCAGGATGCAACGTGCCGGCTTCGCTCGGAGGATGCGGCGCAGAGTGCGGAATAATATCCCTAAAGAGGGTGTCTTCGTGGAACGGTTCCGCACACCGCGGTAATTGGGTCGTACCGCTAGTTTGCGGGGGTCCTCCGTCCCATGTTGACGGTATTCCGGTCGAACCGCGAGCTTGCGGGCATCTTGCCGCCTTGGCGGAGTTGTGGAGGTCACTCTCTGGTGGAGCTTCCCGCTCCGTGCGGTGATTGGTGCGGGGCGCACAATCTTCGTGCGTTGACGTGACTCCCACGGCATGTGGCTCTGAACCGCCTCCTTGCGTTCCGCCTCCCTTGGCTTGGGTCTTACACTGTCCGGCTGAGCCGTGCACTGCTATGTTGGTACCCGGTATCTGGCGGTTACTTCCAGTGCTAGGGTGGGTTGCCTCAAACTCCCTGATGGGGCGTGGACAGCTGGCGCCGTGGACACCCTGTTCGGGGACTTTGCCTCTAGTTGAGGTGTGGTGTCTTCCTCAAGAGGTGCATCATCCAGGACGACCGGTTTAACCCTGGCGACGACGCCGGATTTTTCCGAGACGCTCGGTATATTGCCGCGATTGCGCTGAGACTTTGGCACTTCTATCTCCGAAGTTCGGACAACATTCCCGTTATGAACGGTTCTCAAGTCCGGGGCTGTGGAGCCAGGGACTTGAGTTGCAAGATGTGCTTCCTGCCTTCCTCCCTCAAGAGAGTCTTTTCACTTTCCAGCATTGCTGGTTTTCCAACGCGTGCGTTACCTGCCACCAGCGGTGTGGATGGTGCTGAGGAATCCGTTTTGGCGGGAAATTACGCCGACGACGGTTCTGCGACTACATCCTGGTGAGGGGTCTGCGAAACGATATTGCTATCCTGAATCAGGGAATTGCCCTGGTTCAGGGGTACGGACTGCGATGTCGGTTCACTCTCACGTATCATACGGTGTAACTGCGCCCTTCGGGAACCCTGTGTGGGGGATTGCGAGGCTTCATCGACCTTCCGTGTTTCACGGATCAAATCCCGTTGCGAAGGTAATAAATTTTCAGCGTGACGATAGGTCCCCTCCCCCTGCTTAGACGGAGCGAGGGGAGTAATAGTAGGATATCCCGCATGGCGGGTGTAAATGTGCGCAGAAGGGGCGGTAGTGTTAGGAGTAGAGAAAGGTCCGTTTGGACCTGAACGATCCGGCCGAGCCGGGGGTTCCGGCAAAGTCGGTAAATCTGAGAGGCCCCGAGTAGAGCGTGTTATAGTAGTCTGTCTATTTAGTCCGGTGGTTCCCGGCGTTGTTGAGTCCGTAGAGACGAGTTTCTCTGTCTGCAGGACGACTTCAGACGAGGGAGGAGGGGCAGGTACAACATGATCGTGAGAAATCCTCTCGTGTGCCTTGCCCAGTCCTACTACGACAGTGTCGTAGTTAACGGATACCACTTTAAACCGTCCATCCGCCACAGGCGAAAGCTGACAGCCTCCTTTAAGGAGTTAAACGCTTCCAATTGCTCGGGCGTGAATGGAATGGCCCCAACTGTGGGGGACTTCCTTTGCGTAACAACGAGTTCCAAGCTGCCGCGATATCCGAAAAGTTCTGGATAAACCGTCGGTAGACGTTGAACAGCCCTAAGAAGGAGCGGGGTTTCGTTTGAGTGCGGTGTTCCTTAGCCTCAAGGAGGGACTTGATTCGAGCCTTCTCGATCATTAACCGTCCCGGACGGATGATATGTCCCAGATACTTGACAGTATCTGTGAAGAACTCGCACTTACTCAACTTGAGGGTAATTCCCACATCGTGGAGCACGGTCAGAACGTCCCTGAAATGGGTGAGATGGTCTTCCAAATTCTTGTAGAAGATGATATTATCATCCAGGTAGAGCAGGCAGCTCCGCCACTTGAAGCGGTTCAATAGAATATCTATTGCACGCTGAAAAGTGGCGGGAGCGTTGGTCAAACCAAACGGCATGCGCTTGAAGCGGTACGATCTTCCGTGGCAGGTGAACCCGGTCTTATCGCAATCCTCCTGTCTAACAGGGACCTGCCAATAACACCAATTGGGGTCCAAAGCCGTGAACATGGTAGCGTCTCCAAGGGAGTCGATGCACTCGTTCATACGAGGGATGGGATATGTGTCCCTAATAGTCACGGCATTAAGCCGGCGATAGTCGACACAGAACCTCCAGGTTCCGTCGGTCTTCAAAATCAGTACAACTGGGGATGCCCAGGGTGATTGAGCGTGCTCTATCACACCTGCGCGGAACATTTTGTCCGCTTGAGACTGCTCCTCTTCCCGAGCGTTCGGTCCTACCCTGTAAGGGGGCTGTGCCATCGGAATTGCACCCGGTAACAAATTTATCCAGTGTTCCGTAGCATTAATCTCGCCAAGCGAACCATCCCACATTGTCGTAAATTCCCGTATCATTGCACGGAGTTTGTCACGGTGTGACTCCGGCGCATGGCCGAGGTCTATAGCTTCGAGTGCCTTTATGGGGTCCACTCGGTCAGAATGCGCTGTAACATTGTCCTGTGATACAGGTGTGGCCGTCGGTTCCGAGTTATTCGGGGTGTTCGACGCTAAAACAACGGTTTCCTCTCCCTCCTTTGACGATAGTTCGTCAGTGGTGGGGGTGGCTTCCTCAGAAGAGGCGGCAATTCCGAGAACATCGGCGGTCTTCATGTTCGTCGGGAGCATCCCAACGGGGTGTGGAGTGACGCTTCCAATTACTTGGTTCTTTAGCAGATACTGGGGTCGTTGGCCGAGATTGGCAACGAGTATCCGGAAAGGAGCATCCGGGGTAACTTGAACAATTCCGTTAGCCAGCGCGTGCTGGTATTTCTCGTATAACGAGGACAGAGGTTGATTAACCCGAAGACCGTGTTGACGGCAATTGACTTGCACCCAGATTTGGGACTCAGGCGGTATAAAAACTGAGGCTGCGACTCGAAGTTTGATGGACTCGCGTGATGCGGGCGGTGATTCCTGCGCAGCAGGTAGTGGGACTTGCGTCTGCGAAGCACGCTTCAGCGGGCGACGGATGATCGGGACTGACGATCCGTCGTCGAGTTCCACACGCCTAAAACGGGGCCTGATTGCATCGACAAATCTGTCGCAGTAATCACATCCCAGTATGACTGGAGCAGCCAACGACCGACAAACAATAAAGTCGAACTTCACCACGGAGGTGCCCAACCGCGTGACTTAGTCCACGGTACCCACCTTTTTTAAGGATTTTGTTCGCATCTGCGACGTCAGGAACCGTTTCGGAACGAATACGAGACCGCACCTGCGGGGATAGCAATGATGCCACGATGAAGATGGGGCCTGCACCTGTGTCCAGGACTGTTAGAACTCTCACCATAAAATGGGTGTCAAGGCCAAAGTCGGCGTAAACCTTGTAGCTGCGCTTGGCCATGACCAAGAATCTATCCAGGATCCGGGGGTTTTTACTCCGTATCCACGGGCGACGCAGCACAGAAAGATCTGCACAGTCCGCGTCTGCGGTGTCCTTCCTTGAAAGGATTTTCACTGGGGAGCGAGGCGGCGACGCCTCGGGCGTCAACAGCCTCATCTCTGAGGCCGCCTCTCCCAAAGGGGAGACTCCCTAAATTAGTTTTCCTGGGAGGTTCCCGCCGTAGGCGGTAGTCGAGGATCCTCGACCACGAGAGCGTTGTTCCGGAGGCAGGGGGTTTTATCCGCTAAGAAGTGGTTGGGTCGGACGTTTGTGCGACTTCCCGATTCGGGTTAATTGAAGCTAGCCGCGCACGCGGGATATGTGGCAAGGCATGCGAGAAGTCCGTTTCAGCACGGAGGTAGGAAGCCATTGGAACGAAAAGCTTCTCCTCTGGAGTGAGGGCCTCGTAATTTGCCACCAGCTTGGCCATATCCTTCAGTGACCAAAGACACTGAGGGGATTTATGGCCATGGTTTTAGCAAAGGTGGCAAATTAGAGCCAAGACGGCGAAGCGCCGGTTCATATACCGAGCATCGGAGAAGCGTACCGCCGGGCCGGTGTCATTCCATCCAGGCCGTCGATAACGGGATTGGCCGTTCATAAACGGGACTCGTGGCGGTTGAAGGCGATAGTTCCCCACGTACAATATGGGGTTGTCTTGCGCCGTTTCGAACGTGTCCTCCGTCGTTGACAATAAGTCCTTGGTTGGTATAGACACACCATTTCCCTGTGCAAAATGTACGGTGTCGTATCCCTGTTGAGGGGTTCTATCTGCAAAAATCGAGGGCGATGAGGAGTCACTTTCCAGCACCAACGCCTTGGCGGGCCTAGAACGAGGATTCAAGGTTCTTGCACGAAGTGCTTCCCCTTCCGCTCGAGCGTGTTAAACAAGCTCGAGGTAGGTGACCCTCCGCTTGTCCTCGCGGTAACGAGTGACAAGACTCAGGATTGCCTTGTCTAGGCTATCGATGAACATGGTACAACGTTCCCCTCCGGGGTATACATTCCTACAACGGTGGAAGGCCTTGTTAAGGCGCACCAAGTAATCGGTTTCACTCTCGCCTGAGAGCTGACGACTATCTCACAAAGCGAGGACTGCCCCCTGAATGGCGGTATTGGTGGCATAGGAGCGCAATAAATATTGCACCGCCTCCGGCCAGCAGGTTACTCCTCCCTCTGAGGCACGAGATGATTCTCTGACAGAGGTGTACTGGTACTCTGCCACTCCCCGTAAGAAATACGGTAGTGCCAAATAGGTTTGTCCCTCGTTCATTCCGAGGATATCGGCTTCCGCTACAAAGCGGGAAAGGAATTCCAACACCATAATTGGGTCTTCTCCAGTAAAATACTGGTTACGCAGTGAGAGTTGCATAAGTTTTATGCACTCTTTCACCTTCTCCATGCGACGGGGTGTACGTCCTAAAAAGGAATCTTCGAGCCGGTAGTAACGGTAAATTAATAGTTTCCGTTAACAACGGGTTCGTCGATTTTATTTCCCTGAGGCCGGGGTGTCTTCTTCCCTTGCTGCGGGTCCGAATTCCACCTTGGGTGGCGGATGACCGCTTAGAGCGGGAATAACGGCCTCGTTTAACGTCCTTCGAATCGGAGTCCGAGGAACTAGAACCATCTGACCCGTTTCAGGATGAATCCGATGATGTCGTAGAATCAGAATCCGAGTGATCTCGTTTGTGTTTCCGCTTATAGCGGCGCTTCTTTCTTTCAGCATGTTGGTCGTGGTGTGACGCAGCTGGTGCCGGATCATCCGGGGACGGTTTATCCATGAGGATAAACTGCTCTGACGTCTCCAGACGGACACGAACTCGATCAAATCGAGAGTCAACTCCTTCTATGAAGGTGGCGGGTTGCCCCAAACTCTCTACATAGACTTGACGTTGGACCGTAGGATACGGGGATTCTCTGCGACCACCTTTGTAGAGTTGTCCATTACCACCTCACGGAGGGTTTGTAATTCCCCGACAGGGGTGACGTGGGCGGTCCACAAAGCGTGAACCTGAGATTCCAGGGAATTCCCCTGGGGGGTGTTATCGGCCGTCAGACGGGGTTCAGGTGCGGCGGCGGCCACGGCCGGAGGCGGATGAGCACCATCCATGGCATTCGATAACGGGGTCGACGTGGAGTTCCGGGGTTCCCGGGGTGGGTTTGGAGTCCCAGACGAGGCACCCCCAGCATGGCTGGATTTAGCCTTAGTCGGGATCCGAGAAATGAACTGAACTTCGGGGTTATCTCCACCATTGCAGGAGCGACTGCACGTAGTCGCAGGCTCCGCAGAGGAGGGCTTCCTCGACATGAGGGCCAACCGTTACGACGGGAAAACAACGGAACTTCCGGAAAACTAACAAAAGAAACAAAACCTCGGAAGAGGGAACCAAACACCAAAACCGATTCTAGATCGGGAGACCACTTTGTAGTGCAATGCCCGGAAGCGGGAGTGCACCGAAAGACGTTCGGGATCTTTCCTCGTTAGAGGTGAGCCCAGTTGGGTAGAGCCCTCCCAAGAGTGACACGAATATGTCGGGTTGTAAGGCCGAGGCCACCCGTCGCGACTTGCGCAGGGAGGTTGAGGCAAGAATCGAGTATCCGCAGGAGCGGTGTATGTGGGTGGTCGTCCTCTACGGAGGTGAGGTTACAAAGTTAGTGGCACGCGCGAACACGAGCTGTGGGTAGCGGGAAAGCCACCCTGTAAAGGGAAAAATAAGGGGGAGCTGAGTCACGAGTGTCGTGACGAAGTCTAACGGCAGTGCGGGTAAATAAACCTTATGCAAGGCGAACACCAAGAAAGCTGGAATAACAATCCGAATACTCGGGTCCTTTAGATAGGCAAGGGGGTTAGACTTCCTGTATGCGATGGTGCTTCCGTCCAACGAGGAGTAAAGAACACACGAAGGCGGTGAGGTCTAGGCCAATTCCCCAGGTTGGGGTCCCTTCTTGGGGAAAGTTTACTGGTGCGACGGCAATCCGCCGGCGCAGTAAGTACTAACCATCCCAGAAATGGGTGTAAAAATACTAAATAGAATTAACTAAGTTACTCCACTTTGGTGGTTCATGCCCACTACTGTGGCCGACCGCCAATTGACTCTTCCATGTCCCACGTGTCAAATCCACTATTAGTGGTCGTAGTTCATGCAATGACTACATTACCGAAACATTCGGGAAATCAACCAAGTACCAAGAATCCCTCTCTGAGGGCATTGCACTTCAGGATGAAAATAATAAATAAGACGCAAGAGCAAATGGAAATGCAGGGATCGCAAAAACACAACCTGCTGAGCAAATATAAAATCATAGGGGGAAACAAGAGTGTCAGTACCAGAAAAAGTCTTCAGGACTTCTTAAGACCGGACGCGAGCGAAGACCTATATCATTGGCTACTAAAAGATGCACTCTCGGCTCGGAGTCAGACACTTCGGATGTGAATCGATTTTTGCTGCCTTTCTATTTCTGCGCTAACCACAAACAGGCGCATATAATCCTTACAAGGCTTTCAAAGGAGAGCTACGAAGACCAGGATATGTTCACACTCTGCACACAATCTATCACTTTGCAAAAACGGTTCCATGGCAGGTCGCTTGCAGACAATCTACCGTTCAGAACTCTCGCCCGGAAACCACAATGTTTTTCAACCAATGCCAGTATCTGAGCAAAGCTTTGATGGGGCTCGGAGACGAAAAAGACCTTTCATACACACTGCCCGTCTCCTGTCCACGTCTGAAGCACTTCACCTGGTTCTATCTACGGTAGATTACCATCTCCAGTATGCACCTAGTGGCAAACGTCTCATTAGATGCAAATGATGGTTTTATGGTCGATAGAATGAATTAGAAATGTTGCAGGTGTGGTTTGTCTATGAGTGTAATGTTCACTTGAGTCCCTACTAAAGTCTGGGGGTCAATATGCCCTTTTAGAGGGTTAAAACGCACTCCAAACAACGCAAGAACCGCATTAGAACTTTGTTTTTACTGACATGTGCGTTTAGGTTACTCGACTGGCTTCTAGCAGCCTCTGCAGCTGCAAAATAACCAATAAAACTCCTTCTCCTGGAGCCAGTGTCATTTTAATACAGTCGCACTGCTGGGCTAGCGAAGCTAAGAATGGTCAAGGAGCTGCCGGAACACTCTACACGTCTGTTCCAGCAGTGCGGGAACATCTTACACGTCTCGCGACCAACAAGATGACTACATTTCCGAAACGTTCGGGAAATAAACCATGCCAATAATACCGTCTTGGGGGCTTTGCAATTCAGTACTAGAGGAATGAAACCCCACTTTAGCACATCTCAAGTAATACGAATTTGGCTTACAGTGGGTATACAGTAACCAACATTTACAAAGATGAGTGCATCACTAATTGGAGCAGCATTTTAGGACGTTTGCACAAAGAAAGACGTGATTATGGCCCCGCGAGCAGAGTGCCTACATGCAAGGTGGCAGTACCCAGCGCATGGAGGGCGCAGAAATTTGATTTCTAGAGCCAGCGCCGCCAAGCAGACGCAGAACTAGCGTTGTGTGGGGCGGGGGGAGGCGTGCAGACAGACGCAGGACTACCGTTGAGTGACAGTAGTAGAGGCAAGCCGGCAGACACAGAACTAGTGTGTACTCGACCAATGGCCTCGTATGTGGCCAAAATTGATTGCCTTAAAAATTTTGTAAACAAGGTTATGCTGTCAAGACTCTTAGTCTACTACTTAGTTCGAAGTTTTGTTTACTCCGGCAGAGCTGAAGTGCCAGTCCATACTTTCATCAAATTTACATTCAACCACTTTAACGTCGTCACCTTCCAGAAAACCATCACTATGACGACTGTATCTAATATGCACCGTAAATTCGGCAGCCAAGTCCACACACGTGCTCGATTTGCGACCGCAGTTCCTAACTACAGAGGTTTTCTCGAATCTCTTTGGAAGACTACTATGATCAATGGTACTGTTACAAACGTGGAAACTGTCAAGGTAAAGGACCTAAATCGGTCAATGATCCCTTGTTTGTTTGAGTTACCGGGCCAAAATAAACCGTGTACTTTCCATCTCTGAAACTTTAAAGAGGGCAATTGTGTTGACGACAGAGAGAAACAAACCGAACTTCTGCGAGGCTACACTGGCATTTGTAATGAAGACAACACTGCCGACCACCCGAGCAATGGCGATTCGATCGTGAGAGTAAGTAACGCCGCTCTACCATTGCAGAGCGTAAATTTCACAAACTTCCAGTTGCAGGCAACGAATCAGTAGAAGTCCATGGCCGAGAGTGGATGATTTCTGACGTTTCGACGCCATTAAATGGATTTGTGCAATTGCATCAATGGAGAGTCATTGGCCCAATTGGGGATTTCATCACCGCCCCTAGTACGTTGCCGAAGGGCACCGTGCCACAGATGATGAGCCCAAACAAGGGCGGTGTTAGTACAAGCACGTGTAAAGGTGCGGGAGACCAAGCCGCACTAAGTGAAGGGGTAGTTGTGGAAAAGTGTGGTTGATGGCAGGGAGGAGCAGACTGCTCTGAGAGAAGGTGGTGGTTGCCGAATGGAGAAGAAGTGATCTGGCCCGAGTTGGCTTGGAAGCCACTGAACTCGGGCTTTTATAGACAATTGTTGTATATGCATATCCAGTCCTCCATACTAGGTCTAAGTAACATCTTATAAGAGCTTGTTCAGATGTATATCCTTGCCATGGCAAACCACCTTGGCAAAGGTCTTGTTCTTATGAGGGCATATGTTTTCTATGTAGTCTCAGTTGCCACCACGAAATGCTTCCACCGACTCTGTTCCAACCGACTACAACACGGCTAAACTCGACGAAACTTCCATCATACGTGAAATCTCGGACAACTCTAGCTCGTCTAGCAACCCTGGTCCATATTACAGTCTCATTGATATGGAAGCTGAAGAGGTTCTCCATTCTTTACAATCCGTTTTCACTGCCCAGGATGAGGAAGAAATATGGCTGCAGAAGATCGTTCGGTTCGGATGGTCGGCTTCTTGGATGTTCGAATTGGAAGAGGTTTTAAAAAAGATATCTAGGAAAGAGAGTACGATTGAAGAAAATCAGGTAATCCTAAGTGATATGCTTTGTCAACTTCCCACATTGTACATTTTGGGCCTGCTTCGTTGTGTATTGCTCGCGTCTAAGTGTTACTGCGTGCAGAGGCTGGTCACGGTTCCCGTTCTACTTTTCATGCTCATGAGAGGCCTTGAAAAATAAGCTACGCCTTCGTTATACAAATCCCTTTGCTGAGAATTGCATAATGCATCATGAAATTTGATAAAGATCCAATTGCCTCTCGTTTCGTTCTGTCTACCAATTTCTTAGTCACATACGGAGGAGCGCCAGGTACCGGGCACAGCTCTAGTGGGTGCAGTTGGTGGGTGTTTCGGGCGGTGTGGGAGGCCAGCAGCGACGCGTGGGTTGAGTCCCGTCGCGCGGGGTAGTGTGGCGGTTGGTGAGATCGACGGGACGCCCGGAGGGCGCCAGTGTCGTGTGGTTGTGTTGTGTGGTGCACCACGCCCTCTGCCGAGGTGGAGAGCGAGCGGAGAGGGAAGGCGAGAAGGCAAGACCGTGTGTGGTGCGCGAGGAGCAGCGACAGCGACAATGGCGGCGGCGGCAAACAGGGGCGAGGGGCGCGCTGGCCGGCCGTCGCGACTGCGACCGCGGCGCATGGCGTCAGAAGAGCGCTGCGGGTGCGTGGTGGGGAGAGCCGATGGTTTGCATGCTTGTGCAGACGCATGGCTTTGCCATGATGGCTGGGCATGGTAATTTCGGGCGCACGCACTGCCATTATGGCAAGGGCATACCCCCAGATATACACATTTGTTGGGGTTGAAGCGATGCATGCAACGCCTCTGGTGTCTCTGGACGGCGGGGATGGTCCCGGTGAAGAAGAAGCAGTGCTCGAAGCAGCAGTTGTGCATGATTTGGAGTGCAAGGGAGAATTGTAGCCGGGTGTGGTGGAGGGGTGTGTCGAGGAGCGTGAGAGTGTTGTGGGCGCCATCACGGGACGGTGACGCAGGGGGCCAAAAAGTTGTAATAATAAAAGCCAAAAGGGTGCTCTTCGTAGCTAAAAGCCCCAAAACAAGTTGAAAACAGTGGGATCAAAAGAACTAAACCCACTCGATGAGATAAAACAACACTAGGGAGAGCAAGAGGCTCAATCCCCAAATAGAACTTCTTAACTTCTTGTTGAAACGGCGCGCAACCCAAGAATTATGTCAAGGATCACTAAGTGTCAGACCCTCGGCTTCTGGTAAGACACTCCGGATGTGAAGTGGATTCTGCAGCCTACCTACCTCTGCACTAACCAGAAGCAGGCGCGTACAATCCTTACAGGGCTTCCCGAGGAGAGCTACTAACAGCGGGATATGCTTTCACTCTATACCCAAGCTGGCCCTTTGCAGAAAAGGTTGCACGGCACGTCGCCTGCCGATAGCTTCCCGTCAAGTACTTCCGTCCAGAAATCACCAGGTCTTTCGACCGACACCGTTATCAGAGCAAAGCTCCGGTGGGACTCACAGATGACAGAAACACCTTTGGTACACAGTACTCGTCTCCCGTCCACGCCTAAGGCGCTTCAAACGGTCTTAGCGACGGTATTTCCCCACCCTATTGGACTACTAGCGGCACACGCCTCACTAGAAGCCCTTTATCCAGCGGCGAACGCCTCACTGGTTGTTGATAATAGTTGAAGTGGCTGAAGGTTGATAGGGGGTGGGGCTTAGATGTTGGTCGATTGTTGAGGTGAGTTCAGACCGAAGTCCGAAGCTCAGAACCTCTTTTTATAGTGTTTAGAGGCACTACAAACGAGCCAAATACGCATTTCTACTTGCTAGTTACTCATATGTGCGTCTAGGTTACTCCATTGGCTTCTAGAGACCTCTGGAGCTGCACACTAACCAATAATAAAGCGACAATTTGCGCCAGCATCACTAAAATACTGTAGTCTTTGCTGGACCAACAAAGCGTGCAATGTGCTAGACACTACTGGAACATTCTACACGTGTGTTCCAGCAATGTCTGGCACATTCCGCAACATTCGCGACCGACAAGTGTCATATTGGGCACGGGGAAGGGGAAGAAACAGCGTGATGCACGTGATGTCGAGTTGTAGCGTAGTGCGGGGAATTGGTGGATTGTGCAGGCGAGCAGTGCAACCAGATTGCCAGTGCTAGTAACCTTGGGCTTCCGCGTATTTGATTGTCTATTGAGTTTTTCTAATTGTCTATCGAGCTATGCAGCCTGTATAATGAATGTCTATTCCTGTGTCTCGAATGGCGAAAACTGCGGAAAGTGAAGTTGAATCCCAGTTATCCTTTCAGGCAAACTAAGATAAATGCAGTCAAATGCTAGTTTCTCGTTCAGTCGAAACTAACAATTTGGAATGTATGAAGTTATTTTAGAAAATTTGCATATCCAAATTTGATTAATTTCACTGGCTTTTTGGTGGTTTCTGTACATCCATTTTTGGCCAGAAAACTACCATTCCGATAACAGTGACGATGGCACGCCAGTTTTTCTGGAGCATCTAGTTGGCCCTCCGGTAATCTTGCCAGAGGGCTCAAATCAATAAAAGCCAGCCTCTCCCCTTCACGCCCAAAGGGGGGAGAAGCAAGCTGCTTTTGCTTTCATCTTACACAAGACAAACCTCTAAGTTTGTGTTTTCATGAATCTTCTATCTATGTGTAGCCAGCGAGGTTGTCTGGCTTATGTCTCGACGAATAGACATAATGCTTATTTGTTTGTCAAAATAGTTAGTTGGGGACATTTTATTGGTTAGTGATTACGACTGATTCTATACTAACGGAAAGTATTTATTTTATGTACAATAATTAACACTTATTTAGAGGAGTCTTCTAGACATTACACCACAAATTTGCATATTAAAGACGCCGCCGGCGTTGTCGGCACTTCGACTTTGTTCTCCCTCTGCTAGTGTGGATCCGGAAAGAAGGCCTTCGTGTTGGCGGTTTCTCCCAGCCAACTTTCTAGAAATAAAAATGCTTTCTCATTATGTTTTATAATATGTTTCGCATTCGTTCTAACGGAATTAGCTATTTTCTTCATTACAGAACAAATTGCTAGAAATTGCCACTTTCAGAGCAAGAATCACTTTCTTTTAAGTTTACAGTGACAGCTGGAACAGCCGCACGGGTGTCCAGCGAAGACAACAACTGTCAGCAATAAGGTTCTGACACAAAACAGCAAAATAATGTTGTCAGCAAGGCTGCCAGCAGTCTGCAGACTGTAGGCAGCAGATACACGTCAAGTAACTTCAAAGACCGAGTGGTAGCGAATTAGAAGCCGCCAAGTAAAACACATACTTCGGATGCACCCTCAAAATACCCTCAAAAAGAAATTTAGGTTCGTTAGTCAATCACAGCCCCAGAAATGAACACGTGGAGCCGAACACGAACCATCGTACGCCAAGTGGAGGATAGACTCGAAACGTATCCGTAACTCGAAAAGAAACGTAAGAGACGTCTCCAACGGAGATACTCGTTCCCGTGTACTACATCTACTAAATTTACAGGATACTTTAAAGGGTTTTGGTGGCAAAACTAAGAAACCATTTCGGAGAAGGTTGCTAAGACCGCTTAGGGCTAACAGGCCAAAAAAATCGTTATAGGTCCATCGTCTACGTGACAGCCACTGATTCAGCGGATATTTGCGCTAGGATACCGATCAGAGGAATTGCTTGGGAAGGATACTAAGTGCGATAAACATAGCAAGAGTCAATTGTGATCCAATGGGGAGATGTTCAATCCGTCCTGACACTGTCACACCTTGACTGCATGAAGTCTGTAACGTTTGCACTCCGTATCACATTACATCCGCAGTAAGCAAATTTGGATTTGAAGAACCTGGTAAACGTGCATGGGTGGAAAACGTGGGCAACTTGAAGATACATTTTCCTTTGGGCAGCCTGTGGTGTAAGAATGCCTTGTCTCATCGTCATCATTTTCTTACAGAAGAACATCAACGTCGGGTGTCAGCATTTCTGGAGTACGCACATGTCGCCACGTTTCAACAGGTGACCCAACTGCCGATGCCTGCATCGAAAATCTTGTAATCTGAGTGCAGATTGGATGCAAGTGTATCATGGGTATTTTTTCTTCGTACCCTCCACGCTCCTTGTAAGGTCAAAATGGTCACCTTAAATATAGGCCAGATATAAATATTATGAACTCTTCGAATTGGATTCATTGGACTTCCGTGCCTTATCCACAACCACCTTTTCCCATCCAAGTATACTACCATTATTCCAAAACTTTGCTCTAGAGAGTCCGGATGACCATGAACCTCGAAAACGCGCGAAACGTATAACTGGAACATTGTATAAGTTATCAAGGTCCGAGAAACAAGAAATGAAACGAAAAACAAATTTGCTATTATTTAATGGTTGTATAGGACAAAGTATTAGTCCTTGGGGAACTCTAGTCCTATATAGAAAGAAATAAAAGATTCTGAGAGTTTTGAAAGCAACAGAGTGGCTTGCCTCCCCTTTCTCTCGGCGTGAAGGGGTGAGGACTGGCCTTTTATTGATATGGGTCCTCCACCTAGATTGCCGGAGGCCGATCACAACAGTAGTAAAACCTGGCATGCCAAGCACGCCAGTAAGAAAACTACACGTGGGATTCGCACGACAATCGGCCTCCCGAGCCGTCGCCACGGGCTGCTATAATAGTGCAACCTCCTTCCATCCACTCTTCTCATCCTCACCACATCCCTACATCCTTACGCTTCGCCTTCCGTCCCAACGCTGCCACTCTCCAGCACTGGTTCTGCTTCCACTTTGCGCCTTGGCGCTGCCACCCTCTAGCACTGCTTCTTTTTCGGCCTTGCGCCCTGGCGCTGCACCATCTAGCACTGCTTCCATTTCCGCCTTGCGCCCTGGCGCTTTCACTCTCCAGCACTGCCTCTGTTTCTGCCTTGCGCTCCGGCACTGCCCCTCTCCAGTACTGCTTTGGAGTTATCGCACACATCCCCCTGAAAAAGGCTTCAGAAACGGCTACTCCGTCTAGCGGTTATCTTATCTTTGTAAATCAAGGTTACTGTAAGCCGACTGGAGGCCACTTTTGTATTAATTGAGAGGTACTAAAGTGGGGTTCAAGTCCCCTAATATACTCTTAGTAAAAGCTGACCTGTAGTATTAAAGTAATCAAGACAACCAAAATGGCTTGTACGAAGCCCACAGCTAAGAAAACGGTATGCAAAGCCCCTCCACATCATCACATTGGAACGAAAGATACAAAAGCTATTCCATTCAACCCCAGAGATAATCTTCTCCTGTAGTTCTCTCGACATGGTGATGTGGAGAAGGTGAAGGTTCTGGACGGCTGAATATGGCTGCGTCATTTCCTTATACGTTGTTCCAATGGCGATGAAGGTCAGTTCACGAGAGAAGAGTTCTGGCAGCTTCTACGTTCGCGTATTCTTATGTTCCTGGAAGATTCCTCATGGCGGGAGCTTCCTTTCAATGATCTTTACCGTTTGTGGCTGACACTCTCCGTGAAGGACAACGTCGATTACGGCACGTTTGAGGGGTAATCTTGAGTAATTGAGAAAATAGTATTTAAACATGGATACTACTATTGTGTGGACGAAGCTACTCAGCGCGAACACGCCATTCATCTGTACGCCCTTCGCATATTCGGTACGCCTTCCAACGCGTCGATATTCGATTCCGTGACCGAGTCTGGAAACTTTAGGTTTGGCATGGATAATCGAATCATGGGTATTTCCGAGGTGGATGAGTGGTGCTTCAAGAACCCAGGACGTTATGTACTAATGTCTACTGGCCGTTCTCGAGAGCCTAATACCAGCCTTAGGATTTACGAGCTACCTCACGTGGAGCCCATTCGCCTCCAGGACGAGACTTGTTTATGTCTCCACGCAGCGTTATGCAATGGGCTGCATGCTCTCCACGCTTCCGTTTGCCATGACTATTGGGAAAGTTTCTGGGGTTATCAGAATGCTTTTGAGCAGTTTGATATCCCTGCACCCCGGATTCTAGATCTCCGTGATCTACAATAAAACCTTTCTCAGTGTGATGCAAACCTTTAAAGAGTTCATGGACATGGTCACTCGACTCGTACCACAGATGTTGTTTATATCCCTCTGGGTGTCTATCTTCTTATCCTGCATGGAACTGGAAGTGTCTACCACACTTTGCCAATCGATACTAATCATGGTCACATACTTGACTGTATGGAGCCATACAGATTGGTACTTTGCCCGCATTCCCTGCAGAGATGCGTTGGTAGTTAAGAGTTCCTTGAAGTTACCAAATTCCGGCAACTAGTCTTGAATCCCCATGGTTCTTCTAAACGTCCACGTCATCATAATGATAAACACACTAAGCGTCGCCGTAGGTATGCGTCACATCGTGAGGAGGGAGTTATAGTCCTCGATTGTGTTCTTCATCAAGGGCTAGTCCTTCAACCCCTATGCATTGATTCAATAAACGGCACACAAGTTGCATACATGCATCTGCTTTCCTAAGATCATATACCAAGGTTTTATACTATATTTGTTTAGCCAACTACTCATCCGTGTTCACCTTCCTTTCGGTTCTTTAGAATCGTTGGTCCTCTCACATAAAAGACCAGGCGTTGAGCGTGAATAGGGCTCCAGCTTATCTTTCCATGCCTTGAACTTAGATTGTAAGCAGGATCCTTAGCTCTAATGATCGTACAAGGACCATAGAAATTGAATGCAAGCGGGGGCCATTTCTTGGCTTTGTTCATACTTGCTCCTCGAGCTAATAGTAATTCCTTTCCTATCGGAAAGAATTTATTCTTAGCAGCTCGCTGGTAGTTTGCGTGCTTCAGGTCTCGTGTGGCCCTTTGACGCAAGGCAGACTTTAATTCCACCCCACGATATCAGTGGCCACTGCTTATGAAGAGAGCGAACGGATCATCTTGCGACATGCGTGGGGGAACACCATACAGTAATTCAAATGGAGACGCCCCATTCCTCAGATGAAGGCGCCTGTATCCATACCGTACCTTCTGTAGAACGTCATACTAAAGATCTTGGCACTCTAAGATGCTCTTCGTCATGGAATTCTTTAGATTGCCAATCATCCGCAATCACCGTCTTCTAGGTGATATAGTGGCGCTTTTGGATTTCTGACAGAGCCTTTGCAGCAAAACTAGTAATATAATCAGAGATCACAACGCGAGGAGCGCCAAATGGGGCCATGATCTCTTCCTTAAGAAATTCAACCACTTCTTTTGCTGTGGATATCGGTGTGTCTTTTGCATTCGGCCAACCTGTTACATATTCTACTCCCACTAACATGAATCGATACTTCCGGACAGTCTTAGGCAGAAGCCCAGCAAAATCTATAGAAAACGTATGAAATAAGCCCGTCAAGGGATTTCGGAGCGTAGTTCGATACATCGGAACATTCTTTGCTGACTGGCACCTATCAAAACTTTTCACATACTCCGCAACATGCTTAGATACCTCTGGCCAACAGTAACATTCTAGCACAAATTGCTTGGTACTATTAACTTCCCAGTGTCCAATATAATCATGAAAACTCCTTAAGATCTGTAGTAGCTTTCCTATCACGGGTATCACCAAGAGCCCTTCCTTCGTCCTACGAAAGAGTCTTTCGTTCCATACCAGATAATTCTTAGCGTTCCTCTTGATCTTGTGACGTGCAAGAGAATCTTTAGCTTTCAATTTCAATCCCGAGATGTAGTTCCCTGTATCAACAGGAATTGCTCGAAATCTTCGAATATCGGTTCTTCCGAAGAAGCTGCCATTACTGTTTCATATGTATTTTGATCTGCAGATACCTCTATGCGTGACAAGTAATCTGCAACACGACTACCTGCCTCTGGCCTGTACCTTATCTCAAACTCATATTCCGAAAGAAAATCCATCCATCTTGCAAGTCTCCCGTGGATATCCAGTTCACTAAACGCATACTGCAAGGCCTGCTGATTAGTATTGAATGTGAATGGGAGAGGAGATAGAAAATAAACACGAATCTTTTTCTGCGCAAAGATGAAGGCTAACGCTTCGCGTTCGCAGGCTGAATAACGTCTCTCAGTGGACGTCATCGTACGACTAACAAACTGTACTGTATGTAGCTTGCCTTATTTTTCTGAGAAAGGACTGCCCCTAGGGAAACACTGGATGCATCTGTGTCGAGTATGAAAGGTTCATCAGAGTCTGGAAACCCTAGAACAGGGGGTTTCACCAGCTTCGCCTTGAGACATAGGAAAGCTTATTCCATTCCTTGGGTCCAGTGCCACTTTTTCTTTGGTGATGAGGCCCCATGCAAGGCAGTGGATGCTTCAGCAAACCTAGATATAAATCGTGGATAGTAACTGGCCAATCAAAGGACACTTCTTAGCTCCGTCGCGGAGGTTGGGTGTGGGGCTTCCTGTATAGCTTTGATCTTCTCTGGGTCCGTCGCCATTCCCATCTTGTCGATGATGTGTCCCAAAAGCTTCACTCGAGTCTGCGCAAAACTACACTTAGTCAGCTTAATCTTCAAATTATGCCAGGCAATCCTGCCAATTTCTTTTCCGCAATGCATCAGATGATCCTCTACATTGTTGGAGAAGATTACAAGGTCATCCAAGTAGATCTGGACGAAATATAAGTTTTAAGGACGGCGTCCATCATTTTGAAACGTGGCAGCTGCAATCATCAGTCCGAATGGCATGACTTTACACTTGAATGTACGGAATCCGCAGATGAAAGTCGTCATGTCTTTTCCATCGTCGGCCATCTTCACTTGCCAATATCCTGAAAACAATCATAGAGTTGTGAGTAATGAGGATCCACTAACGTCATCAAATACTTCTTCTATGCGTTATAATGGCCATCGATCGGACTTTATTTTGGCATTAAACGCACCGTAGTCCACGCAAAATCTCGGGTTTCCATCCTTCTTTGTCGCGATTACAATGGGGAAAGACCAGGCAGAGTTTCCTGGTGTGATGATTCTTGCACGAAGCATTTCGCCAATCTCATTCCTTAGCAAATCGTTATGTCGTGGTGCGAGACGTCTTGCCCGAAATTTTAGAGGTTCTGAGTCTTTCAGCTCGAAAGAATGCTTGAAAGGGACATCAGCAGGTCTGAGGTTCTCCAGGGAAAAAGAAATGGCCTTTTAGTCTATAAGTGTTGCAGAAAGCTGCCTCTGTGCCCTTTCCGAAAGATGCTTGACCTGTATCGCGAGTAATTCCAATTTTAGGTCTTCTTTCTCTTCGGTCAGGGTTAGCACATGTAGTTCCTCTTCTTCAATATCACTATCTTCATCTTCTTCTAAGAGCAGGGGAATGTTTCCTTCCCCTTCATCGTCACCATTCACTGTCCGGTGTGACTCGATCTTCTTTGCTAGAGGCACAACCAGCTCTTGCTTCATTACTTTCCGAGCTGAAAGACGCTAGAAATATTTCTGAGACTAATGTGAAGTTCTCACTATTGGTCTCGGATCCTTCTACACCAGGGATTCGTTCGTCATACTTGAGATCTAATACGGATCCCTTTTCTTTTATAGTCACGGTCACGGTATGATTCCCCATATCAATGCAAGCTTGAAGGTTCTCTAAGGTCAGGGAACCAATAATCACGTTCACCGGTAGGTCATCCATAACCAGAAAGTTTAGCAAGGTCTCTGATTCACTGAACAACACAGGAACGTCTTTGACGACGCCTCTTACTACACTCGAACTTCCATCGGCCACTTTAATCTTCCTCGTGGTTGCTTCTGGTGAAAGCGTAAGTTCTTCCATCATAGAACTGGAGAGAAGGTTTGGTACTGATCCTGAGTCTAGCAGTGTGTTGAGATTTGCTCCAAATAGCTTCAACTTCACAATTTTCGATCTTCTGATACTTCCAGGCTTATGCGCCACACTTACCTTCTGACTTCTATCGTTCTTGACAAAGAGTTTTTGAATCTGTCGTTTTGGGTCTTCGGCATCTCCACGGAGCAGCTGGCGAAACTTGAGACCACATGAACCATTTGCCAGACCTATAAGTACATTCTTCCATCTAACAAATTCTGAAATTCTATCTTTTCGGGCCTTCTGGGACTTCTTTTGGGTCAGTGTGCGAAGTTTGGGATTAGATCTCTTACGGCTTGGTAGACCTTTCGTGAGGTCAATGAAAGCACCGGCTTGAAGGTTGAGCAACTCTTTCAAGGGCATTCCTCCCTTCTTTGGCTGCTTTGGAAGTGCCCTGCGTTCAGCGTCTCTGTTCGTAGCATTGAAAGTCTCTTTTTCTTCACCTTCTTCAGTCACCATCCCCACCATGTAATCTTTATCCTTTCCAGATTCTTTCGGTTTGTCTCCTCCTACTTTCATATGTGCGTAATAAGTGGCAACGGCGGGCTCTGGCATCTGCAGCTTTGACCAATACGTAGCTTCTGAGTGCCCCATCTTTCCACATTGTGGGCATCTAGTATTACGGTGGTGATTTTTGTCACAGTGGCTCACTCCATGTCCCGGCTTATGACAGAATGAACAGACAAAAATATTTTTCTCCTCCTCCGAATTTGGTTTCTTCCTACCCAAAAGAGTAAGTTCCGCTATCTGGGATTTGAGGTCTTCAACGTTAATTTCCAGTGACTCCATGGTTTGTTCGGGACGATGGAGAATTCTCGTAGCGTTTGGTTGCTTACCTTCTCCCTACCCTTCCCAATATAGGCTTCAGTGAACGTTTCTCGGCAACGAACGTAGTCCAGAATGGTACAGTTGAGTGAGTCGGGGTCACTTGCACCTCTCAGCGACATGAAATGAGCCAGGTCCACATGTTCCATGACTGCGTTTCTCAGCAATCCAAACTTAGCTTCATCGTTCACGTTAGCCTTCTTGAAAGCCACATCCATATCTGTCAGAGAACTAGCCATGTCCAAAGGACGGAGCATACAATTCATGGATCTTCGGATGTACTCTCCCTGACTGACCACTTCAGAAAATTCTTCAATCATGACTTGCTGCACAGCGGCGTAATCATTTGCTTCTCCGATTAACTTTCCCTCGTATGCGTAGGTTTCGTAGTAGAAGTCAAACGCTTTTCCCGTCAAACACGGCAGGAGCTGCATTGATTTTTCCGAATCATTGGCACCTCTCGCTATAAAATTGTCAAAGAAAAAGAAGAACATGACTACATCCGAGTCTGGTTCACCATTAAACACAAATGCTGGGGACAACAAAATTGTTCTAAGAATGTCCTCCTCGAGAGTACCATGAAAGCAACAGAGGGGCTTTCCTCCCCTCTCTCTCGTCACGAAGGGGTGAGAAATGGCCATCTATTGATATGGGCCCTCCGGCGAGATTGCCGGAGGGCCAATGACAATAGTAGTAAAAATTGGCGTGCCAAGCACGCCAGTGCGAAACATACACGTGGAATTCGCCCCACAAGTTTGCATCTGTTATATAGCACTGAAGAAACAAACAACTAGGAATCAAGTACCACTCCCAATAATACATGAAGTTTGTGATCGAATGGATGGAGCAGAGCTATTCTCTGTAATTCACTTAGGTTGCGGTTTTAATCAAATCAGAATCAAAGATGCAGATATAGGCAAAACTGCGTTTTGGAGAAGATATGGTCCCTTTGAATATCTGGAGCCATCTTTTATTTTACGGGTGCCCCTAGATGTTTCCAAAGTTTCATGAATATTATTTTCCAACCCTACCTAGATTTCCTGATTCAAGTGTACTTAGATGAAATCCTTATTTATTCTAAGGATGAAAAAGAACACATAAAACGTATCAAGCAAGCGTTTGAAGTGTTGACAAAAAATAAGCTGGTACGAGAAGCTTTCAAAATGTGTGTTTAGAAAAACATCTATTGAATACTTAGGGCATGTAATGACCTCAGAAGGTATTAAAGTAGACCCCTAGGAAACGGAATCTCTAAGGATCTGTGAAGTACCAACTTCAGTCACCAAATTTCAAAGCTTCTGAGGATTGTGTAATTGCTACAGGAGACTTGTAAGGGATTCTCAAGATTAGCAGCACCAATCACTGATCTAACGAAGAAATCAGTAGCATTTCAGTGTTCAGGAAAAAGCGGAATGCCTTTGAACATCTCAAAGAACCCCGAAGTAATGCTCCAGTTCTAAGATTTACCGATCCCAATGAAGCGTATGAATTAACGACTGATGGCTCACTAAAGGAGTAAGTGCCGTACTTACAAAAATAGAGGAAAAATGGATTCGGCCTGTGGCGTATGTCTCCCATAAATTATTATTAACAGAACAGGTCTACTCACCTCACGAAAGGGAGCTTTTAGGTATAGTGTTGGGGGCTGAAACATCCAGACCTTGTATGCATGTTTTGAAGTTCACTATACTTACAGATCATCATCCTTCGAAGTACCTCGAATCGCAGAAAAGCGGTTCAAGAAAGTTAGCAAGATGGGTAGAATTTATGCATAAGTTTAATTATGACATTAGATACATTGAAGGGAAGGCAAATCACGTTGCTGATGCCTTGCCCCGTAAGGACAGAGAAAATTACAAAGTATGAGGAGATATGATACGAAAGCTGTTGAGTGTAGCTACAGTGATTATAAATGAAATTGTACTGCAAATGTTTGACCAATAGTAAAAAAGATGAGTTCTTTAAAGAGCATGAAAGAAATCCCAGAAAACCATTTCATTGGAACAAGGGAAGATTCTAACTTGAGGAGCGCTTGTTTACTTCTCAAGGCGATGTAAAAGAACAAGTAATCTTCGATAATCATAGATCACTCCTTGGTGCCCATAGGGGAGCCCAGAGGACAATATCTTTCATTAAACGAAATATATTCTGGCCGAAGATTAACGAAGAAATGAACAGTTACATAAAAAACTGTGTTGTGTGTGAGAGGTCTGAAAGTATCAACCAAAACTTATATGGAAGGTTGAGACCTTTCCCACCTCCACGTGAGAATTGGGAATTCATTTCAAAGGATTTTGAACTTGACCTACCCCAAACGAACGAAGGTATGAATTGAACGTTAGTCGTTGCTGAAAAACTGTCAAAGCGAACATATCTCCTTCCAATGAAGCCAATACGAATGAGAGGAATGCAGGAGAAGCCTCCTAAAATTAACTTTATCGATTGCATGTACTACCACGCAAAACCTTCTGAGACAGAGACTGACGGTGTACAGGAAACTTTTGGAGAGAACGAATGTGAATCCTCAAATAGAAACTAAATTATTCAACTGCATTTCATCCAAAAACCGATGGATAATCTGAAAGAGCAATCTGTACCCTTGAAGAAAAGTTAAGATGTTTTCTCCGTTACACACAAAGAGATTGGGATATGTTTCTGCCTGGTCTTGAATATGCTAATAATAAAAATTTAAATGATGAACCAACTGAAACACCATTCTTAGTAGATTATGGACAAAATCTAATCACTATATCAAACTTCACATATCATCAAAAAATGGAGGTATGAAATGAGGCAACGCAGAAGAATGTTGAGAACATTAAATATGCCACTGAAGTCGCGCAAGATTCAATCAGAGCCGCAAATGCAAAAATGGTTGACGAACATAAAAGATCCCGAGAGAACTCAACATTTCAGAAAGGAGAACAAGTGATGCGGTCAACCAAGAACTTAAATTTCAAACCGGGTTGTGCCAGGAAACTCACACCCAAGTACATTGACCCGTTTGAAACAACCAAAGTTCTTGCAGAGAGGAGACCTTACGAACTGGATCTTCCCAAGAATATTCATGAAAAGCTTTTATGGAACTTATTTCAGATTTGTTTAGGATTTCATCATCTCAAGGAAACTTTTATTGAGAACTCATCCGCCTTTGAAATACTCGTCCAACTAGTTCATCTTCTTCATCTTCATTGTAGAACGGACTTTCTCAGCTAATTCTATCAGTTCACTGTCGCACTGCCTTACCATAAACTCGCTCACATCACATATGCATTGGACGTTGAAGAGTTTATTGGAAGGATCGGGAATAATGAAGAATTTGATAATTTTCTTTTTTCAGTTATCAATCGCATGAATGTTCCATTTTCATCCAACTACCTGGTTATCGCACCGTTGAACCATTGCACTTAATCAAGGAAGATTTTACATTTACAAGGGGGAGTAATTGTAATGTGTTTATCAAAAACAAATGGCTTGGGACATTTTACTGGTTAATGATTACGATTTATCCTCTACTAGTAAAATCTATTTAGTTAAACTACAGAAAACTGCATTTATTTAGAGATGGATGTTAGAAACTGCACTACAAATCCCTATGTAAGGGCCTCGCCTTCGTCGGCACTCGGACTCTCTACTTCCTCTGCCAGCGCGGATCGGAGAAGAGCATTGGCAACGGTCTACAAACAAAATTGCTTTCCTTTTACCTTTTACTGTTCTTTTTTGCATTCTTTTTAGCAAAATTAATCTAGACTAGGTTCTAACAAGTAATGCCACCCTCCGCCAGAAGAACCAAATTGGAACTTTACTGAGTTGCACAGGACTGAAAAGAAAGGATTGTGTGGAGCAATATCCCTAGGCGGGAGATCCTCTCAAGGTGTTCGCGGCCTTGCTCTATTTCAAGGTGGGCTCGGCGAAAGGCCACTCAGTAGTACAGAGTGTTCGAGTGTGGGACCGAGGTCACTTCCGCCATTCCCGACGGAGGTGTTACCTAGAATCTGGCTACTAGCTGGTCAACATAGTGCACGGGTCCATGTGAGCCGTGTTCCGGTCCACGAAAAATCCCAAACGAATACGGGAAAGGTGGAAAGAAACGTAGGAAAGAAGTATAACCTTCAAGGTGGTGCGGAAAGCTGAAAGAGATGAGACGGTGAGGGTGTTGCTTATTCAGCCAGCACGGCAAAACTCAATACTGAGTCGAACGAATATCTATTCCCACAATTGAAAATAACCAACACGGTAGTAACAGTTGGCACTGGGCAAGCCCACGGATAAGACAGGTCCGGGGTTCTAGTTGATACTATGGTCGTGAGTTCTCAGAAACCAGACGCTGTGAAACCCAAAGAGAAGCTGGTCACTTCTCGCATGCGATACACTAAGAGCCGACTCACAGCTTAGCTTTACTTCAGGGTGAAAGGGCAGGGCCATCCTCCACTATGTACTATGGGGTTATAATAGAACTAAGAATACTGCTACTGTAGTGTGCCACACGTGTAGTCCAGAATTTTGTGTCACTGAGCGGCATGGGCAGTCACAGCGCAACAAGACAAGCGTATATCATTCCAACCATGATTAACGTCTGAACGCTTACCACGCGCCCATCTATTCCAGATATCATAGAAATCGCCCACGAAGGTTCCAAGAAGACCGCATAGAATTCATATCTAATTTTACCGGAAAGTGCCAAGGGTCCACTCCTACCTGAATTGAACCAATGCCACGTTAACACCGAATCATGCATGATCCGCCTGGTGTAGAGGGTATGGGCATACGCATTGCTCTACACATTCAGCTCTTTAGACCAGGAAACATCGCGATGAAAGATAGTTACCTGCAGGCGAAAAAGATCATTTAGAATCCCACTCCTAATGAGTGATCTCGACCTTCCTCCGGTTCAAAGCATAACGCGAGTATTGCTCCTTCGTCTTCCGGACTGAACCGGGTGGTATTGTACTACACGTGTGGTTCACACGTTTGTGTCACTGAGCGACATGGCTGACCACGGGAGAACAAGACACGTGTGAATCATGCCAGCCATTACTAACGTATGTACGCTTACTACCCCTCCATTTATTTCAGATATCATATAAATCACCCATGAAGGTTCCAAAAAGACCACATAGAATTCATATCAAGTTTCACTGAAATGCTGCGAGGGTCCACTCATACCTGAGCTGAACCGATGCCACGACAATACTGAACATTCATGATCCACCTCACCTGGAATGTATGCGCATACGCATTGCTCTACAGATTGGGGCTCTTACATAATCTCTGATATGAACATTTGAGGCATACCACCTCTTCGCTTTGTTTGCTTTGCTCTCAGTAGTACAGCTCGTGATTTTCGCAGATAATACATAACGCCAGTGCCCAGAATGTTTACTGCAATCGTGTCAATTTGTCAAAAAAAGAAAACTCTCAGCTTCAGATAGCAGTGTAGCAACAATGTCGTCGTATTTATCGCCGTCATTGAAATCTTGGGTTTCTTCTGAATGACCGTCGTAATCCATATTAAAGTCTTGTAAGGTGGCTTGAACCAACGCCTCTCTTATATCTCTATCGTCTTGAATAGTACGTAACGGTTCAATTTCTTCTTTCTCAGCCCCGTTACGAAGTCGCTCTCTCAAGAGGTCATGCTCAGCAACACCAACGTTAAGCCTTGACAAAGCTTTGACGCACACTGCAAGGGTATTAGTATCATCATAATTTCGCGACATTTTCACCTCAGCCAAACTGGTAGGAGGAGTTCAGGGCGCTGGCAAAACACTCAACTTAATCCAGCGTCATGCAATAATTGTGACTCTGATATTTTTATAATTCTCCAGCACCATATGACAAACTTCAAGCAGATGCGGGTCGAAACCGTCTGCCAAACCATTCATTCTACCTATTGCAGCTGGATAATTTTTTCCTTTTTGACGTTGGTCTACATCTTTGACAATCTCATGAAGCAGTACCACCACGCATTTATTCTCAAACGCAGCAATTTTACATAGATCTATTATTTGATCAATTGAAGTGCAGTTTGGAGGCAGTGTTATAATTCTTATCTGTCCTCTGATATATCAGAGATCCTTACAGTGTGGTTCACACTTATTCATCAAGTACACACATTTCTGCGATGTGAACGTTCGTTTAAACGGTAAGAAGACTTAAAATACTGTGTTCAAAATGTAATGATGTCCTACGAGGCATTCTTCTGACTCGTGTACGTAAACTGTGGTGAAACATGACGGAAACGACGAGAGATTTTGGATTTCCCAATGATTACCGTCAGACGTTTGGCTGAGCCATTTGCAATTTTTGCACACATAGGCTATCAGCCACACTTTAGCCTACATTGCCCTTGTAGCTCGCAATTTGTAACGTAATGAGAATTAGACTATATAATTTTGGGGTGGTATAAGCTTGAAAAAGAAACCAGATTCATCCATGGTGAAGATGCAGTCGACATCATATGCGTTCAATATTTCGTACAGAGCAGACAAGTCAGCTGCATCAAACTGCACAGTCGCATTGCTCGCTTCACCCCGGATTCAGAAAAATTTTAGCCCATGACGCTTAGCACAGTTTGTAACATATCCCTTAGAAGCTGTTTCTTTTGAACTATGAGTGCTTTTTGCGCTGTGTCCCCCATAGTAACTGGCATTTTGGCTGCGCATGCCATAGAGACAAAGTTTAGAACATAGCTTCGCATGTCTGCGGGTGGTTGGGTAAGGAGGGTCTTCTTTTGTAATGGGAAATGTTGTTCTTTTGAACGGCTAAGTATATCTCCACCAGTTTCAGATAGAAAGGAGAACAAAAGGCAAATGTGGCACTTCGTCACTGGTGGGTGTAAATTTGGTCTTTTCACATTTTGCTGCCGAATGTAAACTCCCCACCGTTTCCGGCCATGGAAGTTTCCCATTTATCCCAAAAAGACAAGCAGATATTGTTCGAGGACGAACTTGACGTTCTTGCTCTCATATCCAGCTCATCCGATTCATATGAGGAAATTGTGAGAGGCGGCTCACGCCCAGGAAAAGCACCCAACATTGAGCGTTATCGCGAAACAGGAGCGGAACGGCTATATCGCGATTACTTCTGCGACGTTCCAGTCAACGATGCACATTCTTTCAAGCGACGTTTTCGTTTATCTCGCAACCTCTATGCGCGTATCTGAACATCTTTGCTACAGATCGACATCCATTTTCATTTATGCAAGGACGAAACAGAAAAGATTGGGCTTTCCACTGATCAGAAGATGACTGCTGCTCTTCGTATGCTCGTCTAAGGCAGCAGTGCAGACTCCGTTGACGAGTACGTCTGACTGGCGGAGTCCATTACCTTACGGTGTCTCAAACGTTTCTGCGTTGGCGTGGTTCGCTCATTCGCGGCTGAGTACCTATGCAGTCCAACTGAACAAGACCTGAAGTCTAAAATATGTCGTAGCGAAGCGCGTGGGGGCCCTGGATTAATAGAGTTCATTGATTGCTGTAAATGGCTATGGCGAAACAGCCCCACGGCTTGGCAGGGTCAGTTCGTGGGCAAAGAAGAAGTGCCTGCTATAACACTTTTGGCTATCGTAGATGACAGAATGTGGATTTGGCACATGTTCTTCGGGATGCCAGGAGGTGCAAATGACATTAATTTTCTGCAGAACTCCAATCTTCTGCACAAAATTGCGAAGGGAACCTATCTTATTACTTTGAAGTAAACTATAGTGGGGCAAGACCGAACGATTCAGTATTGGTTTGCAGATGGAATATAACTTAGATACCCATGTTTCGTTCTTCCAGAGTCACACCCCGTGCCTGCAAAGCAAGCGCACTTTTCCACGGTACAAGAAAGTATTCGCAAGGACGTCGAACGTGCGTTTGGACACTTTCAAAACAAGTGGGACATAACAGGGCGAGCAAACCGCTTCTGGGGCAAAAGAAGAATGTAAACCGTTTTACAGTGCTGTGTGATATTGTACAATATGTCGATTGACTTAGATTGGGGTCAGCAGGATGAAGCTTCTCAGACTACTACGCAGGTATCCGAAGCAATTGTTCAGTTCGGAAACGCACTTCATCCAATATGAGCGGCAACGAATGGTAAAGACAACGCAATGGTATCGCCTGGAAGTATTGCAGCATTGTGCCAGACAAGAAGTTTTATGGCTGACGTCGAATCCCAAAACCAAACGACTACTTGTTGATCATCTATAATGCGTTTGTGGTGACGCCAGGAATCACAGTACATGAAAACGTGAACTACATACGGGTTTGACTGTCAACATAATCATTTTATTCGACGGCTGGGGCCGAGAATAAGGTCGAGTCGGTCTAACCGCTGACCCTCTGTCGCTTAGTTTCCCCACTGCAGAGATCTGCAACCACCCTTTCGCAAATAAAGCGGAAGTATTCTACCGCTTCGTCTCCAACAGACCTATACGGACCAGATGTAGAAAGTAATATCTCATATTGTTTGTTGATAGCTGCATACCCTTCTCGTTGTGCGCTCCATGCTTCAATGGCAACCTTAAGCTTCCCTTGCGCAATGTGTTCTTTTCTGGCGTTTTTCTTCGCCCTCGTCCTCGCCACAGGACGGGCATCTGAACTCTTGTTGTACCTGCAGTTACCGTCGACCCATAAATGTTTGCCGTGAAATTCTCCGGACTAGAACATTTCTCGTCAGATGCGTTCTCTAGTTTGACATCTTCGGCTGGTATCCCTTGGAAGGGACTAAGGCGTGGATGCTGCTTGAGCACGTGCCAGGCAGATAAAAACTTGAGCTCCCTCCTGCAGTACTCATAGGCATTCCGCATTTATTTCGCATTGTACACCCCTATGGCAAGACGGACAACATCAGCTGCGTTTGTACCAACTGGCTGTAGAGAAACGACACGGCCATAGGAACCAGAAAACGACGTACAGGACTTGTTGATAAGTTTGAAACGCGCCTTGAGCGATTCTGCAGATCGATGTTCTCGAAAATGGGGCTTGAAGACTTCGTTGTATGTGTCTGTGACATCGGAGAAGAAAGTCTCGCTTCGCTGTTGGAGACTTTGATTGAATTCTCAGAGCAATGTATGTGTAGTACTGTGGGTACTATATATGCTCCTAAGGATGGGCTGTTACGGAAGATTCCTAAAGGAGGACCTTTATTTTCTAACTGGTGCCACGTAGCACACCACTCCGGAGAAATCGTTATAGCGGACTGTAATTCGATTAGGTAGGATAACCTATCTTAGAAGTTTATAGAGTACAGTATATAGTTTCCATCGAGGTCAGCTTGCGGCACTGTATATAGTACGCCGCTGGTGCTCGACCTCCTGGGAGTTAAACGAAGTACCCTCGAGCCTTGTTATCGTTTGTCTGGTTCAACCTCGCGATACTCACCTTCAGGTACACTCTTACGTCATCCTCTAGGTGTGATTTCTAAGCCGCCGTTATCCAGCGCGTCCCATAGCAGCGCCTGTAAAGTTAGCGTCCGCCCAGTGATCACGCTCTTTACTTGGTGCTTGCAGATCTCCTTTCATGGTTACCCCAGTCACCACTCCTATATTAAGGAGACCACCACCTACTGGACTCATCGGTTAGGCCGAATCTAAAAGTCCTATTCTACGGAGTTTGTGCTCACCACTGGCTGTACACCAGTATGAACGCTACGGCGACGTTTCATCTTCTGACGCAATGACGTTGGAGCCTCTTGTTTTGGTCTTCTTGCCCGGCGGCTGCATCGCTTGCGTTCCTGTTGGAATGGAGGGCATTGCCTCAATTGCTCCTGCCATTTTGTTCGTTAAACGTCTTCGCGAGGCCAGGGTCCCGAAAAGATGAGCAATCAATTGTTGGTAGCGTTTCGAAGGAGAGGAAGAAACGAGGCGGCGCCTTTTCACCTTTGAGATGTGCTCACTACCGTTTTGGTTTGGTCTTGGCTGGAGATTTTACCCACTATCGAGCGCCAAGTGGAAAGTGTTTTGCTTTTTGGAGGCAAAAATCGGCAGCAAAATTGTGCAATTTGCACCCTCATTTTGCTCAGTTGTAAACGTTTGCCTCTGAAATTTCAACGGTGGGACAAGTCGGTGGCAGCAAAAAGGCAAAAATTTGCCATTTTGATGCTTTGTTCTAACCGAGGGAGATGTCCTAAGAAAGGATTTATATTGATTTTTGATGTTTGTGACGGTTGTTTTGGGAAACAGAAAAACTTTTGATCTCGTCTTTGGTATTATGTTTTTTCACAATTAAGCCAGAAATTTGAATTTGTTGCGGTATGGGCAGACTTGTGTGATTGCTTAAGGATTGCGAAGATGGCGATTTCGTGATGAACCTAATCCGCCTTGGTGAGTATGTTGAAGCAGCAAACGCTCACTTCCAACCGGGTGGGCTTACCCTTATCCTACAGTTGTGCCACGGGTGCTGGGTAGCACTGTACTGAAGATGGCATTGCTAAAAGGGTATTGTCAAACAGCATTACAGTAAAGATTAGATATATAGTCCAAGGCAGCAGCAGAACGAAGTAAAAGAAAGAGGTACGACCTTTCAGTCACAGGTTATGGGCTTCACGCAGCAATCTCCAACATCGTAGCACCTATCTCCATCCCACTCCATCCTCTTCCCCAACAAATACGACACAACGAACCATGAACGCCAAGCCCGCTGCCACTGACGGGCCCTACGACAAAATCCTCACATTCTACAACTTTACACAAACGCAATCCAAACCACCAACGACACACATCAACCCAAAGACACTACTCAATATTGTGAACTCATTACTCCACACCGTCGCAGTTTAACGCCTCACCAAGCCGATATCCACTCCTTACAGTCACTTCTACAGCACCCAGGTCGAGATTCACCGGGGACTACGGCACAGCAGCCTGACCATACAACCTCAATCGCCGCCAGTACCGTCGTCCCTATTACCCACAGCCAAGAATACCACCACAGCAACTATGTCAATTTCACATAGCCTTCGGGAGACCGTGCAACCACACTGATGCCCAATGTTGCAACCCTCGTCATCCAAAAATCCGCCCAGTGAAACGACAAGCCATGCTCATCCAGGCGACCCAAATTCTCACCATTCCCGTACCATGTTCTCCCTCAATCCCCGCATCTACCGGTGCAGCATCCACCGCCAAAGCCCCAAGCAGACGTAAAATCCGACATTCATACCGAGGTCAATGGTAAGTTCATACTGGACAGCGCAGCACACCCAACTCACCTCAAAACACCCACAGCCACAATAAAAGAACTCACAAAAACCTACTAACGCACACAGCTCTCAACCAGAAGACCCCCTGCAGCCACCATGGAATGCTCCAAATTCGTCCGCATCGGACCAAGAAGCCCACTAACACGTAGGCAGTGGTGAACCGACATCTACGGCATAGCTTGCTTTCGGTTCATGACTTGGCCCATCGATATGGACTGGTCTACTTCAAACCCCACATTGGATACATAGTGGACACTAACAGTATGCCACACAAACTTCTCGAACGCGCAAATTGGAAAAACTCGCAATATGAACTGTCCTGAACCATACCGGATAAAACAAGAGCATACACCTCCAGAACCATAGCCTATAAAATACCGAACAGTTGCAAGACACTGCCCACAATCTGCCCCTCTCCGCACCCTCCACGCACCACGAATAAGACAGCACATCTGCCTCCAGTCACCACCCTTCAGTTCAACAACCCACACCCGACTACCCGCAACACCAAATCTCTGCAGCACATTACATAACCAGATCGACACAATTCCACCAATACCCTCCGGATCCAAGCACACAACTGGCACCTGAAGTTAAATCATGCACATCCACGCAAACTGAAACTCATAGCTCGGCAACGCCTCATCCCCACCATGCTAACGTCTCTACCCTATGACAAAACTATCACATGCAGTGCCTGTAAACATTCCCACGCACACTCATCACCACACAAAAGAACGCAACATCCATATCTCCCAGGAGCATACGTAAGCTCAGATACATGAGGCCCATCAAGCCCACCTCTCGAAACAGAAACAATCACCTCGTCATAATCATATGTGATGCCAGTCGCTTCATCCTCGCGCATTCGATACGTAATCGTAAGGATATGCCTCATTACATCGACAAAACACTCCAACATATTTGCCAACGTATGAAACTTCCACTTACAGATTTCAGGAGTGACAACGCCAAAGAAAACACATCGTCTAACATGCAAGCCATATATGCAAAGCATCAAGTAACTCATCATCTTCGCACCCTGCATCAACCCCAAGAGAACTCAATCTCGGAGCAAATTAACTGCACTATTATGAACACCATCCGAGCTAACCTAGACACAAGTGGACTAGATGGTTATTATTGGGAGGATGCCACTCGTGACGCAATCTTCAAATACAACCTCCTACATCACTGTGCGATAAACACCTCTCCCTATCAAAAATGGCACAACCAACAACCCACAATCAAACGGCTATATACTTTTGGCCAACCTGACACTATTCCAATATGTGCTCCCAATTAGAAACTGCAAACACGAGCCGATCCCGCCCGATTCATGTACGCAAAAAGCCTTTCTCAAATTAGGGTACTAGACCTGAGGACATCTCAGTATCAAAGTACAAAGTATACAAGGCCAAGACTTCACACCCTACCACAAACACAAGGATCCCGCAGCCACCACCAGACAAGCCTTTCTCACCGTGACATTCCGTAACAAAGATGTTCCCACAACAATCCCTATAGAAACCCCACCCCGAGCTACGTTGGCACAAGCGCGTAATTAACTCGATGCCACTCACTCGCAACACGCGCACAATACCGAGCTCCATACTCTTGACAAGTATCGATGCATTCAATGACTCCCACCTGACTTCCGTCACCCAACCCACATGATAATTCCGCTCATGATACTTTACCGCTACAAAAGGGCAACCAATGGAAATGTCACACAATGAAAAGCGCGTTGTAACCTCAGAGGGGACTTCACGCAACCGGGTATTCATTTCGACCCCAAAAACACCACCACATACACGGCAGACCGCACCACACAGAGGTCCCTCTTCTCCCTTCATGCCAAACACCAAATGCCACTAGAACATTTTGAAATAACTTCCGCGTAACTCCATGAAAAGTTTGACCAATATCAATCCGTGCATGTTTTGCAAATGCCACTATTCGACGGCACTATGAAACAAAACAGCATTTACGGTGAACTCAAGGGTAGCATTTACGGTTCGCTACTCGTGGCATACTATTACAACACAGCACTCAAAAACTTCTTATTCACACACAAATTATTTGCATCCGACCATGATCCATGCCTTTACATCAAGGTAACATCGGCAGGCATCATACTAGTCAGCACCACAATCGATGTTTTTCTAGTGTTGGCATCCACAACAAACCTCATTCACCAACTATACATAGCCATGAAAGCCAAGTACAAAGTCAAGCGATTAGGAAAACCCAAACGCTTTCTGAATTGGACTATCAAATACAACCCC
Source organism: Gracilariopsis chorda (assembly GCA_003194525.1). Taxonomy (NCBI): domain Eukaryota; phylum Rhodophyta; class Florideophyceae; order Gracilariales; family Gracilariaceae; genus Gracilariopsis; species Gracilariopsis chorda. The sequence goes on from NBIV01000084.1 coordinate 165,120, forward strand.
ACCGGCAGCGTCCACATCTCGCAACAGGCAATAGTGGCCATACTGAAACAAAAAAGCATGATGGACTGCAACCCTACTCTATCCCTTTATGCACACACCAAAACGCTGGAGCAGAAAAAGAGTACACAGCCACTCCCACTGTCACAAGCTACAGCCTTCCACCAAATCCTTGGTTAAATAAGTTACATTACGGATTATACCAGGCCTGATATCACACATGCCACCGATCGGCTAGCGCAAAAAAAGAAACAGCTACACTTTCATCACTGGCATGCACTCAAAACTCTCCTACGCTATCTCAAAGGCACCCAAAAGCACGGATTCCGATACACAGCCCCACGCACGTGACAAGACTACCAGAAATCTGACCTTTTTACATAAATTGATGCGTACTACGCCAATTCCAAAGACAAAAAGTCCATTTCTGGCAATATTCACTGCATCGTGCAGAAAAAAATCTCTAGGTGCTCCAAAAAGAAAAGCATTGTTGCGCGTTAAACAATCAAAGCAGAGTAAAGCTTCGCTAATTTTGCTACTCAACACACGCAATATCTAAAGAAAGTCCTTCAGAAGATCAACATCTGCAACAAAACCCCAACCCCACACTATATAGACAGTCGTTCAGTGGTCCTTATAGCGGAAAAGCAAGCCTCTACCAAACACAGAAAATAATTGGACTGATGAAATCATTATCTACCGCACTATGTCACAGACAAGCACATTTTTACTGCATTGCATAGCAACGAAAAACATGATCGCGGACATTACCACAAAAACACTTCATCGGGATCGATTTTGCCAACTTTGTTAGTGACTTCAAGTTACACCCCCTTCTACAGCAAGCAGCGGAATGCAGCAACCGGGGACTGTCAAACAGCAGACGCATGAACATTGCTGCATTCCTTTTCAAAGCTAAACGGCATTACAGTGGAGATTAGATGCATAGTCCAAGGCAGCAGCAGAACGAAGTAAAAGAAAGAAGTAGGACCTTTCACTCACAGGTATTACTCGGCGACCCCTGTATTTTCTTCAATGCAGAACACATAAGCCAACTGCCCACTTGGCATACTGAAAACTTGCCATTTGTCCGTTGCGAGGCTTCTGTCCAATGATATGCCTGGCTTCTGTCTACCGTCCCAAAAGGGTTAAAATGAATGGTGTCAGCAGTTGTAATTTTTAATGCATTCAAATCCACTGTAAGGTGATTTTGAATGACAGAAACTGTCTATCCAGAATAATGTTAAATGTACGACCATGCATCCAACCTAAATCATTTGTATACTCGCTGTGCTCTTGAACCGTGCATCTCGGTTTGATGGTCGAAACGCCCGACTTGAGATCTCTCCGAAATTGCTCTGTTACGGCCATCGTGGCTAGCATCAGCAAAACCCTTCGAAGTCCGCTCAATTTACGCACAATGTTGTGTGGGAGGCGCAGTATTCGTTCCACAACCTACGCTTACGCACCAAGTGAACCGCCTGATCTGCCAGGTATTCCTGGCCTAATCACAAAGGCCGCACACAACTTTCGCAAAGCCACCTCAATATTCCCTCCTCCTGGCGTGGGAATCGGAGTTGGGCTCGGAATCGGATGCGGTTTCGGATGGCCCATGCGAAAAGCATACGGACCACCTCGAGCCTTGTGCGGCCCTGGCATTGCAGTTGGTATCGGCTTCGGATACGGTCAAGGCATTGGTAAGCGTTTCGGGCAAGATGTTCGTTCTGATGACTTCAGGAACTGGGTCAAGGCAATTGAGAAACGCCTGGACAGCGTTGTGGAACGATGTTTAGCAGTATTTAATCGAGTACGTGGAAATAAGAATAGCGCATCATCTCCTCCACAACTCGAGGAAAAGTAATAGAAGTACTGGACCACCCATCAAGGCTATCAGCGCCAAATTTGTCCCCAAACTGATCTTTTCCGTTTCACTGTCGACTTGGTCTTCATGTCTTACAACGGTTTCATACCGCTTCTCAACCCCAGCGTTTACATCGGGCAGAGAAAACCTCATAACTCGGTATCCTTTCTTCTGCGTCTCATCCTCTATGCCCAGTTGCTCCATCGCCTGAAAGCCCTGAAGAAGTTGCTTTGCCTTGCTAGATATCTCAGTGAACGGGTTGGTTCGAAGGCACATATACGTTTTTTTAGCGTCTTCTCGCCGCCCGACAGCCTCGTATGCCAGAGCCAATGCTAGTAGTACCTTACCTCCGAGACGTGACCGATCAGACGTGAATTCTGTCACCGACTCTAGCATATTGATGGCTTTGTACGGCAAAGACTTTTTCATCAAATTAGCGGATTCGTTCAAAGCGCTCTCGATTTTTTCTCGATGCTCGTCTTCCTTCTTCATGTCGATTCCTCTTGTAGCACGATAGGCTTCTAGTCGTTTCTTGACGGCTTCGTCACGAGCTTTAGATTCTTCGCTTTCTAAGTCTACGCCACCAGATTTGATACGACGACCGCCACCATAAGTTCTAGATATGTTCTCCGGTCGAGGAAAAACGCCCCAAGTTGACACTTTGGGCTGGTAGTCTGTTTCATCAAGTTCGGCTTGAGTAGACCCTTTGGTTTCACTGAACGATTCAACAGTGGAACCCTTGTTAAAAAACTTCTCCGCCTCTGAGATTTGGTTGTTGAGAATGTCTTCTTTCTTCCAGTCTGGGAGGTCACTGAAATGATGCGGAAAGCTTGTTTCTGTCTTCTGTTCAGATGTTTGTGATGCGTCTGCGGCTGAGGAATTGGTTTCTTGTGGCCTTTGGGACTTAAGACGGTTCTGTTTTCTTAACCTTGCTATCTTGGCTGCAATCTCGTCCCCACGAACGGGGTCAGTGGTTTCGTTTATATTGGCTTGAAGTGGTCGCCGCGTGCATATTGAAGGTGCGGAGCTCTGCGCAGGCCTGCAAAACGGAGCTCTGTTCACGAAGGAGAGGGGTGCCGGACACATCGAGGAGACTCAATCTGCAGTAGAGTGGGATGACTTGGAGGTGAAGCCGCACGAAGAGCTGTGCACGCGGGATAAGCACTGAAGAAGCACAGTATCTAATCAAGGGGAGCAGAGGAGGCGTTGTATGGTGGTTTCTCCGCCAATCACAATTTCTGAAAGGTGCAGTGGAAAATATCTGTTGGTCTCGTTGCATCAAACGCTCTTGGCGGCAAAAGAACTTTACTTTGGTGACAGGGACCTGCTGGAGTAGTCACACAAATTGCAGCCAAACACTTGCATGATGTCTACAAGTTTTCTAATCAAGCTCTTGGAGCGAAACCATTTTTGACCTCGGTAGGAGGCCCTGCGCTGTGACTAGTGTGCATAGTGCCTTGTTGAGAAGTCAGTTAAGCCAAGTTACCGACCTCATTTGGTTGCATGTCTTCCACCACGGTGAAGTGATGAAGGATAAACCTCTTACGGCACAATGGCCCATTTCCCTGCTAATACAGCGATGTCGATTTCTATTCGCCTTCATGTCAAGCTATACTTTCTTCAGATGTCACTAATCCCGTACCAGGGGAGGCTATGGCAATGCGAGTGATGGTAAGGGTTACCGTATCACACAATGACACATTGCCATTCAGCCCCTCCAGCATCCGCTTGAGCTACGTTTTGCCCGCTGCAGGGGCATGCAACACATTTGTCTCGTTGTCCCCACACGGAGCAAGCGCACTGTGCGAAGGGGTTGTGTTCGGGATATTCCCCGACGTCTGGGTGGACTCGTGCACACGTACCGCGGAGTAGCTCTAAGCCAGAGCCTCGAGCATCTGCTCATTAGTGCCTTCGAAATTAATTCCTTCTTCTGTTTACCGAATGTGTGCAACAGAGTTCGGTGTGAATGTGCTAGCACAGGTGGGGCACGAAACAGTCAGACAAAGCATCTACCAACATTTCGCTTGGTTCTAGGTGTCCCTTAACAATCAAAATCCGTGTGGCGATGGGATCCGTTGATATGTCGACTTCTCCCATCCAATTAACGCTTGAACTCTTTATAGATCTGCACACATCCAGTAGCCCTCGGAAATGATCGGCACATCAATGAGAACGCACATCGAGACATTCTTCTGTGCAGTGCGTCAGGCCAACAGGTGACAAAGAACATGTTGCCCTACACAAATGGGACGAACTGACAAATACGAAAGAGCAGGCGATCTCATGCAAAACTTTCGCCAAGGACTCCTGCTTACGAACACCGTGTGTCTCAACAGTAAATTCCTGGCACTTCCTAAGACACGGGGTCAATTGTACCCCGAAAAACGGTAATCAGCTCCTCAGGGATATACACAAAAGAGTAAAGAGCTGAGCATGCAGTGGTGGCATAGAGTTTGCGATGACAGCGATGTCTCTGTGAGAGCGAGCTACAAAGTTTCAGGCGGAGACATCTTTCCTCTCGATACAACATTAACAAACGCAACGGCATGAACGAAAACACGTAGCCGAACGAGAGACGGAGATAATCCAACAGGATGCGGGACATCGTCCACATCTTTCGCCTGGTGGTCGGTAGAAAGCTCCGTTTCATCTGTACCTGTCACCTTGCTAGAGTCAGACCCACTCGACTCCGAGGGATCCGGAGCAACAGGCGGCTTCCGTTTCGGAACGTGGATCAGCTTTTCAAGCTTTGACATTTCTGTTGGGTCCTCGTCAGTCGGTCCATAACACCATTCCAAGGGTACGCATCGAACTAAGAAACCCCATGGCACAGCAAGCGCTCCAAGCACCAAAGATGTACCCCAAGCTGCACCGTTGATTCTGCCAATACCGATCGAATCTCCAACTCTCGTATCTCCAACCCCAATCATGAGCGCCACTTGAACGAGAACGGTAATAGTAATGATAACGATGAACAAGATACTATGCTGTATCCCCGCAAAGACGTTCTTACTGGTAATTCTTCTGGAGTTAAATTCTGAACCGATTTGCATGAAAACAAAAACATTGAAGATAATACTCCTGATTTCCAAATCTCTTGCCGTGCAGTCGTCTGCTGAGGCACATTCGAGTCCAAATATATCTGCACCAGCGTACTGCAGGATGAGACTTACTATGAGTTGGTAAATGCTCATTCCGATGATGTTACGGTACATCGCTCTATTAATCAGGGGGGCCCGTCTTCCGAACGGTTTTCGCTGGAGTAGTTCCGGACGCGGAGGTTCTGTGGCCAGGGCGAGGGCACCCATAGAGTCCATGATCATATTCACCCAAAGCAAAGGAACCGCACCAAGCGGGAGTTCTTGGCCAGCGCACGCAGATATAAAGTTGAGAGACACAGCAACGACGTTGACGACAAGCTGGAATTGCAGGAACTTTCTAATAGACTGGTAAACGTTCCTGCCCCACAAAACCGCCTTCGTCATAGACTGAATGTTGTCGTCAAGGATCACAATGTCACACGCTTCTTTCGCAATTTCCGTGCCAGCAATTCCGAGAGCGAAACCTACATCAGCTTCCTTCAGTGCCGGTCCATCTGTGTAACGCAAAGCATAGGGATAACATGAAAAAAAGGAGCCGAGAGTTAATCCTTGAAACATGAGAACGGGAAGCGCCGAATACGACAACTACGAGTGAAAAGGTGCAGCAATAACCTACCATTTGTGCCATCACCGGTAACGCTGGTAACTTCACCAAGCTTTTTCTGTTGGCGCACCAACAAGAGCTTGTCGTTCGGGGTGGAACGTGCCAGCACTTGAATCTTCAGCGCCTTCTTCTCCAATTCAGATTGAGACATTGACCGGAACTCCGGCCCTTCCATAACAATACCATCGTCGTCAAGAATTCCGGCTTCTTTTGCAATGAACTTGGCTGTGAGCGGATTGTCGCCAGTTACCATGCGAACTGTAACACCAGCTTCCTTTAGTTGTCTCACAGCTTCACGTGTTTCAGGGCGAATTGGGTCCTTTATACCAACAACCCCAATATAGGTGAGATCAGTGTCTGGAGCACACTCCCAGAAAGCCTCGTCACTCCGGTCGTGGTTGATATCGCGGTACGCTAAGAGTAGAGTTCGCAAACCTCTAGACGCCATGCCCTTTACGTAACCAAGGATTTGTGCCCTGGTGTGATCGTCAATCTTTGTGTGGGTTTCGCCATCAGCTTCGAGCCGATAGGAGCAGTGGTTGATGACCATTTCTGGTGCGCCCTTTGTATGAAGGCGAATGGTACCATCGGACAAGCTTTCCGCAGTACTCATACTCTTCTTTGTAGAGTCAAACATATATACGCGAAAAATGTCATGTTCGTTCCGAATCTTTCTGTAGTCTGTTTGCCATTGATTTACTAGCTGCAGTAAGGCGCATTCAGTTTTGTTTCCGAGATGGTCAACCGTGCCTGAGGCATTGTATTGCAAGTTGGCTTGAGTGTTTACCGCCATGTTAACGCTGAGAATGTGACGATACTTGGCTGATAACATGTCCGGCGCGGGGGAGAGAGTCTCATCGTATGTGACTTGTGGGCCGGTCCAATTGGCCTCCACCACAGTCATGCGGTTCTGTGTGAGTGTTCCGGTCTTATCAGCATTAAGCTGAGTAGCGGAGCCCATGGTTTCGCAAGCCTCAAGTCTGCGCACGAGGTTGTTATCCTTCATCATCTTTCGCATCGCAAATGCCAGTCCGAGGGTGATGGCGAGCGGAAGCCCTTCTGGAATGGCGACGACAACAATGGTAACAGCATCAATAAAGAAGTCTAGAACGGACTCCCATTCCCAAACGTTGCTTCTCTTGGAGTCGACAATCCAGCGAATGAGCGACACCAAGAAGGTGAGGACGGCGAAGAGGATTCCGAGTTTACCAATGCTCCATGCTAGCCGATCAAGTCGTTCCTGCAGCGGTGTGTTTTCTGGTTCGACGATAAGGCCCTTGAGAATGACACCCCATTGCGAGCGTTCACCGACGGCGACGACGAGTGCGTAGCCGACGCCTTCAGAGACAGTGGTGCCAGAGAGCAGGAAGATGTCAGCATCGGGTTGTTTGTGGATGTCAATGGGTTCTCCAGTCATTGCGGATTCATTTGTCTTGAAGGCGGAACCCTGGATGAGGATGGCGTCGGCGGGAACTTTATCACCCGCTGCAAGTTTAATGACATCGCCGACGAGAATTTGGTCTGCGTTGACGCTAACTGCTGAAGAGGCGCGAATAACCTGGACGGCGTAGTTGTCCTTGACGGAATTGAGCTGTCTAAACTTCTTTTCTTTCTGACGGTCAATCAGGGCCTGCACAAGCACTACAATGAAAACGACAAGCACGATGGCAATGCCTTCAAGATAGCCGTAATGCTTGCGGTTGTCCTCAATTGCGCTTCCGATGATGAGCGAGATAATGGCAGCAATACTCAGAATGATGATGGTAACATCGTGAAAGGCCTCATACAAGAGACGCACAAAGCTCTTGGGGGGGGGGTACTTGAACTTGTTGGGGCCGTAAAAGTCGATACGCGGCTGCAGGCCGGCGAAGATTTGTTCGTTGGAAAGTCCATGCTGCGGATGAGAGCGCAATGCATAGACGAGTGCGGAAACGCCGCCAAGGTTGTCTACCCATTTTCGGTCCCGTTCTTCAATGACGCGGATGAGCTCTTGTGGGGAGATGGTAAAGCGTGGGGGAAGTCGACCTTCCTCGAGGTCGTTCATTGCGAGACGATGGACGCAGAAACGCAACTGAGACGGGGAGGTGGGGGTGGGGAGGGGGAGGGGATGGGGTAAGGGGGGGGAGTGGCAAAAGAGGGATTCTGCGGGCTGTTTTGGTCGAGCGACCCAGACTGCGGCAAGAGTGCGGCGGTGAGCAGAGAGAGCGACTCTGACAGGCGCTCGGGCTGGGCGAAGCGAAAAGTGGCTACATTTGGAGGCAAATGCAAATAGGGCTTAGCTGCTCGTATGCATTATTAGAGTTGGGAGTGTTGCGCACGGAAATAATGCACACGTCATACGCTTTGGGGCGCGGCACGCTATTGGCTGCGCCGGGGAGTGTCTCGCTCGCGCGTGCGGCGCGTGTGGCTGCGCTCGCTGATCGCGCACTGCGCGCGATCAGCACTGAGGACGAAGCGCACTGTTAGCGGCGGCTCCGAGCGCCTCCGCGCCGAGAGCACTCGCCGTTTGCATCGCCAACCAGTGCCCATCGTCCGTTCCCGAGCTCGGACGCGCTCCCCATTCCTCCGTCTCAGTGCTCTCGAGCTCCGCCCAGTGCCGCCACTGACGTGCACTAGCAGCACAATGCAAGTGATACTGTTCTTAACATTCCAGCGTTCCGCGAATCGCAAGTGCTCGCTCGCTCCACCCACCTCGCCCGACCGTCACGTCGGCACGCATGTTGTGATGTCTTCACGCTGCTAACCCCTAGGAACGTCTGTGCTGAACAGCTGTGCGCACAAGGCTACTGGCTGTCGCACCAACGCGTCATGCTTGGCTCTCGACGTAACATTATTACGAAGGGTACACTACATACGGGAGAGGTACGCAAGCAACCACCACCGACTGTTCATAACTTCGTTGCATCAGCTTGCCCCTGTGTCTAAGTTATCCCGAATTCAAAGCGCGCAAACGAACCAATTGCAAATTTGCGCGCATCATCTCAAATGCAAGTTTGCATGCTCAACCGCCCATTCTTCAAGTCCGCATAACTTACCCTAGAAGCACTACCCCAAGGTAACCCTTCATCTACGAGATGAGTCGTTCATCAAACACAAACCATGTGCACTGCCCTACAACTCTTAAATCACGCCACGTCCTCGTTATCCGATCACGTTTTTTCCTCGGGACACGCCATGCATTCTTCCGATTCCCCTTCAGCTTCATTACGCCGCCATACCCACCCACGCGTCCGCCAAACCCTACCGATACCGCTGTGATCTTTGCACACACTGGCGCTTGTGTTAAAGTTAAGCGCATATGGTTCACTTTCCGCACTGCATCACCATCAGCACCGCATCGCCACAAACATTTCGTACGCATCATCCCGAATACGTTCCCAGATATGCGACGGCTGCTCCGCAGAAGCTACACTTCCACGTCAACATATCTGCCGCGTTGGCCACTCACAACCTTCGCGTTTGACAACCGATCGCCACCTTACACTTGAGCGCCTAATAATGCCACCAATTTGTCCATGTCTCTTACAAAGGTTAGCGGTCTAACCCTTGCTCAATGAGCGATACGTCTCTTAGCTGTCCGCCAACTAGACTCGCGATGGAACGCACAATTGTCGCCATGTGATACAAAAGAAAGCACCACCTTACACAAACTGCTACCATGCTAGGAATAACAGTTGAAACGATTAACCCTTAACCAGCAGTACGCCTCCCCGTAGATTCCGCCTACGAGAGCTATCAAAAGTCAACACCTCATTCGTGTCCTTGGCACATTCACATGCACATTATGGCCAAAATGCTGCACCGTTCCACTCGTGCTCCAGTCGCTCCGCGTTCCACTCGCGCAAAACTATTTGGAATCAGATATGTGAACTTCAGTCACGAACGCGTGAGTTCCAGTCAAGGTAAGGGTTAGCAATATCCCGAACGTACGAACGGTACACACATACTGTACAACAATAGAAGCAGCCCACCTGTGAGTTCGCGTATGTGATCAGCGCCTCACAAGTCACTCCTTCCCGCATCATCTGTATCTTTGCCCCGCAGGCACAGCAGCCCGTGAAACATGCTTTTCTATGATCTGGATGTCCCATAGTGCCACTTGTAGAAACCGCTTCACAAGGCCCGTTTAGGGGCGTTTCCGAATACCGAAACCAACACACAAACAGCAGCTCTTGCCACTATACCGGGCCTTCTCCCCGTCAAAGCCTCACCGATACACCTTCGCATCACCGCATTACCTCACTGCCAGCCACAGCGTCCTATCGTCGCAGCACGCAACGCGTGAAGAAACGCACCGCTTTGCACCTATTTAAAAACCGCGTCCACACCGAATGGCTTCCATGCTCATATCCATCCATCTCGAGGTTCCGCGTACCCCTCGACGTGCATACAACGGTCGACAATGTACGCTTATCCGAGAAGATCGTTAGAACTTACTATATGGTCTTGTGAATCACTACCTCACATCAAGGCGAGCGACCTTTGGAAAGAAGACGGGATCGGCGGCAAATGCAACGAACTGAAACGCGCTAAAGAAGATGCAAATATCAAACTGCAAGAATATCAAGACCGCGAAACGCGCGTGGGACCGGGACCAATGTATCGCGAGCACTTTTTGTTGCAAGAAGCCGCCTTTAATACACAAGATGCGTACGACAAGTTTGTTGAATTGTATGGGCAGCCTGGCGCAGCGCAGGACAAAGAAATAAGCCCAAACTGTTATGTAGTTGCCACTCTGGATCGAGGGGTTGGTGGCAATGATTTCGCGAAGACGGACGTTAAACGTGCTACACACTCTCCGTTTTGGAACATGAGCAAGAAGGACATTAACCTCGACTGGATGATGTTGTACTCGAGCAAGGATACGGCTCCGTATACGGGGTGTGATCGTTTCAAGTTTACTGTCTACCATGATCTCGGGCTTGATAAGAAAGCATCGGACAGAGAATGGGCCGTAAATGATACAACGAAAGGCTTTCTTATAGGAGAGGCGTTTCTAACCCTTGGCGAAGTTTTGTGTAACCCGTGTTCAAAGCGACATGAACTCCAGGTGTTTAATGCACGTCGTACTGAGCTTTCGGGGTGCACACTGCATATTGAAACTAAAGTAGTGTGCAAGACCGAGAATTCGAGTATGATGGGTTGTGCCGCGATGCCAGGCTTCATGCCTGGTTACGTGCCGGTGGAAGTGGACAATCCTCCCTGCCACAGTGCCTCGGAAATATCTATGAGCGCATGTATAGGGGCGCCGGTAGTTCCGTCAGCTGTGCACGCTGTGAGCACTTCCAAGAAGAAGAGTCACTGCAAGAAATGTAAGGGGAGCAAGCATAGGCACAAGTCGCGCCACTGTTGTTGATCAGAGTTCTGTGCGAAAGGTTTTTGTGTATTATTGAGGGGGTTTCATTCTTCCCTTGCCCACCGATGTACTTCGGTGCGAAGATGAGACTTGGTGTAGGCGACTAGTAGAGCTGGCATTGGCGCTTGGGAATGCGTTTGTCAGCAAGAGTTCTCGGCTGGATTTTGTGTTCTAACTTATACAAGGGATCGGCGGTTTGCGCGAGCCCACAAGAATGACTTTTGGTAACTATACATCATAACGAATGAGGGCGACAGCAAAGTATTTCTAACTTTGCCGGCGGCTGGACCGCCCGGCTCAAAAAGGTCGACTTAACTAGAGTAAGGTTTGAGAAGTTCTAAGGATAACATTTTATCCCTGTTAATGCCAGTTCTCTGGCGATGTGCTGCTGAGTAAGCTGAAGAAAAGGTTCCTTTGACGACTGCGCATTGTCACGTCGTAAAGACAACTGTTCGCCGATTGTGCAGAATGACGGAGCACTTCCCTTTGTCTGACATGGGCGTCGAAGCATCGTTGACAGTGTGTGTGTGTTTATATGAGCTCGCGTCTCTAATTCCAAGACTACGGTAGGGGTTACATTGAGAAGAGCCCCTCTCTCTCTAGATACACCAACAGCTTTTCTGGCCATGTCCTTACTATTGATTCGGCGTCAGAGCCCTGCCTCTCTCGGAGAGGCGGGAGCTCTCGACGCCGGGATGCCGCTCTTCGGCGGCATTTAAGGACGAAATGGTCTACACTATTAAGTATGTTGAGCCCACATCCGAGCGGGCAGAAGCATTTCCTGTTGTTGAGAAAAGTGGAGACTGGATGTAGCGTCGGAACGTGACCTGTAAATATCTGCGACAGGGCTGTATGCGCCCTCCCTAGAGTCAATACCTTTGATAGTGTCTCTGGGACTTCGCTTACTGGCTCTGTGCTAGTAAGACGGACGCGGGTTCTCTGTTTCACTTCCAGGAAGTCGATCTCTTTCTGGAGCTGCTGCGCTAAGGGGAGACCAAGGCTCTTCCTTGCAAGTTCGTCGGCAGCTTCGTTTTGTGGCAACCCGCAGTGTCCCGGTATCCAAACAATTTGACATTGGCAATAGTTAGTTATCAATGTCATGCATTCAGAGATGTCCTGTAGCTTGTGTATCTACATGAGCCAAGTACCCTTGTAATCGGCAATACGTGGTGCTGAAATGTTGAAGTGTGCACATCTCGTCGACATTTGCATTTAACATTGTGATTCCCTTTGGATGGCTTCAAATGAACGAAGGGCATGAAAGCGTGTAAGACTCGCAGAACAACTTGTTCTCTCTTGTTGAGGATAAAGTCAAAACTCCTGCTGCCAGAACTCGAGCGGTGCTCATTGCCTGCTGTATGTGCCCTTCGAAACTCATAGCGAAGTCTTTCCATTGAAGAACATGGGGTACTGTAGTGCCTGGCGGCTTGGCCGCCACAAGAGGTCAGCCAGAGCCGCCAGCGGTGCTTTACTGATAATCTGACTGTCAGGTTCAGTGAAACGTATACGCCTACACGTGTCACTGAACGGCTGGCACAGCCATTCACATTCATTGGGGATCGCAGGGTCCTGTCCGCCAGTATTTCAACGAACGGCCATGTGCTCGAGCACAGATCAGATACTGTACAGAAAACGGCACGCTTGACACGTGAAACGTGTTAACAGTAGTACAGGTAGTACAGCGCGGCATGCGCAGCGTGGATTCGGCCACGTGTGCCTTGCGACTGTCTCGTGACGGTGGCGCCTGGTCATCTCCGCCTGACACCGCCGCGAGCATCCCCTCCAGTGAAACACTTCAAGCTGTCCTTCGTGCCCCTTGCTGCAATCTTCGTCCACTCCATTGCGAAGTGTCCTTCCCATACCAGTCCCCGAGCTTCTTTCACTCCCGCAAGTACCACCCCGCATCAAAGATCCGATCCTCATAATGGCAGAGTGCTACGTTAACGGCCACTACAACGAAGACTTTGCTGGTTTCGCCGGCAACCGAGCTGTGAGCGAGGTAGATCCCGAACTGCACAACCTTGTCGTCCGCGAGAAGGAACGTCAATATGAAGGCATCGAACTCATCGCAAGTGAGAATTTCACCTCCCGTGCTGTCATGGAAGTGCTCGGATCCTCGCTCACCAACAAGTATTCCGAAGGTCTTCCCGGCGCTCGTTACTACGGTGGAAACGAGGTCATCGATGAGATTGAAAGCCTTGTCCAGAGACGCGCACTGGAGTGCTTCGGCCTTGACGCCTCTCAATGGGGCGTCAACGTCCAGCCGTACTCCGGGTCCACCGCTAATTTCGCCTTGTACACGGCCGTGCTCAACCCTCATGATCGTATTATGGGCCTCGATCTTCCCTCTGGAGGACATCTCACCCACGGTTTTTACACCGCGAAGAGGAAGATTTCCGCCACTAGTGTGTATTTCGAATCTCTTCCATACAAGGTTGACATGAACACTGGCTATATTGATTACGACAAATTGGAGGAAACTGCACTTGTGTTCCGCCCCAAGTTACTCATCTGTGGAGCGAGTGCGTACCCCCGTGACTGGGATTTCAAACGTCTGAGAGCGATCGCAGACAAGTGTGGAGCCCTGTTGATGTGCGATATGGCACATATTTCCGGTCTTGTTGCAACCGGTTTCGCAAGCAGTCCGTTCGAGCTGTGTGATTTTGTGACGTCTACCACGCACAAAAGTCTTCGCGGCCCGCGTCAGGGGCTGATTTTCTACCGTCGCGGACCTATTCTGGACAAGGACGGAAACCCCACTGGGAAGGAGTATGCGTGGGAGACTAAAGTGAACATGGCTGTGTTTCCGGGATGTCAGGGCGGTCCTCATAATAACACGATCGGCGCCTTGGCAGTCGCTTTGAAGGAGGCTATGACACCGGAGTTCAAGGAGTATTCCAAGCAGGTATGCACGAATGCTCGCACGCTTGCAGAGCAACTGGTAGCGATGGGATACTCTTTAGTTACGGGTGGAACGGAAAACCATCTCGTGTTGTGGGACTTGCGTCCGCACGGCGTGGGTGGATCGAAGGTGGAGAAAGTTTGTGATGTGGCACATATCACGCTGAACAAGAACGCTGTACCGGGAGATACGTCGGCGTTAAACCCCGGGGGAATTCGTATTGGCACGCCTGCCATGACGTCGCGCGGACTCGTTGAGAAGGACTTTGAGAAGGTTGCGAAGTTCTTGGACCGCGCTGTTCAGCTTGCGCAGGCGATTCAGAAAGAGGTGGGAGGAAAGATGAAGGACTTTGGCCCGGCGGCTGAAAAGGATGCCGGCGTTATTGCACTTCGTGAGGAGGTTGTTGCGTTTTCTAAGGCGTTCCCTATGCCGGGTGGTTTGCTTTAAGCGTTCTTTGACGCTGTTTTCACACTACGGTCACTGTTGCTGAGTGCGCCCTGGGTAGTGGTAATGTTATAAAGAGGCGTTTCGTCATCTGTTTTTAATGGGTTTAGTGTGTGTCTGTGCATGATTGTTTGCGTGTGTTGTTTGCTTGAGCTTTCTGCCCGGTAGCTTTGTACTTACTGGCGTTGCACTAGCTATGAGAGATGGTTGTATCATCGTACTAGTTGTGCTATTTGTAGTGTTGCGTGAACGCAGGTGCTTTAAAAGCAGCATACGAAAGGGGGCGTACGTGGAGAGCAATGTCAAGACAAAGGAAAAGACGGTATGAGGGGGGAAAGAGGGGTTTGCGTTCGAAAAAAAACGAAAATGAGATTGGTGTTGTGGGAAGTATATCAGCCCTTGGGAGCGCGGAAGGTGAAGGAAGGCGGGGGACGACGCGATGCAGAACGGGGTACAGAACGCTTTGCGGACTTTTTGATGATAGGTTTAACGCGGGGTGCAAGCGCATGCTTTTTTGCAAGGGGGTTACGCTTGATGACGGGGCTGGAGAGCGAAGGAGGGGCGGGTTTTGATGGTGCTGCTGGAGGCGAAGACGGTGGTGATGGGGGCGGCTGGTCTTCTAGTTGCTGCGGTTGTTTCTCGTAGAGTTTGTTGAAGCCGCCGAAGGAACGACGACAGGTTGCTCGGGGAGGCGGGGAGTGATCGGTGGAAACTCCGGTTTCGAGAAGGATTGTTGGCTTTGTTGAAGGGGGTTGGTGCGATTGCTGAGGCGTTTGCCAGTGCGTTTGTTGGTGACGGGCGGTTTGGGCGGCGGTGAGGGTTGTGCGTAATGTGCTCTCAGCGCGCCTTTGCATGAAGCGCATGTTGCGGAGACGATTGCTGAGGGAGCGCTTAGGGGGACGGTTTGCGGCTGACATGGCTGCGAGGGGTGTTGATGAGGGAAGCTGAGGAAGACTGGGGAAGAGTGAGAGTAGAACAGGGACGGAGAAGTTGTAAGGAGCAATGAGAAGGGCGGGCGGCGGCAGCGGCGGCGCGGGCGTGGCCATGTGCGAATGGCAAAGAGCGAAAAAGCGAAAAAAAATGGGAGTTGAATGAATGCTCACAGCTGCCAGTCCAGCGCACGATCCTGCACCCAAAACTGCGCCAGCTCGCCAGAAAGGTCGTATCTTCCCACGCGGGCGCCGCACACACAGCGAAGTCGTCCGGTGGTATCAACGATACATCGGCGCATCCACATCACGGGCAGAGTTTGTACGCAACCGTTTGTGACCGGGGTTTGCAAACATGCTCCACTTGGAAGCAACGGCATTCTACATCGCGCGCACCGCGCCGCACACGGAATGTCTTCTCGTTCGTGACGGAGCAGAATTTGGGTGAACACCGTGCCGTGCGTCGATACTATGCGAAGTAGCTCCGCTGCCTCTAGCGGCAGAATGTCCCCATTCTCCGGCGGAAATGAGTAGAGCGCTGGCTCTTGGGGCGATCTTTGCGCCACGGCGTACAGCTGACGAACAAAGTATGGCGACGGACTTGCGGACGGATATACCGCTTGGAGACGTGCCAACTCCATGTGCACCAGTAACTCCGGCAGAGTATCTTCATCGCGCTCGCGTGTTAGAAGACGGTAGGCAAGAGCGATGGATACACTCCTGGATGTGCCGTGAAAGCAGTGAATCAGAACGCCATCTTGCTGATGCCTGTGCCGATAGATGAAACGCAACGCCGCGGGAAGCTGCAGCAACAAGGACGCATCCGGCGTATCGCTCAGCGGAATGAACAAGTGATGCTCCGGCGGTGGAACAAGCTCCTCGTAGTTCTCCAGAGGCGGCTGCAAGACAGACAGCGTCGGTCGAGTCGGCGACGACAAAGGTAGTGCCGACAAAAACAGATTGTCGCCTATGGCCGTCATATTGAGAACTCTGTCATGATTTCGCAAACCTGCTTCACGGCTCCGCATCTACGAGGCCGCTTTGAGGACGGCGACCGTGTGTGTTGCTGAGCCTGCGCAGCTGCGCACCTTCGTTACACAACGGCTCAACCAGCGCCCGGCAACAAGGAAGTTCACTTGGAAAGGACAAATAAATCGTGCAGTACTGTACAAAGCACATACAGAGCAACCCATTACGGCACCGCCCAACAGTGCAGCACTTTCTTGCAGAAACCGTGCATCCTTCGTCCGCACCCCCCCCTTTCTCTGTCCACTAAACCCTTCCACTACGTTCACGCGCCCCGCCCCTCTCCCCCCCATTCCTCCCCCCCCAAACCGCCCCTCGTCTCGCAATGTACCGCTGCCTTTCCCCCTCCCCCATTCACTCGGTCCTCTTACTCATCCTAATTTCCCTCTCCCTCCCATCCCTCTCCGCCCATAAACTCGCAGTAGTCACAACAGCTTCATCGCCCTCCCAGCTCCTCGCCGCACGCACCGCGCTACTCTCGGCCCGTCAGAACGCACACCTCCCTGAAAACACCACTTATTTGCTCCTAACAACCACGGACATCCCCTCTAAAACCGCCTCCAAAGTCGCTCAGACCGACGCCATTCACCATCGACAACTGCCAACTCAGCCGCAAATCGCCAACGGCCCGTACCGCTTCATCCCTCTTTTCGACCTTCCCTACGATCGCCTCATCTTTCTCACCGCTTTTTCGCTCGTCGTTTCGCCGCTTGATCACCTCATCAAATGCCACTTCTGCGCCGTCGTCACCAAACCGTGCGCCTTTTCCACTCGCCTTATCGTGCTCACTCCACATCCCCAAACTCACGCCGCTTTACAACGTCTCGCTTTTACTCTAACCAAACCGAACGCCATCTGCGCATCTGATCCCACTCCAGAGGCATGCGTTCTTAATCAGCATTTCAACCTCGAAGACTCGCCCTTGTTCACGCCCAATACCAATCTGACGGATACGCCCATGCGTCTACCGCCCGGAATCGCAGTGCCCCATTATCTGTACTACCCAAGAATGCGCTGGGAGATCCCGTCCAATCACTGCGGTCAACAGGCCGTGATCGACTTTTCAACGCCGCAATTCGCCAGGCCCACGAACATCATCATGTTAGTGTTATTACACCTCAATCGACAATGGTATACGTACCGAGCGCAGCTACACGACATTCCTACCGACCACAACGTGCACTCATTTGTGACTCTGTTCAGCGTTTGCATGCTCGCATTCGCAGTTTACTACCAGCTTTCTCGAATGGGAAGTTCGAATCGTCCGTCCACTCCACGCGTGGTGAAATGGTCTCCTGCCGCTCATCACAGCGTGATTTACTACTGGCTATCAATCTGCACGTTGGCAAACATCGCATCGTGGACTCTGTCATTACAAGCTTCCCAAACGTACTCATCCATCTGGCCATCTCTTTCGGTGCTGTGCACGTACAAAATCGTCACTACCACACTTGCGTACATATGTTTGGGCGACTTACTACGCGCGTTTGCCACGCATGATGACGTTGTGACCGATCGCGTGTCGGCGATTAGCTCCAAAAGGGCGGCGGTGCAATGCGTGGCTCTTAATGCGGTGGAACTTGTTGTGGTGCTTTTATTGATTGTGCTTACGAATTCGCTGCCGGCTGAAACTGGATTTCGAAGGTTGTTGTGGTTGTTTCTCAGCTTGGCCGTGTATGCCATGTTCATGCTTTATGTCATGATCACCTTGTTCTGGAAGTGGCTGGGGGCTGGTGCCAATGAGCGACTGCTTTGATATGTTGTTCACTAACTGTTCTTTTTCATGTACACACACAACTCACTCCTCTCCTCCCGTATCTATGTAAAGAAAAAAACAAACGCTCTCGCTAACACAAGCTACAACTTTTTGTTACCGCGCCGCCGCAACGGCGAGCGGTTTGATGGCAGCATGTGAGTGGGGAGGCGCGCAAAACGGTGCAAAAATTAGGGACAGCCGACATGTTCAGCAGCTGTCGTGTTGTTGATTGATTTGCGCTGCCGTGTAGACTACTAGCTAGAGAGAGAGCGGAACGGCGCGACGTGTCGCTGCCACTGCACGTGTGCTACGCTGCCAAGAAGCGATCGCACCCTTCCCACGCCAGGACGCAACCCTTTTAGTACACACGCGCCGTTGTCCATTGTCAAGGTGGTCGCTTTTTCACATCCACCTTCTTAACCGCCCACCCCCCCCCCGCCGCTCTCGCCCAAACCCCGTCTCCAGTCTACAGCACGTCGCTTGTCATTCGTTCTTCTTCACGGTCCCAAACGCCTCTTTCCAAAATGGCACGCCACCCACGCGCGACACTGCTCGTATTCGTCGCACATGCGCTGCTGCTCACGCTGTGCTCCGCCGAGTTGAGCGCGCAGCAGCAGCAACAACAACAACAACAACAGGTGCGAGATGAAATGAACGAATTCGTGAACACGGTGAAACACGCTGTGAACGAGGCCGAATCGGCGTCCAACAAGAAAGACGTGGTGGATCTCGGACAATCGTTAGCCATGTTGGAGAAGAAATTCAGCAGTCTACGCTCGGCGCTAGCACAGGAACTAGGGGCGAAGGCGCCCAATCTGGCGTCCAACAACGCGGTAGCAAAGGAGCTGATGGACAAGAGCACCAACCTGGTGCAGGGAGTGGTGACGCAACGCGAAGAACTGCGGCGACTTTCGTCAGACGTGAAGCAGGTGGACTCAGCCATCCGCGCTTTGAAAGAAGGGGTGAAGAAGTTTGAAACGGAGGTGTCCGACTTGCATCGCGTGGTGGCCGACCTGCATGTATCGCACAATGAGATGAGCGCCGTGCACGATGAGGCGAAGGAGAAACTGAAGGAGGTTGTTGCCGATGCGCATCACATGGCGCAAACCAGTACGCATTCGCTTTTATACATATTGGTTGCGGCTGAGGTAGCGGGGTTTGTGCTGTATCTGTACGTTAAGAGACCGGCAAGTTCGTTTGCTCACAAGGCGTACGGCAAGTTTGGTTAAAGAATGGGTTTCACGCGCCGTTATGCAGCACACTGCACCTGCGCGGCTGCAATGACGCGGACGTTAGCTTGACATGATGTGGGCGTGGTGTGGGCGCATTGTGCAAGAGCGCACAGGCACAGGCACAGGCACAGGCACAGGCACAGGCACAGGCACAGGCACAGGCACAGGCACAGGCAGCACAAACAGGTATGGTACACAAGAGCATGTGCAAGTTTGAGGTTGTTGAAGGGCAGACGCAGACGCAGACGCAGACGCAGACGCAGTCGCACACACACACGCGGTAGTGACACAAGACGGCATGCATTCATGTACCGTTGCGTACGTTTGGTAGTGTAAAGAAAAAAGAAAACGGGTGTGCACAAACAACAAAGAGTGCAACAAGAAGCGAACAAACAACAAAAACACACATACCAAAACGGCGTTTACCAATCAAGAGCGCTCCAACAAAGTCAGCAGTTGGCAAAAAGTTAAGCAGACGCAGGCTCATCGCCATCACGGGCGGGGTTCGGTAGTTGCGGTTGTGGAGTGTCAGAATCGGCACCACCCTCAAGTTGGTCGGCCTCCTTCGCCGCGGCCTGAGCCCTAGCCGCCAAGCGTTCTGCGGTCTTCTTAGCCTCCCTCGCCGTGGCCTCCGCGAAGATCTGCTCCGCCTGCTTGAGGCGCTCCATATTGGACAGATAGGCGCCCATTTCAGCCGTAAACTTACTCTGCATGAGCCCAACACGGTGCGCCCACTTCTCCGCATTGGCCACCGTCAGCTCCACGCCCACGGCGTTCATGATCTGAATGAGGCCGATGCCAAACAAACGACTGTAGTACCAGTCAAAGTCGGCTGCGTCGCGAATGTAGGCCAGCGCTTCTACGACGGGCCCGACGGTGTCTGCGGAGGCGGAGGGCGGGGCGGCGTTGAGGGCGTTGAACACATCCGCCTCCGTCTTGTCCTGCAACCATGCGGACACGTCTGCCGCAGTTCTCCTTATGGCGTGCACGTCCAAGTGCAGCGACTGCGCGCAGGCGACGTACAGCTGATCGCGCTCGCGCTCGTCGGGGTAGTAGCGCAGAAAAGCGGAGAAGATGGCGTCAAAGCCGAAGGCAAAGACGGCGTCGAAGCGCCACATGGCGCACACGACGGCCAGATGCGTGGTGGTCAGCATCTCGTTGACGACGGCGCGGTACACGATTGGAATCGGGCGCGCAAACTGCGCGTTGAAACGCGCCATGGTGGCGGACACGGGCTCCACCGGCTTGCCGCGCAGGTCGTCGAAGCGGTGGCGGAAGTCGGAGCGCGGCGGCGAGGCGGGGGCGGGGGCGGGGGCGGAGGCGGAGGTGTCGGCGGTGGAGGCGGACTGGGGGGACGACGACAGGGGGGGGTCCTGCGCGCAGCGCGGGGCGCGGCGGGGCGCGGCGGCGGGGCGCGGGGGGCGGCGGGCGCGGCTGCGTGCGTGGGGCGTGCGGGCGGCGGCGAGTCGGACGGCTGGCGAGTGGAGGAAGGCGACGGTCATGGCTGGGAGCGGGGGGGCGGCGGCGGAGGCGGCGGCGGAGGCGGCGGCGGAGGCGGCGGCGGAGGCGGCGGCGGAGGCGGCGGCAAAGTGACGGCTGCGCGGCGGGGGGGGGGGGCCCCTCGCGGATCACGCGCGCGCGCGGGAGATGTGCGCGCATCGCAGCGCCATCGTCGCAGCCTGCCACCCACACGCGCCTGCGCCAATGGCCGCGGAGAGCGCCGTCGCTGGCCACGTGCCCACGCACCACACGTGCCCACGCACCACACGTGCCCGCGCGCGCGCCGTGGCGGATGGCGCTGCCTCTGCGGCGCACAGTGGGCGCCGCGCGCAAAAGATCTGCCGCGCGGCGGCGGGTGGCCACCGCTTCGCGCTCGCGCCGGCCTGTGGCGCGCTGCGAATGCGAGCCGCCGCGCTCAAAACGCGCGCGAGCCGCGCCCACCGTCCCCGCCGTCCCCGCCGTCCCCGCCGCCTTCTTCCCACATGAACTTCGCGCTCACGTCGCCCGCGCGCGCGCCGCCGCCGCCGCTCGCGCGCCCGCTGCAGGCCGCGCTCCCGGGCGTGCTGCTCGGCGCCGCCGCCGCCGCGGCCGGCGTGCTGCTGGGCCGCCTGTCGTCCGCCGCCGCGCGCGCGCCGCAGCCGCGCCCCCCCTGCGACGCGTGCAACGGCGACGGCTTCGTGCAGTGCTTCTGCACGCGCTGGAACTACTCCGCCGCAGCCGCTTCGCCGCACAACCGCCCGCGCTGCGACTCGTGCGCAGGCACGCGCCGCACCCGATGCCCCCGCTGCCGCGGCGGCGGCACCGCCGTCTCCGCCCTCCTCCGCGTCCCCGTCCGCGTCCCCGTCCCCGTCAGACAGGTCGTCGACCACGTCGTGCGCACACTCTCCCGCCCCTCGCCCCGTTTTCACCCCCGCTTGCTGCCACGCGCCGCCGCATGACGCCCCCCCCCCCCCCGCCTCCTTGCAATGTAGTGCAATGCGCAATGCGCCCCACGCTGCCTCTTTTATTTGGTAACACACTTGGCTTAACTCCGTTTCTCACCCCACCCCCCCCCCCCCCACGCACTCCGCCACCGCACCGTCTTGTACCCCACTACCAACCTTGTATTCATTAAAACCAAATCTCTCTCTCTTCCTTCTTCTCCTTCTTCACTGTGCTATCTCGTCGTACACATCCCGCGTGCACACCCGCCGCTCAACCACATGAACAATCGTGCAAACCCTCTTCCCATCAAACACCTGCCAAGTCCGCGCCCGCGCATCCTCCCCAGTCTTTGTAATAACGTCCACAAACGACAACGCCTGCGCCTCTTTCTGCCCATAAAACACCACCGCGCCCTCGTCCAGGCACACCGCATACCCGCGCACGCCCGAGCCCGCAATCTCCACGCGTCCGTTCCTCACCGCCCCGTAGAACACCAGCGTCTCTTTGCGCCCGTCGTCCCATTCGTACCTGTTCCGCTGCGCGTACTTGTCGCCGCGAACGCCCACCTCCACCCAGCTGCGGTGCCGGTCTCGCACCTCGCCCGTGTCCGCGTCGCGGTGCGTGAAAGTGCCCTCCCACACCCCCGCGTGCGCTTCGATTCCGCCTGGCATCTTGCTGTCCACCGCGTCTTCACCGCTTTGCGACATGCTTCAATCCTGCTTGGCCGCGCGTTTGCACTCTCGCTTCAGATGCCCTGCTGCCGTTGTCTTGTCAGCGCTAGTCGTGTGCTCCACCCTTGCCTTCTCACCCCATCTCTCCTTGCTTCCTACTACTAGCTAGTAATGTCAATCTGACCAGCGACCTCATATGCGCTCAATTTTAATTACTCTACAACTTTATCAAAACCTCAAAACTTTTCAAAAAACTTTTTCGCTTAGATGTTGTCATCATGTATTCTACCCCGGCAGCGCTGAACCATGTCCAAAACACATCACCGACAGTCGTAGCTGTCGAATCAAGACCTATTGTCAACAACATTCGTACGCCATGCGCCTGTCTCCAGATCTTCGCAGAAATGTTGGAAAGACTGTCAACAGCCGCATTCATCTGCTTACAAATGGTGCTCAATGCAAATTTTATTATGGATCTTTATGGAAATTAGCAATGGTATAAAGTTCCGTCCTCAACTTTGACATTTCAAAGGTCAACAATCCAAATCTCATTTTTGTGATTGTGCAATTTAGTATGCTAAACCGATAAAAAGAAGTGGCCCTACCTTTATCTAGTGTCGAGCTAGGTACTGATGTTATCAAAGCTTTCAATGCTGCAGAAAAACCTATTACCAGCATTTAACTCAATAATAAGCAAAACATTGAAGCAGATGCTCTTTTGACACCTTCTCAGATGCGCTTATTGCAGCCACAAACAAGTTTATAAAGCTAAAATGCACCTGTCCAATCAACTGTGATTCATAGTCCTGTGTGGTAAACTTGTAAGAAGTTGACTCCTCTGAATGGCTGTATGCAAATTCATCAGTAGAAATTAGTTGGCCCACCGGAGTTTTATCTTACCATGTCACGTTTCTCCAAACATGAGCGCATTAAATTTCTTACTTTGGATGTTTTCCATGCAGCATTTGCAGTTCATAGTGAACAGAGCAAATTTTGGGCTGAAAGAAAAGACGCTAAAAGGAAGTCAGGAGTACAACTGCTCAAATTCTTTGAAATTTTTATCCTGATGACTCGCATTGATTTCTCAAACAGACGGTATCTTTGGAGCCTCGAGCCTTTTTTTAAGTTTGTTCCTCAGCCAAATTTTGGTCTTGCAATGTCACGGAACAAATTTCAAATACTTAGAAGTTCAGTATGCTTCACCAAAAATTGTGTGACTGAAGAGCAAGGAATCGCGTGTTGGTCTTTTGTAGCAGAGTTTGTGAAGGAAATCAATGACATCGTCTGTCTTTTGTCATGCCATTGCATTCTTTATGTGTTGACGAAAAACTTTCACGATGGTACGGATTAGGCGTTTATTGGATTGATGTTGCGCGTTCCCACTATACGGCATTAGATAGAAAGCCGGAAATGGTCTTGAAATGAAGGCCGTATGTTTTGCACGAAGTGGCATACTGCTGAGCATTGAGGTCAATATGGGTGCTAATATTCCGGAACAAGTTTTCGCTTCGAATAACGACCAGGGAACAGCAGTCCTACTTCGCTTAGTGCAACCATGGTTTGGATCAGAAAGGTTGGTATATGCGGATTTCTTTCTTGCGTCTGTCTGTACCGCGACCGCATTACTGGAGAAAGGTTTAAGGTTTACCGGAGTTGTCTAAAGTGCTACTGGTGAATATCCTATGACAGATCTCTCCGACACTACTCTATCAGACAGGGGAAATTTTGTATCTATGCTATCAAAAGGAAGCATTATCAATAATGACGTAATGGCTATAATATGGATGGACAGAGAAAGTAGTTATTTCGTATCAACCTCTGGCACGCTTAATCCTGGTTCTCTTTTTATTGGAGAAAGGTGGAGCCAGGAGGGAAATATTTCTATGAATTTGGAATTGGAGGTCGCAGTTCCCGAAGTGTGTGAAGAGTATTACGAAAACTGCTCAGTGGTCGATCTCCATAACAGATGCAGACAAGATGATCTAAATCTGGAGAAGAAAATTGAAGTGAAAGAGTGGTTATTTCGAGTGAATTGCTCTCTTTTAGCGATTCGTATTGTGGACGCGTGGAAGTTGTACAACGCGGCAAATGGAACCAGAAATGTGAAGAGCCCACACCAATTCTATTGCCAATTGGCTGATGAACTAATTGAGAACACATGGGATACCACAGGTCTAATGAATAGAGATGAGCAAGAATGTGAAATCTTTCATGAGAAGCCAATGTTTGCAAGCAATGGCTTGCATTTAATGCAAACGAATAGACGGTGGAGAACTAAAGATGGCAAGATCACAAAAGATTTATAGCAAGGACGATGCAGTTCTTGCAAAGGTAATACAAAGTCCAAGTTCTTATGTTCTGGATGCTATATCAGGAAGGAAAAAGAAGTGTTTTTATATCACTCTGGTACTAATAGAGATTGTTTTGTGAAACAAATTGAAGATTGTCACGGTATAATGAATTTCAGGAGCTGATACAGATGTCAACTGCCTTGTCAACCTTCGGTTTTTATATTAGTAATCTATGTTTGAATACAAAAGTATACCATAAGTTCATTTTACCTTAAGCCCCCTACTGACTCAATCCGCGTTACTTAGACTTGCTAGATAATTTAAGCTGTATGTCAAAACTGCCCCTATCACAGATGTCACCATATTCTTTGTGCTTTTCAAGTGGGTTTTTAAAACGTTCTGAGAGTTTGAATATATTTAGATTTGGTCGAGATCCCGAACGAGTTTTGGAGATTAAATAAACTCAGCGAGGTTCGAACTCATTTTTCGTTGCTCGCATGTGACCTGACGACCACTGAGCTACCCTTGTCGCTTAGTGATCATCTTCTAAAACTACTTATAGTTCAAAGACAGCTCCGTTGGCCATTTCTTAAGTTCAAATTTTGAAATGTGTGGCCATGCGGACTAGATTTCAATATTTTTTTAATTTTGCGTGCCGGTGCGCTGACCTCATATGAGGTCAGCGCATCGGTCTGATATGCACTAGCTAGTCTAAATTACATACGCTCAGTTTTCAAACGGCCAAGGGATAATCTACACGGTGTAGACGGACTAAAAAATTGATTGAAAAGGAACAGCTCAACAGACCGTTTTTGAAAAACTGACCAACCTCAATGAGTCGAAATTGAACGTTCTTCAGTAGCCAATGATGTGACGCTATTTTGGAAATAGGCCAATAGGAAAAACATGAGCAACTCAAACCCATCTTCACAAATCAAACAGTGACAAGTCGTTTTGTGTCAAGCGCGCGCTTTTTCGAAACCAGGTGTCATCACGCAGTGTACACGTTGATGAGAACAGTAAAAGGTACCACTCCACACTGCCGGCGCTAGGACCGGCGGAAGTGGAGGAGAATTGATTCTCTCTTGTCTCAGGTTATGGGCACCATCGCGCCACAGCGCAACGCCAAACTACCTACCCCACCGATTCACAGTTGAAGCGTCGCTCCCGTGAACAACAACTCAAAATACAAACCGTCCACGCCATTTTACAATCGAACGCCACGCGAAAAACGTCAACATTATCGCCAAATTAGCTACATCTGAAACAAGCTCTGGCAAAACGCAAAAACTCAACCACACACGACTTCCAACGTAAGCATGAGCATTCCTCACAATTACACAGTCTTTCTGCATGCACAACCTCTACATTTCCTTCGTGGCGTTTTACGGAAAAACTTGGAGAGCTCACACCCAACAACTTTGTTCAGTGGTAACAAAACTTGGACAACATTCTTACTGAACACGAGTACAAGCATCTTCTCGACAATTCCTTCTCTCCACGTAGCAATGAATATCACAAAGCAAGAGCTAGTCTTCAACGCATCATAGCCAAGAGTATAAGGCAGGAAATCACTGATCTTCTCGCAGGCCCCGACATTTTCACACAGACACCTCAACTTATTGTCCAGACTATTCGTCAAATTATCGAAAGCAATTCTGCCATGAACTACTTCAGCCTCACAACCGTCGCCCCGACTCTACGTCGTACTGGACCATAGCAGCATTTATTGCGGCACACTTGGCTATCCGCCGCAAGCAAACTGTAGCGAACACTCCCGCAATATCCGATAAAAGAGTCACAGTGAACTGCATCCTACAGGGCCTGGTCATCGACAGTCGTTTCTCTCCACGGGCTACCTCATTAATGCTCGACTCTCCACCGATCACGATCAAGGATACACAACACGGCCTTAAACCATACGAAAGTATTCTAAACCAACAAACACCGACCTCGGGACTAGCGCCATTCATTGGCCACACCAACATGGGATGTTCACAAAATCTCTCTGGAACATGAGGTCAAGGCCAAGGACGTAGTCGATACGGCAGCTCCAGAGGACGAGGTATTCGGCGCGCGATTGAAGAATTGAACAAGAAAATGTATGCGCTACAGACCACAAGATCACGATGCAGACGTGTTGGCTCCACAGCCAAACATACCTGTTCCATCAATGATGCCATATCTGCAAAAATTGTACAGGCCATGCAAGCACTCAAGTCCCTCCCATCCATTTACCAGTTTAACAATACGACGTAGGGTACGTACACACTCGAGTCAGCAGCACACCCCAAAGTCCTCCAGCACAGTACGTCAGACAAAACTGACCTTCCTAGTCCCGTTTCAACCCATACGGCTGCTTCAACCCTCAAAACAACGAAGAAAGGAACTCCTCACCTTATCAGTCATACTGGCGTCTGGCTAACGATTCCGACGTTAATTAACAACGACATCAAGGGTAATCTAATATCAGTACAATCCCTATCCAAACACATCTGTCCAATCATCTTTACACCCCACCATTCATTCATCCTCAGCAGAACACTACTGTAGTGCAAGACCCGAAGGTTGGGTATCACACTCATGGTGTCCGAGGCTTTGCTCCCTGTGGATTCAGACCTAGTGACAGAGCCCTCTGTATACCTGCAGTACGGGCGTAACTCCGTAGGTATTTCGGATTGACCACAGACGTGGATAAAGAAAGATCAACCGGAGGCAGAAAGACGGTAAAACCAGACACCGGTATGCCACGCGATGCTGTGGTTTAAAATATATTCGATGAAGGGTGCCTTCCTAGAACGGAGAAAAACCACCCGGTGGATCGTGCGGAAAGCGAAAACAGACCCGACGAAGAATTCACATGCACTGAGGGTAGCTGACCAATTACCCAATACAGGGGCGATACCAGTACCACACTATAGATACATTTTACACAACAATTATGACACAGAGTATCTGTAGGTTTACCGAGCCGGTGAATTGAGCGAACCGAATGCGGTGACCCTCCGCGAGGAGTAGTAATGGCGCAACGACGTCACGATCCAGAGCCAGCTACCTCATTTCAAACTGAACAGTTATGAATGACCGAAGTCTCGGGTTAACTTTACTTAGTGCTCGCGACGAGGAAGTCGCGCTCATCAAAGTAGGTACACTACCATAATAAATTATAATAATTAAATACTATAATGCACACCTTCTCAGGTCCACACACGTGGCCAGGCCAGTGTCAGGCTCTCTGAAAGGTTAACCCAAGTAAAACATAACACTACAGCATGGTGCCGTCGCACACGCGCACACGCGCCCACTCATCCTGCAATCCATGTTATATTCGTACCTTCCTAGGTGAAACTTCAAACAGTAAACCATCCTATTGGAACTGACTCGTACGGTTCCAACTCATGTAAGGTAGAGGTGTCACGGTAACAACGTCACACTCCTATAGTAGCATCATCGCGATTTCCACGCCTTTCCCGTTGCCCCACAACTACCGTTGAAACTCTTTGGCACTGTACTCTGGACCCACAACTGCTACACCCTCCACATCTAAAAGCATGAGATTTCCGCGAAGAACTGCATATCTGGAAAGAACGTCCAACACGTTCATACCACTAACACCAACTAAACTTGTTCGCCTCCCTGCTCCTCTCCCATCTACTTCCAAACCAAGAAGCATCAGCACCAAACAATCGAAAGCACGTCCTTCATTTCGACCGACACCCTTATGAATCACCAGTGGCATCCCATCATACACCCCATATGACAACAAAACCGCCACTTTCAGCCAATGGCACCTTATCTTTAACCATGCACCCCCCATCAAATTAGCCTCACTCGAAACCCCCAAACATATAAACGATTCAGATCTACGCGGCGTAGGCCAAAAGAAATTATCCTGCAGTGCTCGATTACAGGGCAGAATCAAACGACGGCCACATCCGAAACGATCCCACAATTATCAACCTGGAAAGGTAATTACTTCTGACATCTGTGGACCGATGCCGCCTACATCACACACAACAATCGATACTTCACAAACCTCATCGAACTCTTCGGTCGGCAACTTTACCTCCACTTCTCGCACAACAGAAACGCCCTACATCAAGTTCTGCCGTTCGAGATAAGACTCTTCCGAAATGCCACTAGGTGCAGGCCGTCCATATTTCTATCTGGCAATGCTAAGGAGTACCTCAGTAACATCATCCAACAACACCTTCACAAAAACTGCATACTCTAGCTCATTTCAAACCCATGTACACCGCAACAGAATGCAATAGCAGAACGAATAAATCAGACCCTATGCTCCGTGGCACGAGTAGACCTCATACATAGCAGGCTCGGCGATGAACGCTGAGAAGATGCAGTCAGGGATACTGCATACAAATACAACCTAATCCAGCATACCACAACGGCCAGACACCTCATGAAGCACTTTTCGGCTCACCAGCCCGAAGCAGTGCTCTTTTTGTCTTAGGCCAACTGGAGTATGCACATCTGCCAATAGACGACACCAATCAAACCAAATTAGACAGTCGAGGATTTCTATGCCGTTTTTTATACGGGCATCAGTCCCCACAACATCATCTTCATGGCCATCGGTAAAGGTAATTACATGCAGGTCCCATGCCGTAACTCCCATCCCTACAACATCCACGACGATCTCGCCGCCAGCCAATCAAAGGCATTCAGAAGTCACATTTCGCATTAAACTTCATCAGCCATCACACCACACACTCCACCCCCAGCTTCTCGAAAACAGGCCGCGCAATAGCCGCACGCCCTTGAACGGTGCAAAGCTCATAATGAAGAACTGGACCAGCTGGAGCGATTGCGCGCCATTAAATGGATCCCTAAGACCCAACTCCCCAAACCCCTCACTTCATTAACAATGACATAACGTTATAAGCGGAACAACAGCAGCCACGTTATAGGGCACGAGGCCAGGTTATCCGTACAAGACGACCGAGTGATCCCTGACACAGACTTTAATCCCAACGAATCCGCAGCACATCTCTCACAAAAGGACTCCGTACGCCTCATCTTTGCTCTTGCTGTAGAACAAAAACTCGTGCTTTACCATTTCAAAGTAACATCCGCGTTCACCCACGAAAAGAATCGACACCACAAACCTGTGTAATTCAAACAACATCCGCGCTTTGATGACTCCTATGCACACCAAGAGTCTGGTGGTCAACTATTGCTGAACTAATACGGAACTCCAGCAGCTGGGCACTATTTCCTCGATCAAGCATGGAAATATTTAACGGTTCTCGGATACACCCAACCATCCGATGATCCAGCTCTATTCATTGCACGCAGATCTCCTACAGATTACACAATCATATGCCTCAACATCGACGACTATTTTTTAGCCGCTCCTAACCGTCAACTCATTGACCCACTATTGTCACAAATACAACAGAAATATTACATCAGAAGGCTTAGAACTTCGACTAGGTACTTAGGATGGAACGTCGCTACGCAACCAGGCGGTGCAACTACTCTAACACAACCCACCACCATATCCCAGCTTCTCACAGTTACTGGTCTGCAAAACGATAACACGAAGACTACCCCGTACAAATCAGGTCTAGGATATCAACCCCCCAGCCAGAAAGATAGGCCAGTGACACAACCCATGCCTCTATACCCCCAAGTAGTCGGACGCCTGCCTTGGCTTGCAGACGGCACACGCCCTGACATCGCGTTTGTAACATCTAAACTGGCTGCTGCGCTAACGCATCCCACCGGACGCCATTGGAAACACGTAAAATCCGTAGCATAGTATTTGAAACAAAGTGCAGCACACGGCTTTCATTATATCCAAAGCCCACGCAAAGGGCAGGAATTGCAGCTCAACTCATACTCGATGCATATTTCGCAGGAGATGCTGACAAACGAAGCTATACGTCCAGTGCAACTCATTATCTTAATGACAACCTCGTGTCGTGGTCATCACGAAAGCAATCTTCGCCAGCACTCTCCACCTGTAAGACGGAACATATAGCAGCCACCACAGCCACGCCCGACACAGTTCTATCTCGACGCATACTACAATTCTTAGGCTTTCTAGCCTCCACTTCATCAACGATGAATATTGAAAATCAAGCGGCTATCGGCACCGCATTGAACCGAGGTGCATCGAAACGACGAAAATACATAGACCTAAATCATCACTATCTCCGTCATCACATATCTCAAAACAATATTGCAGTCCGGCACGTCCCATCTCAAAAACATCGAGCCAATATAGTGACCAAGTAACTCAAACCACAAGCATTTGCGAACAACTTCACGCTACTGAACATAAGGCGGCACCTCTTCAATCATCCCAATAACTTTCTCGCGTCGGAGGGCCTGTCATCACGCACCTATGTGCGTTGCTTCCTAAACGCGAGTAGTCATCACGCTGCCATTACGCAGTGTACACGTTGATAAGAACGGTAAAAGGCGCCACTCCACACCGCCAGCGCTAGGGTCGGCGGAAGTGCAGGGGTATCGATTCTCTCTTGTCTCACCAGGCATGCCATCCCATCTTCATCGCCAGCGTTTCTCCTTCTCACGCCACCCAGCCACGACTGCCCTCCTCATCATCTGCCACATTTTTCTGGAACGACTGCCTCTCACCGTCGCTCACATCTTCATATCATACTCTACCGCCTTTTTCGCTGCTATATTGTGGTTGGACGCTTTTCTATTTACGATCCTGTGCTCTTCTGCTCTATAGTTTCCAGCTCAATGTTGTGCTGTGTTTTCTTGCCAGCTTGTGCGTTGCTCTTTTTATGGTTTTTTTACAGACTTCTACAGCGGCCTTTGCCGTTACGATTGGCGATCACCTTCGACCTTCGTCAGAATACTCTGCTCTCTGACTAGCTCACCATTCGGTAACCAAACATTTGAAGCACAATAATTCAACTTTGCAAGCGTTGGGTTGAATACCATGTTGTATTCCATCGCCTTATCGCTTTAATTCTAATTTTTAAGCTTGATGCGTGCATTTAACTACTAATACTTATAAAGAAGAAGACATTTACTTATGTGATAATCCAGAACTTGTACTTTACTCTCTAAGTCGTCAGATTAAAATTGTAAAGTGCTCCAAGCGTAAGACGATTCTTTCATGAAAAGCACCTAGTTATATTTATTAGTACGATCTTGCATTTATTGTGCGTCAAGGCGGGCGACGAGAACCGTGAGCTCTAAATCTCCAAAATAGTGTTAAAAACAGCAAGTTGTTCGAAGAAAAAAGGTTGATGGTAAGGCCAATAGCAACTTTCAGAAGAGAATAAGAAAACTAGGAAAACCCGAGAGCAATTTGCAGATATAGCAGCCTACATAAAAGTAGAATCAACTTCCAAAAACACACGGTAGCAACAAACAATGCTTTATCGCATAGGGCAGCTACGTGTGGTACGGAAGAGCACGCGATGGCAAACCAAAAAGCGCTTCAGCATGGTACGATATGAAAAAAGGCGGCAGAGCGTGGTATGGAAATGAGAACGACGGCTGGACGTAGAAGAAACATGTGGAGTAATATCCCTAGGCGGGAAATCCTCCCAAGTTGTTCGCAGCCTTGCTCACTTGTGAGGTAGGCGCAGTGACAGGGCCCTCCGTACCACGTGGTCTTCGGCTGTAAAACAGAGGTGACTTCTGCCTATATCGACGGAGGTGATGTCGAAAATCAGGTGAACAGCTGGTCAACGTAGTGCAAAGGTCCGTGTGAGCGGTGTTCAGGTCCACGGAGATTCCAGAAAGGAAAAAGGAAAAAGGGGAAAAATCAAAAAGTATAGTACAGCCTGGCAGGTCGTGCGGAAAGCACAAAGAAACTCGGCGGTGGGGGGTGTTGCTTGTTCAGCCAGCATGGCAAAACTCAATACAGAGTCCAACTGCTATCTGTTCCAACAATATAAAGTAACGAAAATGGTAAAAACAGTGAACACTGGGCAAACCCACGGGATAAGATAGATCAGTAGTCCTTGGTGATACTCTGCAGGTGAGTATAACGAGACCAGACGCGGTGAAACCACAGCAGGAATTGGGCACTCTGCTTAGGCGGGAAACTCAGAGCCGGGTCAAAGCTCTTTTTAACTCCAGAATGAAACGGCAAGGGCGTCTTCTCTTAATTGCTATTGGGTCACATTAAACTAAGAACACTACTACTATACTGTGACACACTTGGGGTCGACACTCTTTTGTCAGTTGGTGGCACTGCCGGCCAAGGCACAACACAACACGTGTGATTCATGCCAACCATGAATAATATCCGTACGCTTGCCACGCGTCCATCTGTTCCAGATACCACAGAAATCAACCACAAAGGTTCCAAAAATGCCATTTGAAATTCATATCGAACTTCACCCAATATTTCCGAGAGTCCACTCACACCTGAGTTGAACGGACGCCACATCGGCATTGAATCATTCATGATCCACCTCGCCTAGAGAGTATGCGCACACGTATTTCTCTACAAAACAGTCTGAATTAACAGATAATGAATGGGGCAGTGGTGGCTGGATGGAGTGGGAGGGAGACACACGGGCGATGACGATGGGATGTCATGCCTGGCTTTGAAAAAGCGCGCTCTTGACACAGAACGACTTGTTACGGTTTCATTTGTCAAGATACGTTAGAGTTGCTCTTTTTTTTCCTATTCCCCTATTTCCAGAATAGCATCGCAGCATTGGCTACTGAAGAACTTTCAGTTTCGATTCATTGAGATGGGCCCTTTTTAAAAAACCTTCTGCTGCGCTGTTCCTTTTCAATCATTTTTTAGTCCATCTACGCTATGTAGATTATCCCTTGGCCCTTTCAAACGCTTCAACACCAAAGCGTAAGATTGCTCTACAGTTGTCTTTCAGCTGAGCTGCTGCCATGCTGTCCAATGGGCCTTTCCAAGAAAAGCCACTCTGAGAGAATGGCAAAGTTGAAGCCAATGAGCTCCTATAGAATAGAACCGCACTCGCCGAAAGCTTCTCAGTGTGGAGGGGGTACGTCGACCCCAGTACAGAACGACGAATATCGATTTCTACGTAAGTTACACAACAGATACCCCCATTTCATGAATATAGGCAGCAATCTAACAACTCAGTATTGCTGTCCCCATCAACCTCGCTTTCTCGATGACCACTAACATCGACGTAACCACCAAATTGTTTTCCTCATGTTGCACAATACAGGTTTCACATCTTCCCGCTTCCGACATTCTCACTGCAAATGAGTCCAGAAACCATACAATCCTTGAAAGCCTTCTTATTTTGCCAGTGGTGCTTAGCATTCACAATCAAGCTGGTAGACTCCGATAATTGTCTAACGTCACGTCGAACGATATCCAAGCCCTTGAATTACACAAGAAACGGAATTAATCGTGCGATTCACAGCAAGTGTAGCACTGATTGGTATCAACTGTTATCATGCGGTCATGATGTTGACTTTATCATGAGCATCAATATACGAAAATCTGACTTTCTCAACGAACTTGTTTCTCAGTTTGAAAATATGCGCGCACGAATGCTTGCTCACCCTCCGATCACCAAAGCAACTAAACGAAAAGGTTTTCGTGGTTATATGAGATCGGTTGACGTACTCGGTTTAGCACTGTCGTATCTGAAAACCAGCGGTATGATGTCTACACTTTGTCCGACGTTCGGATTGTTCCCAGTCAGTGTGACTAACTGACTTGAATGTGGAATGAACGTTCTGTGGAGCGATATCCCTATCTGGGAAATTCTCCCAAGAAGTTCGCAGCCTTGCTCTCTTGTGAGATAGGCGCAGTGACAGGGCTCTCCGTACCACACGGTGTTCGGGTATGAAACCGAAGTGGCTTCCGGCTATACCCACAGAGTTGATACAGAGAATTGGGTCACTAGCTGGTCATTGTAGTGCGCAGGTCCGTGTAAGCGGTGTTCCGGTTCACGGAGAATTCAGAAAGGGACAAGGGAAAAAAGAGGAGAAACGAAAAGGGGAAATTACAAACCGGGTGGTCGTGCAGAAAGCTGAAAGAGACCCAGCGGTGGGGCGTGTAGCTTGTTCAGCCAGCACGGCAGAACTCAATACTGAGTTGAAGTGCTATCTGTTACCATAATAGAAAGTAACCAAAACGTTAAAAACAGTGAACACTGGGCAAACCCCTGGGGTAAGACAGATCAGCTGTTCTTGGTGATAATCTGCGGGTGAGAATAACGAGACGAAACGCAGTAGAACCTCAGCAGGAGTTGGTCAATTTGCGCCCGCGATAAACTCAGAGCCGAGGTACAACTTGTCTTAATTTCCGAATGAAACGGCAAGGCCGTTCTCCCTTAAGTACTATTGGGTCACAATAAACTAAGAATGCTACTACTATAGTGTGCCACACTTGTGTTCCACACACTTGTGTCACTTGGTGGCACTGGCGGCTACGGCACAACACAACAAAACACGTGTGAATCATGCCAACCATGAATAATATCCATACGCTTGCCACGCTTCCATCTGCTCCAGATACCACAGAAATCACCCACGAATGTTCCAAGAATTATTAAAATTCATATCGAATTTCACCAAGTATTTCCGATGGTGCACTCATACCTGGGTTGAACCGATGCCACGTCGGTATTGAATCATTCATGATCCACCTCGCCTAGAGGATATGCGCGCACGCATTTCTCTACACGTTCTCTTTCCGCTGTTGAGTTCGGGGGCTGTTCCAAATGCTAAAGAAATATGACCGTCAGTGACTGAAATGGGGCGGTCTTCACAAGCGCTCGCAAAAGCGAAGCCGAATATTGCGATGTACCTGAAGGCTGTGTTTAGGTTTGCAGATGGCGGAAGATTTCGGTGTGCAAAGTATGATGATTCTAACCTCCAAAACGCATACTCTGAAGGGTTCACGCAGAGTACCGGGGTCCCTATCCTTTTCGTGTCGTAGTTCTTTGGTGAAATTGTTCATGCTGCAATGAACTATCCTGGTTCATGGCGTTATAGTAAGGTGGCCGGAATTTCAGGGCTATACTGGTCGAGGTTACCGGAC
Source organism: Gracilariopsis chorda (assembly GCA_003194525.1). NCBI lineage: Eukaryota > Rhodophyta > Florideophyceae > Gracilariales > Gracilariaceae > Gracilariopsis > Gracilariopsis chorda. Next base: position 200,716 of record NBIV01000084.1, read on the forward strand.
AAAGAGACCCCACCGGGCTTTGCAATTCTCAGTGATAGTACGTTTATCACCCATCCGAACGTGACGAACCCAAAAATACTTCGTTGTCATAAGACTAATGAGGCTGGAAAAGCTTCCAAGTCCTTCTAAATGGCATCGGTGGATTGTGTGCTTCAAATTCTGTACCCTGCGTACAGACAATCTTGGAAATAGGGAGTAAATGCCCTGAAAGTGCCGTGTAGAAGATTATCATAGTGCTTCCAGCAGATAGCTGCAAACGGTATAGGATCATTGCTGTGTGTTTCTATTCTATGAGATATCGAAAGTGCACCATCCGCCATAACCAAATTAGGTCTTTGTTTAGCTAACGGAATGTTCTTTCCGCATAGAAACCGAGTTGGTTTTTCGATTCTTTAGAGCTTCCTGAACAACTTTGTGGTCGGCATGAGTATTTGTATGCAGCTTACGAAGGCGTATTGATTGCATGATGGTTTCTTGGTCTACCAAAAGGTTCTTCCTTGAGCTTTGCACTGTTTGGAGTTTGTGAGAACTTGCATTGAAGCTGGTTGTGGCTGATAATGGTCTCGTGAAGTTCAGCTGTCGTACGGCGGGCATTGACCAGTCCCAGGAGCAAAAGCAGCAGTTCGATAGTTTCCATATGCCTGGCGATCTGCTGCTGATGTTGGGCCAAATTGAATTCCACTGTTCGCCTACCTAGTATACTGGGCAATCCAGCTGCCAATTTCTGAACGTTATGGTGTTCGTAGAACGTTTTTCAAGAGCATTGGCGTCGAGATGCTAAACAATACAATCAAAGCAAACAATATTCTTCTGCAGATGTAAAGGCGTTTGTGTTCTTGTGAGGAACTTTCCAAGTAAGTTCAAGTGGTTGATTGTGGCGTCAGGAGTATTCCGCGTTCCGAGGCAAACTTTTTGCCTAAGTTACTGACGACGATTCATACCAGGACGGTAATTCCTGCGGCATAGCCAGTGCCGAGCAAAACGTCCGTAAAAATAGACTTTTAGAATCGGTCTAACAGATGGGTTCCGATAGGTGGTGGTCTCCTTAGTATACGAGCGGCGATCGGGGGAAGCCTGAAAGGAAATCCGCAAGCACTAAGCGGATAGCGGGTTCACTGGGCGAACGATAATCCTACAGGCTCTGCTATGGGACGCGCTAGGTACTGGCAGCTTATAAACCACATCTAGGGGATGACGTAATAGTGTACCTGAAGATGAGTATAACGAGGGTGAAACAGACGAAGTAGAACAATCCCCGAGGGTGCTTGGTTTACATCCCCGGATGTGGAGCTCCAGCGGCTCAATATATACAGTGCCACGAGCTGACCTCGACGGAAACTATCTACTGTATCCTATAAAAATCTAAATTAATTTGTTCTACGGAATTGAATTACAGTCCACTGGAACGATTCTTCTGGAGCGGTGTGCCACGTGGCACCAGTGAGAAAATACTAGTAATCCGTTAGAAATCTTCCGTCACAGCTCATGCCTAAAAGCATATATGATACCAGCTGTGCTACAATTCTGGGCAACTGAGGGTACCCACATGGGCTATTGGTGGGTACCCTGGGTGATGCCGCTCATATGTGGATTGCACCACTAATTTGGTTGTCGCACTGTAGTTGCTTGCCTCGGCGCACGTGCCTACAATATCGAGATATTTTATGATTAGCAGTAGCTAGGAGCGGTCTTCCGTGCGGTACTTAATGGCCGGCATTTGGACCTTCCCACAGAACGCGGACAAGGAGGGCATGAACCCAAGGCCCTAGTCTTGGATCCTTACTTGGATTTCCGAAACTAGTGCATGAATTGCGGCTTCTCGCCCCCTTCCGAGCGCATCACTCGCAAACTACTTATCCGTGATTACACGTTCCGTTGCGCACCACCGTTCGGGATATATATAGGACACTGGCTGCTGCAAGCGCACCACTTCGTATAGGGTTATTTGTGCGGATAACCGCGGGCTACCGAGTCCCTTTAGGGAAGTATTGGTGATACCACACGAGTTGTTCTCTTGACCTAGAAGATACCTTCGACGTTGATTGTGAGACATTACGTGTCAATCCGATAACAGAAGTGAAACGGGTCATCTCGAGTTCCATACTACACGCTCCGGCCACCCGGATTGTAACCGCATGACCACCAGCCGACTGAAATTTGGCTGCAAAGTACTGCGCAGAGGATACTTTGCATAGTCCAGACTCGTAGTCGTTCGAGTTCGGGACAGCACGGTCCTTCTGCACAATCCCTGCCGACGGAGTTTCTAGCCACTTCGTTCAAAGCTGGTAGCCTCTTCTATGGGCAAGCTGTCAGGTCAAGGGCCCGATCGACAGGCACGGTCCCATCTGAAGCTGATGTACCGGCTGCGGGGGCCAATCCAACCACAGTTGTCGGAATAGCGGCTAACCCCGCTAGACCCTCACAGGAGAACAGGCTACGCCCTGGAGTGACAGGTCTTCGAACTGATTCGGAGTCTCACAGAAACCGTATCACGGAATTGGAAATATAGCTCGCTGCACTGAATGGGTCCCCGGACAGCTTACGTGTGGAACACCGCGCACTGGCAGGCCAAAGTCAGAACGCACACATGACTGCAACAGTTCGGACAATCTGAGATGACTTTAACCAGTTGATGGAGCGTCAGGGAAATGCATCTAGACTACTACCGGGAATGCCCGTCAATTTGGAGAAGTTTCTCACTCGTGTCAACTCTCGCCTAGAAAAGCTAGAGGCCACGGTTAATGCGCAGACCACTGCTGGTTCGATTGAGATCGATGTCAAACAACCCATTGCTGTGTAATAACGCTCGAAGAACTCGAAAATGGAGCATTGGAAGTCGCAGAAGCCCCTATCAGATTAAGTTTCGGATGATTCCAAACACTTGCAACACGATAGCTCCAGTTCAGCACAATCTGAGGAAGATACATGACAGGACATATCCAGTGATAATGATACCCGCAGTTCCAGAAAGAAGAGACGCAGTACTTTTGCTTGGATACGCCGCAAGAAAGGCCCGTCAAAGACGGTACTTAAGATTCTGCCATGCACAAAACCGGTATGTAGGAGGATCACTGACAAACGCCTTTACCGTTTGAAGGTACGGAAAATGAAGCGAACAAGTCACAAAACCGGTAGGGTAAAGGATCAGGTCAAGAGACTGAGAATTGGCACGAGTGATCTCAAGTTTGACGGAAAAGACCCCATCCGGACCTTCGATTTTCTTTCTCGGTTTGTGACCGAAGCGGATATGCTAGGAATAAATGAGGCCCAAAAGTACGTGGCTCTACCGCACCTCATGATGGGTTTTGCCCTGGAACAGTATCGCGACATCTCTGGCTCACTAACATTGGATGAGGGTGAAGTCACTAACTGTCCAGAAGCTGAGCAGTATCTGCTGCGACGTTACGCGACATATAACGCCATTCTTGAAGCGGTACTTACTCTCAGGGATGTTAACCAGGAACCGGAACCGAACGAAGTGGGGTATAGCTCTCGCTTGCATAAGGCTGCCCTTAGGTGTGGAAATGTTCACTAGACAGGCGGGAAGATGACAAAATTCGTGGACGGACTTGATCCGGTCATAAATTCGTTGGTTGCAAGACAATGGGAGAACCATGCAGGCATGAGTTTGTTGGAAATAGTTGAGTTTGGGCAAGCTGAAAGAGATGCGGTCCGCGCCTGCGGACAACAATGCCGAGCGACTGCTTTCGCGGCACCAAACGACGGCCCAGACCGTACATCGAAGTCTAAAACCAGCACACTGCTGTATGCGGACTCACCCAAGGATTCTTGTTACTCTACATCTATCCAAGAGGAACACAGAGACATGCTAGGTGACGTGACGCAATACCTGGATCATGTAGAATCGTCTATTCCGACAAAGGAGCTCCCTACTATTGGCATGTCCTCCGAAGGCTCGGAACTTCTCCTCATGGAGAGAAAGCAACATCAATACGATTTACAGTACTTGCGCAAGGAGGGGTCACTCCCAGTAAGCCTAGATGGTTCGATAACCTCGCCGTCAACCGCCGTTATGTTCACCCTCACTTACTTCGAGAAGGAATTATCGTTTATGTGTGCTATGGACGCCTCCATCTGGCCGTCGAACACACTCCCCTGGCAAGGGATTTGCTTCCCGTTCTCGCAGATTAAGTGGCTCTGATAGAAGCCAAATCTGCCCGAATACCGGCGACAATGTATTGGAAAGCTAATGGATTTGTTGCTGCGGACGCACCGCGTATAAAGGGCATACCCGCGTTGCAGCACACCGAGGCCCCACAGTCCCATCAGACACGTGATGAACCAGCAACTGCTCTGGCGAAAGAGAAACTGAAGCATTCGGGAGACCAAAGGAGGAGCCCCAACTAGTCGGTATAAATCGACTCAGGTGTGCCGACTGAGAAGACTCCTTTCCCTTGCTCCCCGGTATTGAGGCCCAAGGTTCTCTTTAGGCCAGAAAAATCTTGATTTGCCGGACCTCAGACGCAATTTGACTGCGGATTAATTTGACCATGGCGACGTTACCGGTGCCGCGGGAGACGAATTGACCATATTATGGTTACGGCAAGACTTAACCATAAGGTGTACGCCGACATCGGCAGTACCCGACGCTTGTTATGAACACGTCTTGCGATGTTGGATACCGGCGCAGGACCAAATTCTAGCAGGGTATCTGAATTCAGCCCCCATGATCGAACCAGCATAGGCTGCGGATCGCTACTGGATATTCGGGATGCAAACAAGAAGCATCTTGATAGTCGTGGCCCAATTCGACTGGTTGTTCGAATGGAAAACCATGTTGTCATGTTAGAGTCATTGTACGTGTGACATTGGCAGCCCAAGGTGTTCTTGGATGCAAGTACTGTGAACGCTTTATGGAAGAAATTCGAGCTTTCCTTTGGGAACTGGAAATGGAAGACGGGAGTACTGTCCCAATGGTTCGTAAGCCGTTGAAACCAGCTTCACCGTCGGTGCCTTTGCCACCTTCCCAGAATGCTGGTCCGAGTGGAACACCGTCTCCAAAGATCAAAACCACACGTGGGGTGGAGTTTCCTCCGAAGTCCCAAACGTGGGCTACGGTCACCACTCAGCGTCACGGCCTCGTCGTAATACAGCAGCTGTCTCATACATATGAACGTAACGGTATACTTGGATGTTGGTGAGCAACTTTAAATCTCACCTGGTCAGGTTGCAAAATTACAAATGGGTTGCCGTGGCCTTACTACTACCAACGGGATTGGTCCCAACGCTTATTTCCCTAGCGAAAATTCTGGGTATCTCGTTACTCGACGAAATACAGCCGCCTAGTACGGCAATCGTGGAGCACTCAGAATCAAAAGACAACCCGAGCACCGGACACTTACCACCGTTCGTTGAACGTTTGGATCTTTCTCATGTACCGGAACAGCACCGGAGACGCCTACGCAGATTACTGCAGAGTGGAAACTTCGGTGAGTACATCAAAAGACTAGGGAATGCCACCGTATTTACGATGCTTGACGCAAATTGGGGATACTGGCAAGTACCCATTGCAGAAGAAGACCGCGACAAAACGGCCATTGTGTGCCATGCCAGTCTTTACCGATTCAAGCGAATGCCATTTGGACTCAAAAACGCACCGGCCACGTTCCAACGAGCTTTATACATTATCTTGTCAATATACAAGTGGAAGACGTGTTTATTCTATCTCGAGCACATCATCGTTTTCAGTAAGAACATGGAAGACAATTTCAGAGACGTTGGGCTCATACTCAAAAAGTTTCAGGAAGCCGGAATCACCTTGAAGCTCAAGAAATGTGAGTGGTTCGCGGATAAGGTCAGGTACATTGGACACCTGATCAAACCAGGACGACTGAAGATGGACGAAGCCTTGACTGCGGCAATCCGCAAAGCTGTCCCTCGCAGGACACAAAAACAATTGCATGCCTACCTTGGCTTGTGTATCGTCTACTAATGGTTTGTTACGCGTTACTCGCATAGTGCCGCGGCTCTGAAAGCGCTTATGAAAAAAAGACAACCAACGAAGTTGAAAGAATTCAGGCAAGCGGAGAAGGACGCGTCTGAACCCCTAAAGGAAACGCTGGTATCAACACCTGTAATGGCCCTCCCCATACTCGGGATCCCATATGTTGTCCATACCGACGCAAGTGAGTACCAAGTGGGTTGCGCCTTATTCCAGTTGTACCCTAATGGTGAACGGAAACCTATTGCTTACTGGTCAAGGTCGCTGTAGACAGTGGAACGCAATTACTCTGTCTCCAAAAAGGAATGGCTTGCTGTGGTTTGGGCCCTCACGACCCTACGTCTCTACCGTCAAGGGGTACATTTTATCGTCAATACGGACCATTCGTGCCTCTGCTGGCATCTCTCGATATCCGACCCATCGGGAGGTTTAGTGCGCTGGCCGTTACGCCTCTGTTATTTTTTATTTGATGTCAAGTACAAAACGGGACATTCCAACGTCCCCGTAGACGCACTTTCGGTGTTGAATACATTGCAAGAAACCCAGACGAATATTGACGATGAAATTACCTGTGTCATGGCCCAGGACACGTCTCTATGACCCCAGCTCCGAGGCTGAACATGAATGTGGTGCAATGCCCCAAAGAGGAAAAACACCGAAAGACGTTCGGGATCTTCCTCTCACGAGGTGAACCCAGTTGGGTAGAGCCCTCCCAGAGGTGTCACGGCGAAGCCGGTTTGTAAGAGCAGGGACACCTGTCGCGACTCGCGCAGGGAGGTGAAGGAGTGGAATTGGTATCCGCGTGAGCGGGGTGTGATCCTCAGTAGAGGTATGTTTCCACGTAAGTGGGGGTGTGTGAGCAGATGCGCACACGAGGGCCGCGGATAGCGGGAGGTGCTACCCTAAAAAGGGGAAAAGGAAGGGCGAAGAGGAGGAAGAGTGGATGATGTGAGTCGCGAGAGCGACGAGCAGATACGTCAATGCCGGTGGATAGGACTCCCTATACAGGGCGAAACACCAATATGATTGGAACAATTATACTCCCAAGGATGGGCTTCTTTAGATGTGCAAAGGGATTAGATGTCCCGTGGTTTCCGGTGTTTCCCTCCAAGGAGGAGTAGAATACGCGCGCAAGCGGCAACAACTAAAGCCAATTCCCCAGGTTGGGGTCCCTTTTTCGGGGAAGGTTTACTGGTGCGACGGCAGTGCGCCGTCGCACTAAGTACTAGCTTCCCAGAAATGGATGTGAAAATAATAAATAATATTAACTAAAATACTCCACATTTCGTGGCAACATCCACTACTGTGGCCAACCGCCAATTGACCCAAAACCGTGTCCCACGTGTCCATATCCACCATAGTGCGGCGTAGTTCATATACACACTACACAACCGATAATATCGGGAAAGCGTTCAAGTACCTAGAATCCCTCCCTGAGGGCATTGCACTTCATATCCCCCCACTAAGACGGGAAAAAGACCGCGGACGCGGAGGATTCCCAGACGAAAATGGGTGATAAAAGCGCGTGCTCTGTCTCCGGTTTTCCGGTAAAACCCTCTGCACCAGAGTCACCAAGCGCCCAAACGACAACAACAGCCACCCTCGACAAGGGAGAAATGAACGAAGACAACAACATCAACAACCACAGCCAACCTCCGAGACTTCTCGGGCGATACACCACCGGTTTCCGGTCAGTTCCCCTGCCTCAGGGCGATCGAAATCCGGTACAACCAGGGAATATGGCTGCTGCAGCCGACCATCCCTTCGCACTACCACCTTCGGTGGTGTCCTCCGGAGCCACTCTGGTGTCCAACTGGCCAACCTACAACACCCTGGTAGGGCTCAACCCGATGAATCGGAATCACGCGTCGCGCCTGCGCCTTGCCCCGTGGTTCCACCCGGTCGCTGTCCTCAATGAGGGATTGGTCACCGCTTATGCGGAGGGCTCAGACACCCTTCTGGGGGATCTGCCGAGAGCAGTCACCACATCGTGGGAATGGCGTCACCGGATGGCGATTCCGCGTCACCACCTCCGAAGAAATTCGGGCGAGACCGTCGCTGCAGCGCAGACCGCGTTGACGCGCATGGCGTACCAACGGCAGAGCCGGGCTCCATTCGATGTACCGGTCCCACTGGAGTTTGGCTTCGACGTTAGCTACTTCCGCACTCGCGGGCAGGTTGGGTACGGCGAGAACCTGTTCCGCCTCGAGACCCTCGCTTGGAGGAATTTCCCCGCAGCGCGGCAAGAAGCCCTTTGCTGGGAGCGACCGATTATTCGGGTGGAGTTCAGGTACCTTCCCCGGCAATACCGGTCCAACTTTCTCCAAAACTTCATCCGCTACGAGTGGCGTTGGCGATCCCGATTCGGGTATTTTATCCCGTATGAGAACGTGGAGATAGAGCGGATTGCGCCGCCTCACCGACTAGGTCGGTATGTAGCACTCCCCGAGTGGTGGCGCTTCCATGAAGCCTGCCGGGGGTGCTACATAGGACTCCCGCCGGTACTTACGTACCTCGGTTCGCTGCTCATGCGGGATCCCCGGTCGGGGTTGTGGTCCGTAGTGGTTACGGAGTGGGCGGCCCGCACTGCGGCTTATATACTCAACGAGGCGTACGACCAGTATCGTCTCTGGTTCCTTCAACCGCGTGTGCGGGCAGCGATCCGAAACCTGGATCTTCGTATCCCCCTTGGGGGCCAGGCCAACAATGAAGAGGTCCTCCAATTACTTGGGTACATCGACAGCGTTAGCTGGAGTGAGGTCCCGCCGGAGCAAAGCGGTCGTCTGGATGGCGGCAGCGGTAACACCGGTGGTCCGGGACTAGAAACACCGCCCTTGCGGGGGATTTTATCTACTTCGACCCCTGGGAGTTCCGGGAAATTTCCTCCGAGGAGGCGCGCGAGCTTCGCGATACGCCCCGGCATGTGCCGGAAGACCACCCGGTGGGGTACGTCAATTCTGACGACTACTGCCGCGCATACGGCGGGGATGACCCAATGGTCGATAAAGAACCGGAAGAACCCGGGGAGATGGACGTAGAGGAAACCGGCGCTAGCGCGGAAGCTTTCCCAGAGGGGGTATCTCCGGCCGAGCCGGCTGCTGACCATTCGGCGGCAAGTGCCGGACCTTCTATCCCCAGCGGGGTGACGGCGAATGAAAACGAGATCATCGCACGTTTCCTCCGGGGTGCCGGTCTTAGCGCTGCCGAGGTATCGGGGATGTCAACACCATGGCGGACGCGTTGGCCTACCGCCTTGCTGGGGGTTACGCCCCGGACGATGGGGGTGAGTGAAACCTCTAGTCCAGTTTCCTGGTTCTTCTTTCCCTGGCTATGCCAGTTAGTGTAGTGTAGTATTGTGGGGAGCTGGCTGCTCCCTTGAATAAACTTTCCCGTTTAGAACGGTGCTTCTCGGTTGAGTTCTCCGTCTTCGACGGACCTTGCCTTGTTATCCTTTCCTATCGCTCTCCGCTCGCGCGGCAACGTTACCCAACTTGGGCATTAACCAGCGTGGCTGGGGCTGCAGTTCCTGTTTGACGGTGGTATCAGAGGACCTGCGACCGTGGGAGGTGTTCAATTGGCTCCCACGTATCCCCACTGGGGTCGTACCCGTACCAGCGGACGCGGTATTGTAGAATACTATCCTGGTCCCAGGTGTGTCCGACAAGTCGGTCTACTACGAACTCTCGTTCGTAGACCTGCCAGCCGTGCCGGGTGGTGGTTATACTTCCTTGCGGGGGCTGCCCACTGTGCGGTATAATGTCCCTTAGCAGGGTTTTCGGCAATAACTCCGGCGTTGCCGTGCGTTGTGATAGCGACCGCTGCTCATGCGGGAAGATATCCCTCAAGAGGGTGTGTGGTGCCACGGTTTTCCCCGGCAAGTCATTCCCCATTGGCGCAGGTTCATTTCCGCTTTCGCGGTATTGCGGGCGAACCGCCAGTCGGCGGGGACTTGGGTTCCGCCTTCGCGGTTGAGCTCACGAACCGCGAGTTTGCGGGAAGATGACCGCTCCTGCGGGATCGGCATTTCCACAATCCCCTGGGGGGTCCCGTGCGACACGGTGATTGAGTGGCAAACCGCCTCCCTGCCAGGCGCACGAGCGCTCTGCACCATACGTTCCGGCGATGCCGTGGTGTGCCCGGCTACTGACGGGTTGCCTGGGCTAACTCCGGGACACCGGTATTTTGGTCAAAATTCCCCTTTTGGGGGGTGCCGGGCAGGTGCCGATGACACCCTTTTCAGGGGCTTAGCCGCTAAGTGCGGTGCACCGTCTCCACGCGGAAGAGCAGCGTCCGGTATGACCGGTTTCGAGCGTGCGATGGCGTGCGCTTTTTCCGAGTTCCTCGGTTCTTCCCCGCAGCGTTGCGGGAGGTGGCGCAAATTATTCCCCGGAACGGGGGCTTCAATTCCGTCGACGACGGGAGGCGTTTCCGGCGCTTCCGGGCCAGGGCCTGAAGCTTCGGCTGCGGCATGGCTGCCTTTTTCCCCAGGTTGGATGTGGGGATTTCCCAGCGGCGCTGGTGTATCTGGGCGCCTCTTCTCCGCAAGGCGCGGGTCAGATCGACCTGATTGAACCACTTCCGCGGGGACTTCCGCCAACGGCGGCTTCGAGGCATCGCCCTGTTCAGGGGATTGGAGGCAATCGTCACCATACTCCCTTATCGGAAATCCTTCCCTGACAGGGGTGTGCTGTAGTTGCGCTTCAACTTCCCGTGTAGCACGGTATATTTTCCGCGTTTGTAGCGATGCCTCCTGGGATGGATCGGGCGATTGCATTTCCGCTGTTGCGGTATTGGAGGGAGGCTTCTCGTTTTCCCGTGACAAACGGTGTATTTGCCGCTTTTGCAGGGCCTGGGCGTCTGGTTCCTGTTGCACAGCACTGCCCGGGAACGGGGGATTAGTGTCGCGTGACATACTCCGTGCTCCACGGTCAGTGTTCCGTATGTTACGGTGTGTTTCCCGTTGCGATGGCGATATCGTTCCTCGAAAACGAGTGTTCTCCTCCCCCTCCTTAGACGGAGCGGCGGGATAAGGGATAAACTTCCCCGCCTGGCGGGTATAAATGCGCGCCAGTGGGGCAGACGTGGTAGGGGCGGGCGCTGAGAGGCCCGAATTACGCGGCTGAGCCGGTGAGTCCGACAGAGTCGGTAGGTCTGAGAGTCCCCGGCTGGGGTGTGGTAGTACCGTAGGCCTAGTACTCCCGGATGATTCCGGTGTTGCAGAGTCCGTAGAAACAGGGTTGCCTGGATCCAGGACTACCTCTGACGAGGGAGGAGGGGCAAGGACAACACGGTCACGGGAAACCCGTTCGTGCGTGTCGCCCATCTCTACCACGACAGTGTCGGTGTTCACAGAGATGACCTTGAATAGTCCATCCGCCACAGGCGAGAGTTTATGGCGCTTCTCCCGTTCTGGGTTGTAGTACTCCTTCCTGATGAAGATGTAGTTATTCGCCCGAATCGGGGACGGTTTTCCTCGCAAGCGAGCATCAAAATCCCGCTTGTAAGCGGCTTGGGCCCGTGCCATAGACTTCCGCGCAGCGGGGACCAGCTTGGAAAGCCATTGCTTCCATTGCTGCCGGTAGATACCCACTGATGGGAAATTGTCCAAGGTAGCTTGGGGTTCCAGCGCCACATGCGGGGTTGTTCTAGATAGAACCAACTCGAATGGCGAAACTCCGGTAGTCCGGTGTATCTGCGTATTGTACGCGTAGGTTACCGCATCAGCGTGGAGATCCCAATTCGATGGGCGGTCAGCGACGTAGGAACGTAAGGCCGCGAGTAACGTCCGGTTAAACCGTTCAACTTGCCCATTACACGGGGGGTGGTAGGTAGTCGTGAACAAGTTCTTGACATCCAGGATGCGACAAACATCCTGGAAGAACTTGCTCACGAACTGTTTCCCGTTATCGGAGAGCACCTCCACAGGGGGACCGTAGACAAAAATCCAGTGCGTCACCAGAGCCTGGGCCACCGTGAGAGCGGTTATCCTCCGAAGAGGGACAGTCCATACCAGCTTAGAAACGCGGTCGGTAATGAAAAGTAGAAACTTGTTTCCACGTTTTGTGGTGAGTAGTGGTCCGAGAAGATCAATTGCGATAAACTCGAGTGGCGCCCTTGCGGGGAATAGTTTCATCTTCTTCGCATTTTTGCGGAGCTTGACACGATTCTTCACGCATTCGCTACCGAACCGCACAGTTGCGTAGCAATCCACCGCCATGGCGGGCCAATAGAAATCCCTTTGCAGGGTTAGGTAGAGTTTCCTCCCACCTGGGTGACCTCCGATGGGGGCTTAGTGTGATAGATGTAACACCCGCGATTGCAGGGAATGAGGTACCACAATCTGTGGGCGGGCTTCGACCTTCCTTACGAGGTAGCCTTTGTCGTTTACCCCGAAAGGGAGATCTTCACCACCGTTGATACGGGCACGAATCCTCGTACAGAATGGGTCGCCGAATTGTTCTCGGATCATTTCTTCCGGTGATACCGGTACAAAGTTTCCCGGTAACGGGTTCTCAGATTCATCTCGCGTTGCGAGTAGTTCGTCAAAGTCAGCATCCTCGTCCCAGTTTCCTGGCCCAGCCTCGATGGCACATTCCGGATTATCCGGGTCTATGGCCATGAAACATGGGACCTCATCATCCTCCGCTGGGAGTGCTTCCCCACTTGTGGGTAACCGCGACAAGGCGTCGGCTTGGGTGTTCTGCGCGCCCGTTTTATAAATGACTTGAAAGTCATATTCCGCGAAGCGCAGTCTCCAGCGCATGAGGCGTCCCGACGGGTCGGAGATATTCATGAACCACCTCAATGAGGAATGATCCATATACACGGTGAATTGAATTCCCATAAGGTAGGGGCGCAGAGTGTTCATCGCCCATACGACGGCGAGGCATTCTTTCTCCGATACGGAGTAGTTCCGCTCATTAACATTGAGCGAGCGCGACCAATAACGAATTGGATGTCGTTCCCCCTCTGGGGTGGAATGAAGAAGAGCACACCCGACTTGGTAGTCGCTCGAGTCCGTATCTACGGAGTATGGCAACCCAAGTTTTGGGAGATGTAGTATTGGTGCTGATGTGGCAGCCTCCTTTAAGGAGTTAAAAGCTTCCGATTGCTCTGGCGTAAATGTTCCCAGTTTTGGGGGGTTCCCCTTTCGCAACAATGCGTTTAGGGGCGCCGCAGTATCCGAAAAGTTCGGAATAAACCGTCGATAGACGTTGACCAGCCCCAAAAAGGAGCGCAGTTCCGTTCGAGTACGGGGTTCTTTCGCCTCAACGAGGGATTTGACTCGAGCTTTATCGATTGCTAACCGTCCAGGACGGATAATGTGACCCAGATACTTCACAGTATCTGTGAAAAACTCGCATTTCCTCAACTTGAGGGTAATTCCCGCATCGCGGAGTACGGTCAGCACGTCTCGGACGTGAGTGAGATGGTCGTCCAACGAGTTGGAGAAGATGATAATATCATCAAGGTAGACCAGACAACTCCGCCACTTAAAGCGGTTGAGTAGAATATCTACTGCACGCTGAAAGGTGGCGGGGGCGTTGGTTAACCCGAATGGCATCCACTTGAAGCGGTACGTTCCTGCGTGGCAGGTGAATGCGGTTTTGTCGCGATCCTCCTGTCTGACAGGTACTTGCCAATATCTCCAATTGGCATCAAGGGCCGTGAACAAGGTGGCGTCTCCAAGGGAGTCAATGCACTCGTCCATACGAGGGATAGGGTACGTGTCCCTAACGGTCACGGCATTTAGCCGGCGGTAGTCGACACAGAACCTCTAGGTTCCGTCGGCCTTTAAAGCCAGTACAACTGGGGATGCCCAGGGTGATTGAGCGGGCTCAATCACACCTGCGCGGAGCATTTTGTTCACTTGGGACTGCTCCTCTTCCCGAGCTTTCGGACCCCTGTAAGGGGGTTGTGCAACCGGTCGCGCACCGGGGATTAGATCAATCCGGTGTTCCGTTGCATTAATCTCGCCAAGCGAGCCATTCCACATTGTGCTGAGCTCCCGTAATATGGTACGGAGTTTGTCACGGTGCGACTCTGGCACGTGGCTGAAGTCCAGCGCTTCAAGTGCTTTTTCTGGATCAATCCGGTCGTTGCTCGATGGAGCATTGTCCTGTGGAACAGGTGTTGTTCGCAATTCCGAGTTACTCGGTATGTTCGACACTAAAGTAGCGGTTTCCTCCCCCTCCTTAGACTTGAAGTCTTCGGACGGCGGGGCGAACTCCTCAGAAGAGGTGGTAACTGCGAGTACATCGGCGGCTGTCATCTTTGTTGGCAGCATTCCCATAGGATGGGGGGTTACACTCCCAATTACTTGTTGTTTGACCAGATACTGGGGTTGTTTGCCAAGGTTGGCAACCAATATCCGGAAAGGAACATCCGGGGAAATGGAGACAATTCCATTAGCCAGCGCCAGCTGGGATTTTTCGTACAACGAGGCGAGGGGTTGTATAACCCGAAGACGGTGTTGACGGGAATTTACCTGCACCCAGACTTGGGACTCAGCTGGTATAGAAACCGAGGCAACGACGCGGAGCTTGGTGGACTCGCGGGACGCGGGCGGTGGTTCCTGCACAGCAGGGAGCGGAACTTGTTTCCGAGAGAACCGCTTTAGTGGGCGGCGAACAATCAGAACCGACGATCTATCGTCAAGTTCTACACGCCTAAGGCGGGGCCTGATTGCGTCGACAAATCTGTCGTAGTAATCACATCCCAGTATCACTGGTGCTGCCAATGAACGGCAAACGATGAAGTCCAACTTCACCACAGAGGTACCAAGTCTCACGACGAGGTCCACTGTGCCCACCGTTTGTAACGGATTGTTTTTCGCATCCGAAATGTCGGGGACCGCGTCAGAGCGGATACGAGACCCCACAAGCGGGGGTAACAATGATTCCACAACAAAGTTGGGGCCTGCACCTGTATCCAGGACGGTGAGAAACCTCACCATAAACTGGGGGTCAAGGAAAAGGTCGGCATAGACCTTATAGTTGCGCTTGGCCAAGACCAAGACTCTACCGGGATTCCGGGGATTTTTACTCCGTATCCACGGGCGACGCAACACACCGAGGTGCGCAGAGTCCGCGTCAGCGGTGTCTTTCATCGAGAGGACTTTCACCGGGGATCGAGGCAAGGACGCCTCAGGCGCCAACAGCCTCGTTTTTGAGGACGCCTCTCCCAAATGGGAGACTCCCTCAGTTAGTTTTCTGCCTTCTGCGGTGGGTTGGTTTCCTCGACAACGAGTGCTTCATCTCGTTGACGGGGGTTCCTATCCGCATAAGCGGGGGTTGCAACGGATGGTTGCGTAATCTCCCGAATCGGGGTGTATGAAGCTTGCCGCGCACGCGGGGTCTGTGGTAGGGCATGGAAAAAGTCCGTTTTAGCACGGAGGTAGGAAGCCGTCGGGACGGAACGTTTCTCCTCTGGAGTGAGGGCCTCATAATCTGCCACTACCTTGGCCATATCCTTCAGTGAACAAATACACTGAGGGGAGGTATGGCCATGGGCATAGCACAGGTGGCAAATGAGAGCCAATACCGCGACACGCAGATTATGATTCCGGGTATCGGAGAAGCGAACTGCAGGGCGGGTGTCAGACCATCCAGGCCGTTGATAACAGGAATGACCGTTTGAAAGCGGGAGTCGTTGGGGTTGAACCCGACTGTTACCACCGTACAAAACGGGATCTTCCGTTCCCGTATCACGGGTCATCTCCGTCGTCGACGGCAAATCACTGATGGGTATCGACACACCATCCCCCTGCACTAAATGCACGGTATCAAATCCCTGTCCAGGGTTCCCATCCGCAGTGAGCGGGAGTGAGGAAGCTTCGCTTTCCAGCAACAACGCCTTGGCGGATTTAGACCGATTGTTCGGAGTTCTTGCACAAAGTGCATCCCCTTCCGCTCGGGCGTGTTGGACCAGCTAGAGATAGGCGATCCTCCGCTTTTCCTCCCGATAACGGGTAACTAAACTCCGGATTGCCGGGTCAAGACCATCAATAAACATGGTACTGCGCTCCCCAGCGGGGTATACGTTACCACATCTGTGGAAAGCCTTGTTAAGGCGCACCGAGTAATCGGTCTCGGGCTCTCCAGCACGCTGGCGTGTATCTCGCAAAGCGAGGATAGCTTGCTGAGTAGCGGTGTTTGTGGCGTAGGAGCGCAGTAGGTACTGCACAGCCTCCAGCCAGCAGGTAATTCCTCCCTCAGGGGCACGAAAAGGTTCTCTGACGGAGTTGTATTGGTCCTCCGCCACTCCCCGTAAGAAATACGGTAAAGCCAAATAGGCTTGTCCCTCAATCATACCGAGGATATCGGCCTCCGCTACAAAGCAGGATAGGAAATCCAGTACTAGGACTGGGTCCTCTCCTGTAAAATACTGGTTGCGGAGCGAAAGCTGCTTTCGCTTAATGCATTCTCGCACCTTTCCCGTACCACGGGGCGTACGTCCAAGTGACGAGTCTTCGAGCCGGTAGTACCAGTATGATAAAAGCTTCCGGTAATCCGGGTTTGTCGGTTTCAATTCCCGGAGACCGGGGTGTCTTCTCCCCTTCTCGCGGGTTCGGACCACACCTTCAGTGGCCGATGACCGCTTCGAGCGGGAGGAGTAGCCTCGCTTCTCGTCCTTCGAGTCGGAGTCCGAGGAGCTCGAGCTAACCGAATGGTTTCGGGATGAGGCCGACGATGTCGAAGAATCGGAGTCCGAATATTTTCGGTGGTGTTTCCGTCGATGACGGCGTTTCTTCTTCCCAGCAAGCTGGTCGTTGTGCGATGACTCGTTTACCGGATCATCCGGGGATGGTTGGTCCATGAGGACGAACTGCTCCAGCTTCTCCAGGCGGGCACCGATCCGATCAAATCGGGCTTCAACTCCTTCGATGAAGGTGGCGGGTTGTCCTAAACTCTCCAACATGGAGTTGACGTCAGACCGTAAAATACGGAGTTCCTCGGCGACCTCCTTTACGGGGGTTGCCAAGACCATCTCTTGGAGGGATTTTAGTTCCCCTACAAGGGTGTCATGGGCTGTCCACAGAGCGCGGACCTGGGATTCCAGAGAAGTCCCCTGGGGGGTGTTATCGCCCGTTCCACGGGGGCTTGAAGCCGCGACAGCGGGAGCAGGCCGGAGTGCCTGGGGCACTGCGGCAACAGCCAGAGTCGATGCTGCATTCCCCTGCGGGGGTGATAACGAGGGCAAAAGGAGGGTCCGGGGTTCCCGGTCGGGGCTATCATTCCGCGATGAAGCGGCGCCAGTACGGCTGGAACTTGTCTGTATAGGGATACGGGGTACGAACCGAACTTCGGAAGTGTCCGCGTTGTCGCGGGAGCGACTACACGTAACCACTGCCTCCGCATCGGAGGGATTTCTCGGCATGAGAAAATACCGTTATGACGGGAAACGATCACGGAACTTCCAGTGAATGAAAACAAACCTCGTAAGAGGGAAAACAAACCCAATTCTAGGTCGGGAGACCACTTTGTGGTGCAATGCCCCAAAGGGGAAAAACACCGAAAGACGTTCAAGATCTTCCTCTCACGAGGTGAACCAAGTTGGGTAGAGCCCTCCCAGAGGTGTCACCGCGAAGCCGGTTTGTAAGACCAGGGACACCTGTCGGGACTTGCGCAGGGAGGTGAAGGCGAAGAATCGGTATCCGCGTGAGCGGGGTGTGATCCTCAGTAGAGGTATGTTTCCACGTAAGTGGGGGGGTGTGAGCGGATGCGCGCACGAGGGCCGCGGATAGCGGGAGGTGCTACCCTAAAAAGGGGGAAAAGGAAGGGCGAAGAGGAGGAAGAGTGGACGATGTGAGTCGCGAGAGCGACGAGCAGATACGGCAATGCCGGTGGACAGGACTCCCTATACAGGGCGAAACACTAATATGATTGGAACAATTATACTCCCAAGGATGGGCTTCTTTAGATGTGCAAGGGGTTTACATGTCCCGTGGTTTACGGCGTTTCCCTCCAAGGAGGAGTAGAGTACGCGCGCAAGCGGCAACAACTAGAGCCAATTCCCCAGGTTGGGGTCCCTTGTTCGGGGAAGGTTTACTGGTGCGACGGCAGTGCGCCGTGGCACTAAGTACCAGCTTCCCAGAAATGGGTGTGAAAATAATAAATAATACTAACTAAAATACTCCAAATTCAGTGGCAACATCCACTAGTGTGGCCAACCGCCAATTGACCCAAACCGTGTCCCACGTGTCCATATCCACCATAGTGCGGCGTAGTTCATATACACACTACACAACCGATAATATCGGGAAAGCGTTCAAGTACCTAGAATCCCTCCCTGAGGGCGTTGCACTTCAATGAACTACACGATGAGAGCAACTTCACTTTGGACGTACTGATAGCGCAGTCTACCAATACGGACCCGTCCGAACAGTTCGAGCGTGTCTCGTTGGAAGAGATTCTACGTGCGCAACACGCAGACGCCTTCTGCACTGCAATACGCTCCCGTCTTAGCAGAGGGGAAGGTTTTTTTTTTGTTTTGATGAACGAGGGGTACTTATTCGCACTGTCGAAGCATCGGATCAGTGCTTCCACATGTTCTGAAGAGTTTGTTTTGCATCTCGCGCATTACTACCAGTTATCTGGGCACCCAGGCGGAACTAAGCTCTATCTTACTCTCAGAAGAGACTTTATACCCCATTAGTGGTGATGGATTGTCTTGATATGGCGAAGTTATATACGTCATGGGCGAAGAATCTCATCAAGTTCTGGAAAAGAAAAAGGCCATTGAAACTATTACCGGCAAACGCGCCTTTAGAGTACGTTAGTATTGACATCCTAGGTGAGCTGATTTGCACAAAACGAGGACATAAGTACCTACTGGTAGTTACAGACCACTTCTCGAAGCTAACCCGGACGGTTCGGCTCAGACGGGTCTCGGCCGCAGCTATTGCGCAGGCTTTCATCCGAGAATGGGTTTATGTATACGGTCCACCGTTGACTTGGCTTTCAGATAATAGAAAGCAATTTGTTGCAAAGTTCTTCCAGGACGTGTGCCGCATTCTCGGCGTGAGGAATGTGTTTACCCCGACCTACCACCCACAAACGAGCGGACAGGTTGAACGTTTTAATCGCACACCCCTCGCCGCTCTTTGGCACTACGTCACGGATGACCTCAAGGATGAGGATTTCTACGCAGACACACTGTGCTACGCCTACGACACGCAGGTACACTCGACCACGAAAATGGCCCCCTTTGAGCTGGTCCTATCCGGTCGCTCGCCAACACTACCAGTAACGCTGGAAGAATACAGCAAATCAGACGCGCCAACAGCGGCGAAGCACCACCTCAAGTGGAGGGAAGACCTAAGAAGACGCGCGGAGCAGGCGGCAAGGGAACTGGGAACGGCGCAGACCCACTACAAGTCGAATTGCGACGCCAGTCTGCTCCCAATAATTCCGGATCTTCGGGTAGATGGTCAAGTTTTCCTGCGTGTTAAACATCCAGATGGGACGGCACCGGAAGGATGGAAAGAGCTCCAAAGAAGGCACAAGCTATCCCCAGTAGTGTCGGATCCGTTTGAGATAATCAATCTTGACTCGGAAACGGTGCTGATCCGCAGAGACTACGAAGTCGAAAGAATCTCACGCGATTGTTTGTTGACAGCCCTATCCCCACTCGAGACGGATCACCGGTACAAGCCACTGCTGCTCAGCGAGAGAAAGTTGACCGTCTGACCACGGAGGTAAAAGTGGCGTCACAGCCACTCAGCAGCCCGGAAGTATCCCACATTCCGCCTCCCGGACGAGCCGGTGTACAGCAGCCACCGTTGGCACTATAGGCATGGCACACCGCCCCATATTGGCACGAGTTGGCCACGTGGAGAATACCCCGCAGACAGGGTCTGATGCTGGCGCTGTCACACGTGAGGTGTCACTGGGAAGCCCCAAGATGACCGTTCATTGGTCGGGCAACGCTGGCAAAAACGCCGTTCCGCCTCCCTGCAGAGAGCGCGCTCCCGTCGAGCTTCCACGACCACGTGAAGAAGAGGAAGCCACTGACCACAGCGTCAAGCTGAAGAAGGCGGCCCATCTCGAAGTGGAAAGTGAAGTGCAACGCCCTCAGGGAGGGATTCCTGGTACTTGATTGTTTTCCCGATATTATCGGTTGTGTAGTGTGTATATGAACTACGCCCCACTTCGGTGGATATGGACACGTGTGACACGGTTTTGGGTCGATTGGCGGTTGGCCACAGTAGTGGATGTTGCCACGAAATTTGGAGTATTTCTAATAATTCTAGTTAATTGTATTTATTATTTTTACACCCATTTCTGGGAAGTTAGTACTTAGTGCGAAAGTGCACTGCCGTCGCACTAGTAAAGCTTCCCCAACAAGGGACCCCGAACCTGGGGAATTGGCTCTAGTTGTTGCTGCTTCCGCGCGTTCTCAACTCCTCCTTGGAGAGAAACGCCGTGAACCACGGGACCTCTAAACCCCTTGCACACCTAAAGAGACCCATCCTTGGGAGCATAATTGTTCCAATCACATTGGTTTTTCGCCCTGTATAGGGAGCCCTGTCCACCGGCATTGCCGTATTTGTTCGTCGCTCTCGTGACTCACCCCCGCCCATTCTTCCTCCTTTCCCTTCACTTTCCTCCTTTCCCCCTTTCAGGGTAGTATATCCCGCTACCCGCGGCCCTCCTGTTTGCAACCGCTCACACATCCCCACTTACTTGGAAACATACCTGTACTGAGGATCACACCCCGCTCACGCGGATACCGATTCCTCGCCTTCACTTCCCTGTGCAAGTCGCGACAGGTAACTCTGGTCTTAGAAAGCGGCTTCGCCGTGACGCCTCTGGGAGGGCTCTATCCAACTGGGTTCACCTCGTGGGAGGAAGATCCCGAACGTCTTTCGGTGTTTTTCCCCTTTGGGGCATTGCACCACAAAGTGGTCTCCCGGCCTAGAATCGGTTTTTGTTTTCCCTTTTTCGAGGTTCGTCTTCCACTTCCCGCAAGTTCCGGAACCGTTTCCGTCGTGAAAGTAGCTCTTCATGTCGAGGCAACCCTCTGATGCGGAGCGTGCGGTCACCCGCAGTCGTTCCCACGATGGTGGAAAAGTCCCCGAAGTTCGGTTCATATCCCGCATTCCGAAGCGGACCGGCTTCGGCTTTGCTGGTGGACCCTCTTCGAGGAATTCAAACCAACCCCGAAAACCCCGGAACACTCTTTTGCCCTCGTTGTGACCCCAGCAGGGGAATGATCCATCGACTCCCGCTGTCGCGGTATCAAACTCCCGTGGAACGGCCGACAACACCTCCCAGGGGACATCCCTGGATTCCCAGGTCCGCGCACTGTGGACCGCCCACGACACCCTTGTATGGGAATTGAAATCCCTCCAAGAGGTGGTTATGGCAACCCCTGTGAAAGGGGTTGCCGAGGACCTCCGTATCTTACGGTCTGATTTCAACTCCGTGTTGGAGAGTTTGGGGTAACCCGCCACCTTCGTCAAAGGAGTTGAGTCTCGATTTGATCGGATTGATGCTCGCTTGGAGATACTGGAGCAGTTCTTTTTCATGGAAAAACCATCCCCGGATTATCCGGTAGCGACTGCGTCTCAAAATCACCAGTATGCTGGGAAAAAGAAACGCCGTCATAAGCGGAAACACCACCGAAATTACTCAGACTCGGATCCTTCGATATCGTCGGATTCATCCCGAAATCTTTCGAATAGCCCGAGCTCCTCGGACTCCGACTCGGAGCACGAGAAGCGAGGCTACTCCTCCAGCCCAAAGCGGTCATCGGCCACCGAAGGTGTGATACGCGCCCGGCGAAAGGTGAGAAGACACCCTGGTCTTTGGGAATTGAAACTGACGAACCCGGATTACCGGAAACTTTTATCATACTGGCACTACCGGCTCGAAGATTCGTCACTTGGACGTACGTCCGGTGGTACGGGAAAGGTGCGAGACTGCATTAAGCGAATGCAGCTCTCGCTCTGCAACCAGTATTTTAATGGAGAGGATCCAGTCCTGGTACCGGATTTCTTATCCCGCTTTGTAGCGGAGTCCGATATCCTTGGTATGAATGAGGGACAAGCCTATTTTGCTTTACAGTATTTCTTATGGGGAGTGGCGGAGGACCAATACATCTCTGTCAGAGGATCATCTCGCACCTCCGAGGGAGGAGCTACATGTTGGCCGGAGGCTGTGGAGTATCTACTGCACTCCTACGCCACAAACACGGCTATTCAGCAGGCTATCCTCGCTTTGCGAGATGCACGCCAGCGTGCTGGAGAGACCGAGACCGATTACTCGGTGCGCCTTAAGAAGGCTTTCCACAGATGTGTTAGTGTATACCCCGTTGGGGAGCGCTGCACCATGTTCATCGACGTTCTTGACCGGGCAATCCGGAGTTTAGTTACCTGTTATCGTGAGCATAGGCGGAGGATCACCTACCTCGAGCTTGTCCAACACGCTCGAGCGGGAGGAGATGCACTTCGTGCAAGAACCCCGAAAAATCGGGTGAAATCCGCCAAGGCGTTGTTGCTGGAAAGCGAAGCTTCCTCACTCCTGCTCACTGCGGATGGGAACCCTAGACAGGGATTTTATACCGTGCATTTAGTGCAGGGGGATGGTTTGTCGATACCCACCAGTGATTTACCGTCAACGACGGAGATGAACCGTGATACGGGAACAGAAGATCCCGTTTTATACGGTGGTAACGGTCGGGTTCAACCCCAACGACTCTCGTTTTCAAACGGTCACTCCCGTTTTCAACGGCCTGGGTGGACTGACACCCGCCCTGCGGTTCGTCTCACCGACACTCGGAATAATAATCCGCGTATCGCGGTGTTGGCTCTAATCTGCCACCTGTGCTATGCCCATGACCATACCTCACCTCAGTGTATTTGTTGACTGAAGGAGATGGCCAAGGTAGTGGATAATTCTGAGGCCTTCACTCCAGAGGAGAAACGTTCCGTCCCGATGGTTTCCTACCTCCGTGCCAAAACGGACTTTTCCCATGCCCAACCACATAGCCCGCGTGCACGGCAAGCTTCAAACACCGCCAATTAGGAAGATCGCGCAACCATCCGTTGCAACCCTCGCTTATGCCGATAGAAACCCCCGTCAAAGGGATGAAGTACTCGTTGTCAAGGAAACCAACCCACCGCCGAAGGCAGAAAACTAACTGAGGGAGTCTCCTCTTTGGGAGAGGCGTCTTCAGACCAGAGGCTGTTGGCGCCTAAGGCGTCCCCGCCTCGCTCCCCAGTGAAAGTCCTCTCGAGGAAAGACACCGCTGACGCGGACTCTGCGCATCTCGGTGTGTTGCGTCGCCCGTGGATACGGAGTAAAAATCCGCGGATTCCCGGTAGAGTCTTGGTCTTGGCCAAGCGCAATTACAAGGTCTATGCCGACCTTGGCCTTGATCCCCAGTTTATGGTGGGGTTGCTCACCGTCCTGGATACAGGTGCAGGCCCCAACTTTGTTGTGGAATGATTGTTACCCCCAATTTTGCTGTCTCGTATCCGCTCTGACGCGGTCCTCGACATTTCGGATGCGAACAACAATCCGTTACAAACGGTGGGCACGGTGGACCTCGTGGTGAGACTTGGTACCTCTGTGGTGAAGTTGGACTTCATCGTTTGCCGTTCATTGGCATCACCAGTTATACTGGGTTTTGATTACAGCGGCAGATTTGTCGAAGCAATCAGGCCCCGCCTCAGGCTTGTAGAACTTGAAAACGGATCGTCGGTTCCGATTTTTCGCTGCCCGCTAAAGCAGTCCTCTCGGAAACAAGTTCCCTGCTGCGCAGGAACCACCGCCCGCTTCCCACGCGTCCACAAAGCTCCGCGTCGCTGCCTCAGTTTCTATACCGCCTGAGTCCCAAGTCTGGGTGCAGGTAAATTCCCGTCAACACGGTCTTCGGGTTATACAACCCCTCGCCTCGTTGTACGAGAAATCCCAGCTGGCGCTGACTACTGGAATTGTGTCCATTTCCCCGGATGTT
The DNA here is from genome assembly GCA_003194525.1 of Gracilariopsis chorda. NCBI lineage: Eukaryota > Rhodophyta > Florideophyceae > Gracilariales > Gracilariaceae > Gracilariopsis > Gracilariopsis chorda. The sequence continues at coordinate 224,642 of NBIV01000084.1, forward strand.
CCTTTCCGGGTATTGGTTGCCAACCTTGGCAAACACCCCCAGTATCTGGTAAAACACCAAGTTATTGGGAGTGTAACTCCCCATCCTATGGGAATGCTGCCAACGAAGATGACAGCCGCCAATGTACTCGTAGTTTCCACCCCTTTTGAGGAGTTCGCCCCGCTGTCCGAAGACTTCAAGTCTAAGGAGGGGGAGGAAACCACTACTTTAGAGTCAAACATACCGAGTAACTCGGAATTGCCAACCACACTTGTGAAAGAGGAAAATGCTCCGTTGAGCAACGACCGGATTGATCCGGATAAGGCACTTGAAGCGCTGGACTTCAGCCATGTGCCAGAGTCGCACCGCGACAAACTCCGTAATATGTTACGGGAATTCACCACTATGTGGGATGGCTCGCTTGGCGAGATTAATGCAACGGAACACCGGATTGATCTAATCCCCGGTGCGCGACTGGTTGTGCAACCCCCTTAGAGAGCAGGTCCGAAAGCTCAAGAAGAGGAGCAGTCCCAAGTGGACAAGATGCTCCGCGCAGGGGTGATTGAGACCGCCCAATCGCCCTAGGCGTCCCCAGTTGTACTCGCTCTGAAGGCAGACGGAACCTGGAGATTCTGTGTCGACTACCGCCGGCTCAATGCCGTGACTGTTAGGGACACATAACCCATCCCTCGTATGGACGAGTGCATTGACTCCCTTGGCAGGTACCTGTTAGACAGGAGGATCGCGATAAAACCGCATTCACCTGCCACGCGGAGACCTACAGCTTCAAGCGGATGCCATTTGGGCTGATCAACGCCCCCGCCACCTTTCAGCGTGCAGTACATATTCTACTTAACCGCTTTAAGTGGCGGAGTTGTTTGGTCTAGCTTGATGATATTATCATCTACTCCTACTCGTTGGACGACCACCTGACTCACGTCCAATACTTGCTGACCGTAGTCCGTGATGCGGGAATTACCCTCAAGTTGAGGAAATGCGAGTTTTTCACTGATACTGTGAAGTATCTGGGTCACATTATCCGTCCTGGACGGTTAGCAATCGATAAAGCTCGAGTCAAATCCCTCGTTGAGGCGAAAGAGCCCCGTACTCAAACGGAACTGCGCTCCTTTTTGGGGCTGGTCAACGTCTATCGACGGTTTATCCCGAACTTTTCGGATACTACAGCGCCCCCGAACGCGTTGTCGCGAAAGGGGAACCCCTAAAAGCTGGGAACATTTACGCACGAGCAATCGGAAGCCTTTAAATCCTTGAAGGAAGCTGTCACATCAGGACCAATCCTACATCTCCCATAAATTGGGTTGAAATACTCCGTAGATACGGACTCGAGGGACTACCAGGTCAAGTGTGCTCTTTTTCAAACCACCCCCAAGGGGGAACGACATCCAATTGGTTATTGGTTGGGCTCGCTCAATGTTCATGAGCGGAACTATTCCATATCGGAGAAAGAGTGCCTCACCGTCGTATGGGCGATGACCACTCTGCTCCCCTACCTTATGGGAGTTCACTTCGCCGTGTACACGGATCACTCCTCATTGAGGTGGTTCATGAATATCTCCGACCCGTCGGGACGCCTCATGTGCTGGAGACTCCGCCTCGCGGAATATGACTTTCAAGTCATTTATAAAAAGAGCGCGCAGAACACCCAAGCCGACGCCCTGTCGCGGTTACTCACAAGTGGGGAAGCACTCCCAACGGAGGATGATGAAGTCCCATGTTTCATGGCCATAGACCCGGATGATCCGGAATGTGCTGTCGAGGCTGGGCCAGAAAACTGGGACGAGGATGCTGACTTTGACAAACTACTCGCATCGCGAGATGAATCTGAGAACCCGTTACCGGGAAACTTTGTACCGGTATCACCGGAAGAAATGATCCGAGAACAATTCCGCGACCCATTCTGTACGAGGATTCGTGCCCGTCTTAACGGTGGTGAAGATCTCCCTTTTGGGGTTAACGACAAAGGCTACCTCGTACGGAAGGTCGAAGCCCGCCCACAGATTGTGGTACCTCATTCCCTGCAGTCACGGGTGTTACATCTATCACACTACGCCCCCATTGGAGGTCACCCAGGTGGGAGGAAACTCTACCTAACCCTGCGAAGGGATTTCTATTGGCCCGCCATGGCGGTGGATTGCTACGCAACCGTGCGGTTTTGTAGCGAATGCGCGAAGAATCGCGTGAAACTCCGCAAAAATGCGAAGAAGATGAAACTATTCCCCGCAAGGGCGCCGCTCGAGTTTATTGCGATCGATATTCTCGGACCACTACTCACCACGAAACGTGGAAACAGGTTTCTACTTGTCATTACCGACCGCTTTTCCAAGCTGGTACGGACTGTCCCTGTTCGGAGGATAACCGCTCTCACGGTGGCCCAGGCTCTGGTGACGCACTGGATTTTCGTCTACGGTCCCCCTGTGGAGGTAGTCTCCGATAATGGGAAACAGTTCGCGAGCAAGTTCTTCCAGGATGTTTGTCGCATCCTGGATGTCAAGAACTGGTTCACGACTACCTACCACCCCCAATGTAATGGGCAAGTTGAACGGTTTAACGGGACGTTACTCGCAGCGTTACGTTCTTACGTCGCAGACCACCCAAAGAACTGGGACATGTACGCTGATGCGTTAACCTAGGCGTACAATACGCAGGTACACCGGACTACCGGAGTTTCGCCATTCGAGTTGGTTCTATCTAGAACACCCCCGCCTGTGGCGCTGGAACCCCAAGCTACCTTGGACATTTCCTATCAGTGGGTATCTACTGGCAGCAATGGAAGCAATGGCTTTCCAAGCTTTTCCCAGCTGCGTGGAAGTCTATGGCACGGGCCCAAGCCGCTTACAAGCGGGAGTTTGATGCTCGCTTGCGAGGGAAACCGTCCCCGATTCGGGCGAATAACTACGTCTTCATCAGGAAGGAGTACTACAACCCGGAACGGGAGAAGCGCCATAAACTCTCGCCTGTGGCGGATGGACCATTCAAGGTCATCTCTGTGAACACCGGTACTGTCGTGGTAGAGATGGGCGACACGCACGAACGGATTTCCCGTGATCGTGTTGTCCTTGCCCCTCATCCCTCGTCAGAGGTAGTCCTGGATCCAGGCAACCCCATTTCTATGGACTCTGCAACATCGGAATCATCCAGGAGTACTAGGCCTACGGTACTATCACACCCCAGCCGGGGACTCTCAGACCTACCGACCCTGTCGGACTCACCGGCTCAGCCGGGTAATTCGGGCCTCTCAGCGCCCGCCCCTACCACGCCCGCCCCTCTGGCGCGAATTTACACCCGCCAGGCGGGGAATGTTATCCCTTATCCCGCCGCTCCGTCTAAGGAGGTGGAGGAGAACACTCCTTTTCGAGGACCGATATCGCTGTCGCAACGGGCAACACGTAACATACGGAACACAGACCGTAAAGCACAGAGTACGTCACACGACACTAATCCCCCGTTCTCAGGCAGTGCTGCGCAACAGCAACCAGACGCCCAGGCCCTGCAAAAGCGGCAATTATACTGCCCGTCACGGGAAAACAAGAAACTCCCCCCCGAAACCGCAGCAGCGGAAATGCAATCGCCCGATCCATCCCCGGAGGCATCGCCACGAATGCGGGAAATATACCGTTCTACACGAGAAGTTGAAGCGCAACTACCACACACCCCTGTCAGAGAAGGTTCCCCGATACGGGAGTATGGTGACGATGGCCCCCAATCCCCTGAGCTGAGCGATGCATCGAAGCCACCATTGGCGCAAGCCCCCGCAGAAGGGGTTCAATTAGGTCCAGCAGACCCGCGCCCTGCGGAGAAGAGGCGCCCAGATACGCCAGCGCCACTGGGAAATACCCACATCTCTCTTGGGGAAAAGGCAGCCAAGCTGCAGTCGAAGCTTCAGGCCCTGGCACGCAAGCACCGGAAACGCCTCCCATCGTCGACGGAATCGAAGCCCCCGTTCCGGGAAATAACTTGCGCCAACGTCCGCAACGCTGCGGCGAAAAACCGAGGAACTCGGGAAAAAACGCGCGCCATTGCACCCTCGAAACCGGTCGCACCTGACGCTGCCCCTCCTCATGGAGACGGTGCACCGCATTTAGCGGCCAGGGCCCTGAAAAGGGAGTCATTGGCACCTGCCTGGCACCCCCCAAAGGGAAATTTTGACCAAAATACCGGTGTACCGGAGTTATCCCCAGGCAACCGGTCAGTAGCCGGGGACACCACGGCATCGCCGAGACATATGGTGCAGAGCGCTCATGCGCCTGGAAGGGAGGCGGTTTGCCATCCAAACACCGTGTTGCACGGGACCCCGCAGGGGATCGTGTAAACGCCCATTCCGCAGGAGCGGTCATCTTCCCGCAAACTCGCGGTACGTGAGCTCAACTGCGAAGGCGGAGCCCAAGTTCCCCGCCGACTGGCGGTTCGCCTGCAAAACTGCGAAAGCGGAAACGACCCTGCCCCCATGGGGAATGACGTGGCGGTGAAAACCATGACGCCAAACACCCTCTTGACGGGTATCCTCCCGCACGAGCAGGGGCCGCTACCACAGCGCACGGCAACACCGTATTCATCGCTGCACACCCTGCTAAGGGACATTATACCGCACCGCGGGCAACCCTCGCAAGGGAGTAGAATCACCACCCGGCACGGCCGGCAGGTCTACGAACGAGAGTTTGTAGTAGACTGACTTGTCGGACACACCTGGGATCCGGATGATATTCTACAATACCGCGTCCGCTGGTACGGGTATGACCCCAGTGGGGATACGTGGGAGCCAATCGAACACCTCCCACGGTCGCAGGTCGTGCGATACCACCGTCAAACGAGAACTGCGGCTCCAGCCACGCTGGTATATGCCCAAGTTCGGTAACGCTGCCGCGCGAGCGCAGGGCGATAGGAAAGGATAACAAGGCAAGGTCCGTCAAAGACGTGGAACTCAAACGAGAATCACCGTTCTAAACGGGAAAGTTTATTCAAGGGAGCAGCTAGCTCCCCACAACACTATACTACAGTAGCTGGCTACGCCAGGAAAGAAGAACTGGAGACGGCGCACGCGCTTTTATCACAGATTTTGTCTGGGAGTCCTCCGCGTCCGCGGTCATTTTCCCGTCTCAGGAGGGTGATATGAAGTGCAACCCCCTCAGGGAAGGATTCCTGGTACTTGATTGTTTTCCCCATATTATCGGTTGTGTAGTGTGTATATGAACTACGCCCCACTATCGTGGATATGGACACGTGGGATATGGTTTTGGGCTAATTGGCGATTGGCCACAGTAATGAATGTTGCCACAAAATGTGGAGTGTTTCTAATAATTTTAGTTAATTGTATTTATTATTTTTACACCCATTTCTGGGAAGTTAGTACTTAGTGCGACGGCGCACTGCCGTCACACCAGTAAAGCTTCCTCAACAAGGATCCCCAAACCTGGGGAATTGGCTCTAGTTGTTGCCGCTTCCGCGCGTTCTCAACTCCTCCTTGGAGAGAAACGCCGTGAACCACGGGAACTCTAACCCCCGTGCACACCTAAAGAGATACATCCTTGGGAGCATAATTGTTCCAATCACATTGGTGTTTCGCACTGTATAGGGAGTCCTGTCCACCGGCATTGCCGTATTTGTTCGTCGCTCTCGTGACTCACCCTCGCCCATTCTTCCTCCTTTCCCTTCACTCTCCTTCTTTCCCCCTTTCAGGGTAGTACATCTTGCTACCCGCGGCCCTCCTGTGTGCACCCACTCACACATCCCCACTTACGTGGAAACATACCTGTACTGAGGATCACACCCTGCTCACGCGGATACCGATTCTTCGCCTTCACCTCCCTGCGCAAGTCGCGACAGGTGTCCCTGGTCTTACAAAGCGGCTTCGCCCTGACACCTCTGGGAGGGCTCTACCCAACTGGGTTCACCTCGTTGGAGGAAGATCCCGAACGTCTTTCGGTGTTTTTCCCCTTTGGGGCATTGCACCACAGAAAGGAACTCCAAAATGGAGAAGTTCTTGAGCACTGACCGCACACTGGTGGACACACGGAAAACGACCCTGGGTCTCCGCTACCAGACAGTCGGCAATTGCCGAAGCCGCTTCTCCTCGAAGCAACCCCGAGGCAAACTCGGACAATACGGACCTTCCTAGAAAGGACCTACCAAGGCGTACAGTAGCCACAAGGGCTTTGTCTTTGCTGATACTCTCAGAAAGTCCAAATTCTAGCTTAATCGGGAAAAGCTCGGAAGTGTCTAGGAACAAACGGACGGCCGTGGGAAATAGGGATACCTTGCAAGGTGAAGAACCTAACTGCACCGCATTGCACGAAGGGAATGCTCTCGCCAAGAGGGATTCCCAGAACGCGCAGACACGCGAAAGCGTGGAGGACTGGGAGTAAGTTATCGACCGCATCGTCGATAACGCTTTAGACAAGGATGACCTCAAGCTGCGATATCGAGTGCGATGGTACGGCTACCCACCCGAAGCAGACACGTGGGAACCTATCTAGAGCCAATGTTGGTTGCACGTGGTTCGTTATCACCGCAGGAAGAAACTGCCGTTACCGCCGAATCTCGTTGAAGCTCTCGTCGGTTTGCTAGTGGACATGATGGACATAGACGCCCTGGACCACCGAAGTGGAACGAAAGAGACGACTCCTGATCCCAGGGAAGGAATGGATACTGAAGACAGTACAAAAACGTCTGAGGCAATGGTGCCGTCTCAGGAGTCGGGACTGGACCGGAAGTCGAGTCAGGTGGCTGCTGTTGTTCCTGTTGGCAGGGTTGGTTAGAAGATGTGTTTATCGTTGGGCAAAGAGAAGAGTTCTCGAGAAAGTCAGTCGAATTTGCGTTGGATCGGTCCGGAGATACCAGGGTTCACTCCATGGCTCGCCACTGGTAAAGGCGATTGCTCGGCAAGCTCCACTCTTAACGGAGGGGATAGGTGGCGTCAGGAGTATTCGGCGTTTCGAGGCACATTGTTTGACTAAGTCGCTGACGACTATTTATACCAGGACGGTAAGTTCGGGCAACAGGGGATAAACGCATGGGCTATTGGTGGTTGCACTGGGTGATGGCGCTCATATGTGGATTGTACCACTAATTCGGTTGTCACAAAATAGATGACTGGCACGGCGCAAATGCCTATATTATCTAGATATTTGAAGATTAGCACTAACTAGGAGCGGCGGCTGTCCGTGCGGTACTTGGAGGCCGGCGATTGGACCCTCTCAGAAAACGGAGAAAAGGAGGGCATGAATCCAAGTCCCTAGTCTTGGATCCTTACTCAGATTTCTGAAACTAGTGCATAAATTGCGGCTTCCCGCGCCTTTCTGAGCGCATCACTCGCAATCTACTTACCCATGATTATACATTCCGTCGCGCACCACTGTTCGAGGTATCTATAGGACACTTGCCGCCGCAAGCGGCACCCCTTCGTATAGAGTCATTTGTGCAGATCACCACGAGGTACCCAATCCTTCTAGGGAAGTGTTTCTGATACCACATTGACTGCTGCTGATGCAACGGGATTTCCCTGCTTCTTTTACTGAATTTGCACTAATAGATTGGGACGCGGTAATACAGCTTTACTACTTGTCTCTGCAGTCGTTGATGGTAGTTTTGAGGGACGAATTCTAAGGATATTTGTGGAGTACTTCGTCATGTGAACGAGTTCCAACAAGATCGGCAATTCTTCATCATCGCTCGACAGTACCCCAAGGACGTGTTTCCCTTGATTTCGAAAGCAGTGGAAGCTCCTCTTGTGTCCATGGGTGTGTTAAAGTTATCGTAGACTCTGAACGGGCTATATGTGGGAAAGGCTAAACATGGAACTGCTTGGAAATCCTGTGGAGCTGCGAAGACTGTTCATGGCTGCCACAGGATGCCTAATTATCATCTTCCAAGACCGAAAAAATTACCGGAATGTGTGTGAATAAAAGGTCATTCCTCAGAACGTGAAGAACTGCTTCTTCCACATCTTTTCCTTCACCACGAATAGAGTTAATAACTTGATTTTGCGTGATAATACCTTCCATATTTCTTTTTGACCACATTCCTTGCATCGCTTTATTTTACTAACAGGTCTGTCCGCAGCATTATGCAAACTGATATCCACATGAGTTACCTTTTAATCCACATTGCTGTTGACGCTACATCGGACGCTACATCGCCTATATTTCGCAATCGTGCGTAAGACCTCTCTCTGCGCCTATGCCAAACCAGTGTACGACAGCGCAAAGCATTTGTGGCCATTCCATTTTTGAGCTGCCATCGCTTATGTGCGTGCTGGTTTAGCATTAATACCAGTTCGAGGTCCTTGAAAGTCTTCATGCCATTCATTGTCTTCACAGCCATCTCTGAAATCTCGCTTTTCAACGTTGCGCTTCACTGACCGCATTAATGCCTGGGCGACCCACCCCAAACACACCGCACGACTCCATTTGCCTTGAAGAATAGCTCACAGTCCCGTGCATGCCCGATGCACACACCGATCATAAGTATCACAAATTAATAGGTGACTAACTCCATTACACAAGTAACACACGTCATCATGCTCCAAGCTTTGCTTTCAAACGAGCTCAGACTAGCAGCTGCCGAGGTAACTGTGGCTTCGAAGGCATCATGCCATTTTGATGCGGGAGAGAAGCAACTGCGGTTGACATGATGTGACTTAGCATTCTTTTGGCGGTTTTTCGTTTGCAGATTGGGCAGCCACCGTCAGGCATTGCCAATATTCTGGAGATGCAGTTGGGATAGAAGATACCACTGCACTGCAGTTGATGAGTTTCCTCCATGTAGTCGAGACGTATGGAGCATTTGAAACTGGCCACGAGTTTTTCGACGACTGGTGGGAGCTTTCTGAGAAGTTGTAGAGTACATACTTGAGTGTCGGCTGCTGGACGCGCTTTGGAAGTCGATGAGGATGTCCGGCAACTAGCAAAGTTGTTGAAGCAACGGTTTGAAAAAGCGACGAAACGAAGTGGTTAACTATTGGAGTGTTTGAGTTGTTGGCAAAGCTCGGCTATGGCAGCATCAAAACCAGCGTTCATGAGAAGCTTTCCGGAATCTTAATAAGAGAGTTCAAGAGGCAATATGCATTAAGTGGTGGTACAAATTATACGTAAATGCATTATATGCTCAGTAACAGGTAAGTCATCTTCTTATTTTCCGTGCAAGGCAGTTACTTGGCGATCTAAATCTCAATTGTAGATCCATCGATGAATTCGTGTAGTGGATGGCAAGCAACCCACTAAAAATAGCCACGCCATCCAACGGTTGAATTGTGAATTCACCTTGCCACACATCGTTGGCCATGCAAGCCAACTCACGTCCGCTTAGAGATTGTTTCCAAATAGGGAAACATTTGGGTGGTATATAAGATAGATATACGACACCACCAGGTAAAACAGAGGCATCTAACTACGAAGCCTCGACTTCACGCACAACCCCGCGCCTTCTTATCGTGAAAGCGCACAGTGATCACTGCTGATAAACGGTATCGTAATCGTTCGATCCAAAATGACGTCCGCGTCGACGTCGCGATCAGACTATGCCGAGACACAGAGCGACCCGGCTTTGCAGCAGCCGTCTTCCGTTTCGTTTTCAATCAGCCATTCCAGGCTCAACCTTACCGATCATCGATCTATTAGACTTTGCCTTCGCCAATACGACCAATACGTGAAAGAAGTAACCGCTCGTGCTGTTCAGTTGGCCGTAGTAGACCCGATCACGACAGAACCAGTCCGCCCGGTAAATTTGACATACTGTGTGGACCCAGAATGGATAGGGTATTCAATCGCCTTGGATTACATTCCTGGTGTAGAACATCGACGAAGATAGTCGGTAATTTGGGTAAGAATTTGGCTTCGAATGGTAATTTGTCCAGGAATTTGGCTTCAAATGAACAATGATAAGGAATGTTTTATTGTAGTTCTATAGATGAATACTACGTTTACTGCTATCTCTACAGAGCGTCCACTTTCAATAAAGAAAAGGTCTATAAAAACCTTCTCTCTCAGACGAGAGACACAAGGGCGACCAAGTTCGAACTTCAGACCTTTCTCAGACCTCGGGGGCCCCCATCTTCATCCTCTTTCAACAACAATCAACCTGTCCGTTCCGTCATATTATTATATAATAATATACCCAAATACAAAAGTAAGTTATTTTAATCAGTATAGCCGCTACAAAGTGGTAGCATCGCACTAACCAATACTACTTTAAGTGTCTGAGCAAAAGAAAAGTCCCCCAAAGGAAGAAATAAGTAAGGAAAAATTTATTTTACCACCTTCGATTACAGCCGATGATTTATATGAAGACGATGATGTATCAGACTTTGAAGATGTATCCGTAAAAGAGGTACCTATACCACGCACTGACAAAAGCAACTTTTGCAACTACTGCAACAATAATAAGAAGGAAACATCTTGGGGAGAGCACAACGTTTCTCAGGAACATTACGTCGCGCTATCGAAGGCGTTCAACTTTAAACTTTATTGTGACTATTGCCGTCATCTATTCAACTCTACATTCGAGTACTACGCGCACTTACGCGTTGCAGAGCATATCAATCGTCGACGCAGGGTGGCGCAAGTGTACCGCGCGGCTCGTAGGGCTCATAACGCTCCCCCGCTAACGAGGACCACTGGGGCAGTACCTCCATTTGGAGTTGTGAAAGAGATACTTAAATTTCTTAAACGTCAGTAACCGTTCACGGTACATATGAATAAAATTTAATTGATTTTCTGCATTTTACTACTTGTGCACAATTGCCTCTACAGTACTCCAGAAGAAATAGAAAACTAATTAGAAATCATTTCTATTTATTAATCTATCGTCAAACGTATCTTGTACTATAGAGAGCCAAAAAACAGTAGCCATTACAGAATAGAAATACGAATAACATTAAGTATACTCAATTTTCTAATCAAAGAGCTATCGGCTACTCTCTAACAGACCAGTACAGTACTACACATCAAGTAGATATTCAAATAGCACAAACAAATATAGTAAAATACACATTTCAATTGAAACATCAATACGACACAGTTTATTCAGGGACAGGATCAGACATTATCCTAATTCTAGTTGTAGAGACCGAAAACGATAAGTATTATCTATGTTGTAGTAGCACCAAATAACAATAGCCCAATTAGTTAAATGCAATCTCTCTAGAACCAAAAAGTATATTATTTACTCTAAACCCCTGAACACAAAATGGAAGGAGATCTACTCGAACTACAAAATAGGATTAATATATTATCCCAACAAATGAATCAAGTAATGCAAGTGAATAATCATCTGAGTAATGCACTCAATCAAAATATGCACAACACGGATGCCTTAAAAATAGGCAAGCCAGAAAAGTTTTCAGGTAAATATGCAAGGTCATGGTTACAATCGTTAGAAAATATATTTTCGAACGTAAACGAAACAACCTCAGAAGAAAAGAAAATCAAATATGCAGTTAGCTTTATGACTGGCCAAGCCTTAGAATGGTGGGAACTTATAAATATAAACGATGAGATAAATATTGACTCATTCAATATATTCAAGAAATTGTTGTTGGAATATTTTGAACCTGCAAATAGGGAACTTAACGCAAGAAGAATACTATCCAGTATTAAACAAATGGGAAAGCTATATAGCGTCACAAATTATAATAGAGAATTCACAAAGTGGTTATTGCAAGTACCAACAATGTCTCTTGAAGAACAAATATTTCTATATAGCAAAGGGCTTAAACAGAATATTCGCATTGAACTTGAAAGGGCAGAACCAAATAATCTACAAGAAGCAATGAATATTGCCGATTGAATGGATGCCATTTTTTCTTCACAAAGGTTTAATTATAACTTTCGTCCCTATAATCAAAATAGAAAACGAAATAATAATGATGAACCTACTCCAATGGAAATTGGAAATATTCAACGTTTTAGTAATAAAAACAGACTAACGCCGGATGAAAGACAGAGACATATAAAAGATAATCTATGTTTCAAGTGCCATAGAAAAGGGTGTCGTCCTTGGAAGCATAGAGAGTTTAACAACTCAAAAAACTAGAAATGATGGATTCGGATCAAAACAAGGGACCCGAGTCCTTTAAGATTGTACAACATGAAATCGCAAAAAAAACACAAAAACAACACAAAACCAAAGAAAAACACAAAAACAAATACAATTGCTTTATGTGCGTTTAAGAATAGAAATAAGTGTTCTAATCTACTCATATTTTCAGGAGAAGGTATGACATTGGATAAAATGGAAAACTGTAATATTCTAATTGATAGTGGGTGTGAAGATATTTGTATTTCAAAGAAGTATGCTGATCAGCTAAAATTAAAAAGAAAACCAAGTGAGGTTAAAGCAGAGCTTTGGGATGGAACATTAGTCCCCATGGATGAATGTTTAGACGTTCTTAATATCCAAATTGGTAAAGCTAAGTTTAAAACAAATCCATTCATAGTTGATTTAATCGGCTATGATGTTATTCTGGGAAAAACGTGGCTTAAGCAGTACAATCCACGAATAAACTGGAAAAGAAATACTGTACTAGTCAATATTGATAACAAGAACTTCTTTCTGGACGCAGAATCTGTCAAAAGACAGAGCTCCCGTGAAGAAGCCCTGCTAAGTAAAAAACAGTTTGCAAAACTCTTGAAAAGGCAAAAGAGTAAAATATACCTTGTTACAATACACCCAAAAACGAATCAATGTGAGCAAGACATTGAGAAGAACATATCTGATTCAAAAGATGATGAATTACAGAGAATACTTGAGGAGTATAAAGATGTATTTCCAGAAGATTTACCAAAAGGTTTACCACCCAAAAGGCAAGTTGAAATGGAAATTAAGATGAAAGATGACACCGCACCCGTAATGGGACCAATGTACAAACTATCTCCTAAAGAATTGAAAGAAATGAGAAAACAAATAAAACACTTACTTAGCCATGAATTTATTAAGCCAAGCATAAGCCCTTGGGGAAGCCCTGTTTTATTTACTCCCAAAAAGGATGGTTCACTACGCATGTGCGTAGATTACAGAGCATTAAATAAAAAGACGATTAAGAATAATGTACCACTACCAAGAATTGATGAAGTGTGGGACCAACTTGGAAACGCCAAATACTTCACTACTTTAGACCTTAGAGCTGGCTATAATCAAATACGAATTAAAGAGAATGATATACCTAAGACAGCATTCCGTACAAGATACGGGCAATTTGAGTATTTAGTCACACCATTTGGCCTAACCGGCGCACCAGGTTGTTTCCAAACTTTAATGAACAACATATTTAGACCACATCTTGACGAATTTGTCATGGTTTACTTAGATGATATATTAATATACAGCAAGACAAGGAAAGAACATTTAAAACATCTTAGAATTGTTCTAGATACTCTACGAAAAGAGAAACTTTATGGGAAATTATCTAAGTGTCATTTCATGACCCAAGAAGTTGAATACCTCGGTCATATCATAACACCAGCTGGAATTAAGGTTGATAAAAGAAAGATAGAAGCTGTTGCTAAATGGCCAATACCGACGACTGTTAGAGACGTACAAAGTTTTATTGGCCTATGCAACTACTATAGAAAGTTCATTAAGGACTTTGCCAAAATAGCTACACCTCTCACAGAACTTACAAAAGAAAAAAATGACTTTGTATGGAACAAAGCAGAACAAGAGGCTTTCGATCAACTTAAGAAAAAACTAGTAAGCGCACCCTTACTAAGATGTGCGAACCCATCCTTACCATATGAAGTAACTACAGACGCTTCAGCCACAGGTCTAGGCGCAGTGTTAATGCAAGAAGACGAAAATGGTAAACGACCAATAGCATATGCCTCTAAGAAACTTAATGAAGCAGAGCAAAACTATTCTACTGGAGAACGAGAGTTACTAGCAATTATATTCGCCCTGAAAACATGGAGATCTTACCTACATGGCTCTAGATTTACTATTCTAACAGATCACCATCCCCTTAAGTTTCTAGAAACACAGAAGACATTATCTAGGAAACAAGCTAGATGGGTTGAATATATGCAACAATTCGATCACACAGTATCCTATATAAAAGGGAAAGAAAATAGAGTAGCCGATGCATTATCCAGAAAGAATACAGAAGTATGCAAAACCTCTACAGCCATTATCAAATCTCTTTTTAACCTATCAACAATAAGAGTTAGTGAAAATACTCTAAAAAACCTTGAAACAGATTATAAGAGTGATCCAGAATTCTCACAACTACTAGGTGATATAAAAGAACCATACAACATAATAGGAAAAAGGTTATATTTTGAGAATAGGTTATGCATTCCAAATGGTAAGATAAGAAAACAAATTCTCCACGACAACCATTACTCACTACATGGAGGACATAGATCTTATCAGAAGACACTTTTGCTCCTTAGAAAGCAGTATTACTGGAAAAAGATGAAGAGTGACGTGAAGAAATATGTAACTGGATGTGAAAGGTGTCAAAAGGCAAAATCTATGAGTAAAGAAATGCAAGGATTACTACATCCTTTTCCTCCACCTGTTAAAAAATGGGAAGTTATAACAATGGATTTTATATTTGACTTACCAAAAAGCGAAGACTATACAGGTATAATGGCTATTGTAGATAAGCTATCTAAGCGAGCTCATTTCATTCCACTTACTGATAAAAGTAAAGCACCAGACATTGCTCACATATTCTATAAAGAAGTATACAGACATCATGGTCTTCCACGAACTATTGTATCAGACCGGGATAACAGATTTACCAGTGTATTCTGGACTACACTAATGAATCTTTTACAGATTAAGCTGAATTTGTCAACATCTTTTCATCCACAAACCGATGGACAAACGGAACGAATGTTCAGAACACTAGAAGAAATGCTACGATGCTATATCTCCTATACTCAAAGAGATTGGATAAAATACCTACCTGGTCTAGAGTTCGCATACAATAATCACACGAATAGTACAACCAATCTATCTCCATTCTTCTTAGAATATGGGCAAGACCCAATTACAATTAATGATCTTCTACATACTGAGGAACGTAAACCAGAGAATAACACATCTTTTGATTTCTTAAGGAATATAAGAAAAGCGGAAGAAGCTGCTAAATCTGCCATAGAAATAGCAAACACCAGAAACAGTGACAATATAAACCAAAGGAGAAGACCTCAGAGTTTCAATATTAATGAGTACGTTTTACTATCCACAAAAAACCTTATGATTCCCAAAGGAAGATCGAAGAAGTTCATTCAGAAATACATTGGACCATTTCGTATCATATCATTCAATAAAAACAAAACATCGTATAAACTAGATCTTCCAAAAGAATATAAATTGATACACCCAACATTCCATGTATCGCTATTGAAACCATTTAATAGTACTTATGACGCTAAACAAAGTATGGATATCCAAAAACTAATACATAAGGATAATTCTATTCCAATACACATCATTGGACATAGAATATGGAATAATGTTATTCAATATCTTCTTCGTACAGGACAGGACGATTCTGACGACATATGGCTCAATGAAAATGATACACGTATCACTACAGAGTTACTTGATTCTTACAAATCGAACACACAGAAGTCTATAAAAGGAAAGACTTCGCTTTCTTTTCTAGTCAACTAGCTTGTCGTCTCTACCAAGCCTACAAACTTTCTACAAATGAATATCTACCACGTACAAGAATACGGACTGCTATGGGTCGCAGGCAACTACATGAAGAACCATCTTCGACCTGTACTACAAGACCGTTACAGTCAAGACGTATTACTATATGAAATGATTAATATTAGCCTCGGCTATAAACAAATCAAAGATAATCTACTTACCGAAAATGATAAAAATATGGTTCTAGCACTATTTGAGCACCTTAATTCTTCTGTCACTGGTCTACTACAAGAAGACTTTTTAGTCCAATTTCACTATCTCATTGTCGGAATGTATGGACACTTACCAAAACATGGAAACTACATTTCCATAGTTCAAGAATCAATTTCCAAAATAATTGATAACAAAGAAACATTTATCCACATAAAATGCAACGATGGAAACCCTCATCTTATATATCCCAGCAAAGAAAATCTTACAATATAAAATTAATTGGTTTGAGGACAAACCGTTAAAAAAGAAAAGGGGGAGAGTTGTAGAACATCGACGAAGATAGTCGGTAATTTGGGTAAGAATTTGGCTTCGAATGGTAATTTGTCCAGGAATTTGGCTTCAAATGAACAATGATAAGGAATGTTTTATTGTAGTTCTATAGATGAATACTACGTTTACTGCTATCTCTACAGAGCGTCCACTTTCAATAAAGAAAAGGTCTATAAAAACCTTCTCTCTCAGACGAGAGACACAAGGGCGACCAAGTTCGAACTTCAGACCTTTCTCAGACCTCGGGGCCCCCATCTTCATCCTCTTTCAACAACAATCAACCTGTCCGTTCCGTCATATTATTATATAATAATATACCCAAATACAAAAGTAAGTTATTTTAATCAGTATAGCCGCTACAAAGTGGTAGCATCGCACTAACCAATACTACTTTAAGTGTCTGAGCAAAAGAAAAGTCCCCCAAAGGAAGAAATAAGTAAGGAAAAATTTATTTTACCACCTTCGATTACAGCCCATGATTTATATGAAGACGATGATGTATCAGACTTTGAAGATGTATCTGTAAAAGAGGTACCTATACCACGCACTGACAAAAGCAACTTTTGCAACTACTGCAACAATAATAAGAAGGAAACATCTTGGGGAGAGCACAACGTTTCTCAGGAACATTACGTCGCGCTATCGAAGGCGTTCAACTTTAAACTTTATTGTGACTATTGCCGTCATCTATTCAACTCTACATTCGAGTACTACGCGCACTTACGCGTTGCAGAGCATATCAATCGTCGACGCAGGGTGGCGCAAGTGTACCGCGCGGCTCGTAAGGCTCATAACGCTCCCCCGCTAACGAGGACCACTGGGGCAGTACCTCCATTTGGAGTTGTGAAAGAGATACTTAAATTTCTTAAACGTCAGTAACCGTTCACGGTACATATGAATAAAATTTAATTGATTTTCTGCATTTTACTACTTGTGCACAATTGCCTCTACAGTACTCCAGAAGAAATAGAAAACTAATTAGAAATCATTTCTATTTATTAATCTATCGTCAAACGTATCTTGTACTATAGAGAGCCAAAAAACAGTAGCCATTACAGAATAGAAATACGAATAACATTAAGTATACTCAATTTTCTAATCAAAGAGCTATCGGCTACTCTCTAACAGACCAGTACAGTACTACACATCAAGTAGATATTCAAATAGCAAAAACAAATATAGTAAAATACACATTTCAATTGAAACATCAATACGACACAGTTTATTCAGGGACAGGATCAGACATAATCCTAATTCTAGTTGTAGAGACCGAAAACGATAAGTATTATCTATGTTGTAGTAGCACCAAATAACAATAGCCCAATTAATTAAATGCAATCTCTCTAGAACCAAAAAGTATATTATTTACTCTAAACCCCTGAACACAAAATGGAAGGAGATCTACTCGAACTACAAAATAGGATTAATATATTATCCCAACAAATGAATCAAGTAATGCAAGTGAATAATCATCTGAGTAATGCACTCAATCAAAATATGCACAACACGGATGCCTTAAAAATAGGCAAGCCAGAAAAGTTTTCAGGTAAATATGCAAGGTCATGGTTACAATCGTTAGAAAATATATTTTCGAACGTAAACGAAACAACCTCAGAAGAAAAGAAAATCAAATATGCAGTTAGCTTTATGACTGTCCAAGCCTTAGAATGGTGGGAACTTATAAATATAAACGATGAGATAAATATTGACTCATTCAATATATTCAAGAAATTGTTGTTGGAATATTTTGAACCAGCAAATAAGGAACTTAACGCAAGAAGAATACTATCCAGTATTAAACAAATGGGAAAGCTATATAGCGTCACAAATTATAATAGAGAATTCACAAAGTGGTTATTGCAAGTACCAACAATGTCTCTTGAAGAACAAATATTTCTATATAGCAAAGGGCTTAAACAGAATATTCGCATTGAACTTGAAAGGGCAGAACCAAATAATCTACAAGAAGCAATGAATATTGCCGATTGAATGGATGCCATTTTTTTCTTCACAAAGGTTTAATTATAACTTTCGTCCCTATAATCAAAATAGAAAACGAAATAATAATGATGAACCTACTCCAATGGAAATTGGAAATATTCAACGTTTTAGTAATAAAAACAGACTAACGCCGGATGAAAGACAGAGACATATAAAAGATAATCTATGTTTCAAGTGCCATAGAAAAGGGTGTCGTCCTTGGAAGCATAGAGAGTTTAACAACTCAAAAAACTAGAAATGATGGATTCGGATCAAAACAAGGGACCCGAGTCCTTTAAGATTGTACAACATGAAATCGCAAAAAAACACAAAAACAACACAAAACCAAAGAAAAACACAAAAACAAATACAATTGCTTTATGTGCGTTTAAGAATAGAAATAAGTGTTCTAATCTACTCATATTTTCAGGAGAAGGTATGACATTGGATAAAATGGAAAAGTGTAATATTCTAATTGATAGTGGGTGTGAAGATATTTGTATTTCAAAGAAGTATGCTGATCAGCTAAAATTAAAAAGAAAACCAAGTGAGGTTAAAGCAGAGCTTTGGGATGGAACATTAGTCCCCATGGATGAATGTTTAGACGTTCTTAATATCCAAATTGGTAAAGCTAAGTTTAAAACAAATCCATTCATAGTTGATTTAATCGGCTATGATGTTATTCTGGGAAAAACGTGGCTTAAGCAGTACAATCCACGAATAAACTGGAAAAGAAATACTGTACTAGTCAATATTGATAACAAGAACTTCTTTCTGGACGCAGAATCTGTCAAAAGACAGAGCTCCCGTGAAGAAGCCCTGCTAAGTAAAAAACAGTTTTGCAAAACTCTTGAAAAGGCAAAAGAGTAAAATATAACTTGTTACAATACACCCAAAAACGAATCAATGTGAGCAAGACATTGAGAAGAACATATCTGATTCAAAAGATGATGAATTACAGAGAATACTTGAGGAGTATAAAGATGTATTTCCAGAAGATTTACCAAAAGGTTTACCACCCAAAAGGCAAGTTGAAATGGAAATTAAGATGAAAGATGACACCGCACCCGTAATGGGACCAATGTACAAACTATCTCCTAAAGAATTGAAAGAAATGAGAAAACAAATAAAACACTTACTTAGCCATGAATTTATTAAGCCAAGCATAAGCCCTTGGGGAAGCCCTGTTTTATTTACTCCCAAAAAGGATGGTTCACTACGCATGTGCGTAGATTACAGAGCATTAAATAAAAAGACGATTAAGAATAATGTACCACTACCAAGAATTGATGAAGTGTGGGACCAACTTGGAAACGCCAAATACTTCACTACTTTAGACCTTAGAGCTGGCTATAATCAAATACGAATTAAAGAGAATGATATACCTAAGACAGCATTCCGTACAAAGATACGGGCAATTTGAGTATTTAGTCACACCATTTGGCCTAACCGGCGCACCAGGTTGTTTCCAAACTTTAATGAACAACATATTTAGACCACATCTTGACGAATTTGTCATTGGTTTACTTAGATGATATATTAATATACAGCAAGACAAGGAAAGAACATTTAAAACATCTTAGAATTGTTCTAGATACTCTACGAAAAGAGAAACTTTATGGGAAATTATCTAAATGTCATTTCATGACCCAAGAAGTTGAATACCTCGGTCATATCATAACACCAGCTGGAATTAAGGTTGATAAAAGAAAGATAGAAGCTGTTGCTAAATGGCCAATACCGACGACTGTTAGAGACGTACAAAGTTTTATTGGCCTATGCAACTACTATAGAAAGTTCATTAAGGACTTTGCCAAAATAGCTACACCTCTCACAGAACTTACAAAAGAAAAAAATGACTTTGTATGGAACAAAGCAGAACAAGAGGCTTTCGATCAACTTAAGAAAAAACTAGTAAGCGCACCCTTACTAAGATGTGCGAACCCATCCTTACCATATGAAGTAACTACAGACGCTTCAGCCACAGGTCTAGGCGCAGTGTTAATGCAAGAAGACGAAAAATGGTACACGACCAATAGCATATGCCTCTAAGAAACTTAATGAAGCAGAGCAAAACTATTCTACTGGAGAACGAGAGTTACTAGCAATTATATTCGCCCTGAAAACATGGAGATCTTACCTACATGGCTCTAGATTTACTATTCTAACAGATCACCATCCCCTTAAGTTTCTAGAAACACAGAAGACATTATCTAGGAAACAAGCTAGATGGGTTGAATATATGCAACAATTCGATCACACAGTATCCTATATAAAAGAAAAAGAAAATAGAGTGGCCGATGCATTATCCAGAAAGAATACAGAAGTATGCAAAACCTCTACAGCCATTATCAAATCTCTTTTTAACCTATCAACAATAAGAGTTAGTGAAAATACTCTAAAAAACTTGAAACAGATTATAAGAGTGATCCAGAATTCTCACAACTACTAGGTGATATAAAAGAACCATACAACATAATAGGAAAAAGGTTATATTTTGAGAATAGGTTATGCATTCCAAATGGTAAGATAAGAAAAACAAATTCTCCACGACAACCATTACTCACTACATGGAGGACATAGATCTTATCAGAAGACAATTTTGCTCCTTAGAAAGCAGTATTACTGGAAAAAGATGAAGAGTGACGTGAAGAAATATGTAACTGGATGTGAAAGGTGTCAAAAGGCAAAATCTATGAATAAAGAAATGCAAGGATTACTACATCCTTTTCCTCCACCTGTTAAAAAATGGGAAGTTATAACAATGGATTTTATATTTGACTTACCAAAAAGCGAAGACTATACAGGTATAATGGCTATTGTAGATAAGCTATCTAAGCGAGCTCATTTCATTCCACTTACTGATAAAAGTAAAGCACCAGACATTGCTCACATATTCTATAAAGAAGTATACAGACATCATGGTCTTCCACGAACTATTGTATCAGACCGGGATAACAGATTTACCAGTGTATTCTGGACTACACTAATGAATCTTTTACAGATTAAGCTGAATTTGTCAACATACTTTTCATCCACAAACCGATGGACAAACGGAACGAATGTTCAGAAACACTAGAAGAAATGCTACGATGCTATATCTCCTATACTCAAAGAGATTGGATAAAATACCTACCTGGTCTAGAGTTCGCATACAATAATCACACGAATAGTACAACCAATCTATCTCCATTCTTCTTAGAATATGGGCAAGACCCAATTACAATTAATGATCTTCTACATACTGAGGAACGTAAACCAGAGAATAACACATCTTTTGATTTCTTAAGGAATATAAGAAAAGCGGAAGAAGCTGCTAAATCTGCATAGAAATAGCAAACACCAGAAACAGTGACAATATAAACCAAAGGAGAAGACCTCAGAGTTTCAATATTAATGAGTACGTTTTACTATCCACAAAAAACCTTATGATTCCCAAAGGAAGATCGAAGAAGTTCATTCAGAAATACATTGGACCATTTCGTATCATATCATTCAATAAAAACAAAACATCGTATAAACTAGATCTTCCAAAAGAATATAAATTGATACACCCAACATTCCATGTATCGCTATTGAAACCATTTAATAGTAACTTATGACGCTAAACAAAGTATGGATATCCAAAAACTAATACATAAGGATAATTCTATTCCAATACACATCATTGGACATAGAATATGGAATAATGTTATTCAATATCTTCTTCGTACAGGACAGGACGATTCTGACGACATATGGCTCAATGAAAATGATACACGTATCACTACAGAGTTACTTGATTCTTACAAATCGAACACACAGAAGTCTATAAAAGGAAAGACTTCGCTTTCTTTTCTAGTCAACTAGCTTGTCGTCTCTACCAGCCTACAAACTTTCTACAAATGAATATCTACCACGTACAAGAATACGGACTGCTATGGGTCGCAGGCAACTACATGAAGAACCATCTTCGACCTGTACTACAAGACCGTTACAGTCAAGACGTATTACTATATGAAATGATTAATATTAGCCTCGGCTATAAACAAATCAAAGATAATCTACTTACCGAAAATGATAAAAATATGGTTCTAGCACTATTTGAGCACCTTAATTCTTCTGTCACTGGTCTACTACAAGAAGACTTTTTAGTCCAATTTCACTATCTCATTGTCGGAATGTATGGACACTTACCAAAACATGGAAACTACATTTCCATAGTTCAAGAATCAATTTCCAAAATAATTGATAACAAAGAAACATTTATCCACATAAAATGCAACGATGGAAACCCTCATCTTATATATCCCAGCAAAGAAATCTTACAATATAAAATTAATTGGTTTGAGGACAAACCGTTAAAAAAGAAAAGGGGAGAGTTGTAGAACATCGACGAAGATAGTCGGTAATTTGGGTAAGAATTTGGCTTCGAATGGTAATTTGTCCAGGAATTTGGCTTCAAATGAACAATGATAAGGAATGTTTTATTGTAGTTCTATAGATGAATACTACGTTTACTGCTATCTCTACAGAGCGTCCACTTTCAATAAAGAAAAGGTCTATAAAAACCTTCTCTCTCAGACGAGAGACACAAGGGCGACCAAGTTCGAACTTCAGACCTTTCTCAGACCTCGGGGGCCCCCATCTTCATCCTCTTTCAACAACAATCAACCTGTCCGTTCCGTCATATATTATATAATAATATACCCAAATACAAAAGTAAGTTATTTAATCAGTATAGCCGCTACAAAGTGGTAGCATCGCACTAACCAATACTACTTTAAGTGTCTGAGCAAAAGAAAAGTCCCCCAAAGGAAGAAATAAGTAAGGAAAAATTTATTTTACCACCTTCGATTACAGCCATGATTTATATGAAGACGATGATGTATCAGACTTTGAAGATGTATCTGTAAAAAGAGGTACCTATACCACGCACTGACAAAAGCAACTTTTGCAACTACTGCAACAATATAAGAAGGAAACATCTTGGGGAGAGCACAACGTTTCTCAGGAACATTACGTCGCGCTATCGAAGGCGTTCAACTTTAAACTTTATTGTGACTATTGCCGTCATCTATTCAACTCTACATTCGAGTACTACGCGCACTTACGCGTTGCAGAGCATATCAATCGTCGACGCAGGGTGGCGCAAGTGTACGCGCGGCTCGTAAGGCTCATAACGCTCCCCGCTAACGAGGACCACTGGGGCAGTACCTCCATTTGGAGTTGTGAAAGAGATACTTAAATTTTTTAAACGTCAGTAAACCGTTCACGGTACATATGAATAAAATTTAATTGATTTTCTGCAATTTACTACTTGTGCACATTGCCTCTACAGTACTCCAGAAGAAATAGAAAACTAATTAGAAATCATTTCTATTTATTAATCTATCGTCAAACGTATCTTGTACTATAGAGAGCCAAAAAACAGTAGCCATTACAGAATAGAAATACGAATAACATTAAGTATACTCAATTTTCTAATCAAAGAGCTATCGGCTACTCTCTAACAGACCAGTACAGTACTACACATCAAGTAGATATTCAAATAGCAAAACAAATATAGTAAAATACACATTTCAATTGAAACATCAATACGACACAGTTTATTCAGGGACAGATCAGACATAATCCTAATTCTAGTTGTAGAGACCGAAAACGATAAGTATTATCTATGTTGTAGTAGCACCAAATAACAATGCCCAATTAATTAAATGCAATCTCTCTAGAACCAAAAGTATATTATTTACTCTAACCCCTGAACACAAAATGGAAGGAGATCTACTCGAACTAACAAAATAGGATTAATATATTATCCCAACAAATGAATCAAGTAATGCAAGTGAGTAATCATCTGAGTAATGCACTCAATGAAAATATGCACAACACGGATGCCTTAAAAATAGGCAAGCCAGAAAAGTTTTCAGGTAAATATGCAAGGTCATGGTTACAATCGTTAGAAAATATATTTTCGAACGTAAACGAAACAACCTCAGAAGAAAAAGAAAATCAAATATGCAGTTAGCTTTATGACTGTCCAAGCCTTAGAATGGTGGGAACTTATAAATATAAACGATGAGATAAATATTGACTCATTCAATATATTCAAGAAATTGTTGTTGGAATATTTTTGAACCAGCAAATAAGGAACTTAAACGCAAGAAGAATACTATCCAGTATTAAAACAAATGGGAAAGCTATATAGCGTCACAAATTATAATAGAGAATTTCACAAAGTGGTTATTGCAAGTACCAACAATGTCTCTTGAAGAACAAATATTTCTATATAGCAAAGGGCTTAAACAGAATATTCGCATTGAACTTGAAAGGGCAGAACCAAATAATCTACAAGAAGCAATGAATATTGCCGATTGAATGGATGCCATTTTTTTCTTCACAAAGGTTTAATTATAACTTTCGTCCCTATAATCAAAATAGAAAACGAAATAATAATGATGAACCTACTCCAATGGAAATTGGAAATATTCAACGTTTTAGTAATAAAAACAGACTAACGCCGGATGAAAGACAGAGACATATAAAAGATAATCTATGTTTCAAGTGCCATAGAAAAGGGTGTCGTCCTTGGAAGCATAGAGAGTTTAACAACTCAAAAAACTAGAAATGATGGATTCGGCTCAAAACAAGGGACCCGAGTCCTTTAAGATTGTACAACATGAAATCGCAAAAAAACACAAAACAACACAAACCAAAGAAAAACACAAAAACAAATACAATTGCTTTATGTGGCGTTTAAGAATAGAAATAAGTGTTCTAATCTACTCATATTTTCAGGAGAAGGTATGACATTGGATAAAATGGAAAACTGTAATATTCTAATTGATAGTGGGTGTGAAGATATTTGTATTTCAAAGAAGTATGCTGATCAGCTAAAATTAAAAAGAAAACCAAGTGAGGTTAAAGCAGAGCTTTGGGATGGAACATTAGTCCCCATGGATGAATGTTTAGACGTTCTTAATATCCAAATTGGTAAAGCTAAGTTTAAAACAAATCCATTCATAGTTGATTTAATCGGCTATGATGTTATTCTGGGAAAAACGTGGCTTAAGCAGTACAATCCACGAATAAACTGGAAAAGAAATACTGTAGTCAATATTGATAACAAGAACTTCTTTCTGGACGCAGAATCTGTCAAAAGACAGAGCTCCCGTGAAGAAGCCCTGCTAAGTAAAAAACAGTTTGCAAAACTCGTGAAAAGGCAAAAGAGTAAAATATAACTTGTTACAAATACACCCAAAAACGAATCAATGTGAGCAAGACATTGAGAAGAACATATCTGATTCAAAAGATGATGAATTACAGAGAACTTGAGGAGTATAAAGATGTATTTCCAGAAGATTTACCAAAAGGTTTACCACCCAAAAGGCAAGTTGAAATGGAAATTAAGATGAAAGATGACACCGCACCCGTAATGGGACCAATGTACAAACTATCTCCTAAAGAATTGAAAGAAATGAGAAAACAAATAAAACACTTACTTAGCCATGAATTTATTAAGCCAAGCATAAGCCCTTGGGGAAGCCCTGTTTTATTTACTCCCAAAAAGGATGGTTCACTACGCATGTGCGTAGATTACAGAGCATTAAATAAAAAGACGATTAAGAATAATGTACCACTACCAAGAATTGATGAAGTGTGGGACCAACTTGGAAACGCCAAATACTTCACTACTTTAGACCTTAGAGCTGGCTATAATCAAATACGAATTAAAGAGAATGATATACCTAAGACAGCATTCCGTACAAGATACGGGCAATTTGAGTATTTAGTCACACCATTTGGCCTAACCGGCGCACCAGGTTGTTTCCAAACTTTAATGAACAACATATTTAGACCACATCTTGACGAATTTGTCATGGTTTACTTAGATGATATATTAATATACAGCAAGACAAGGAAAGAACATTTAAAACATCTTAGAATTGTTCTAGATACTCTACGAAAAGAGAAACTTTATGGGAAATTATCTAAGTGTCATTTCATGACCCAAGAAGTTGAATACCTCGGTCATATCATACACCAGCTGGAATTAAGGTTGATAAAAGAAAGATAGAAGCTGTTGCTAAATGGCCAATACCGACGACTGTTAGAGACGTACAAAGTTTTATTGGCCTATGCAACTACTATAGAAAGTTCATTAAGGACTTTGCCAAAATAGCTACACCTCTCACAGAACTTACAAAAGAAAAAAATGACTTTGTATGGAACAAAGCAGAACAAGAGGCTTTCGATCAACTTAAGAAAAAACTAGTAAGCGCACCCTTACTAAGATGTGCGAACCCATCCTTACCATATGAAGTAACTACAGACGCTTCAGCCACAGGTCTAGGCGCAGTGTTAATGCAAGAGAACGAAAATGGTAAACGACCAATAGCATATGCCTCTAAGAAACTTAATGAAGCAGAGCAAAACTATTCTACTGGAGAACGAGAGTTACTAGCAATTATATTCGCCCTGAAACATGGAGATCTTACCTACATGGCTCTAGATTTACTATTCTAACAGATCACCATCCCTTAAGTTTCTAGAAACAGAAGACATTATCTAGGAAACAAGCTAGATGGGTTGAATATATGCAACAATTCGATCACACAGTATCCTATATAAAAGGGAAAGAAAATAGAGTAGCCGATGCATTATCCAGAAAGAATACAGAAGTATGCAAAACCTCTACAGCCATTATCAAATCTCTTTTTAACCTATCAAAATAAGAGTTAGTGAAAATACTCTAAAAACCTTGAAACAGATTATAAGAGTGATCCAGAATTCTCACAA